>CANNZV010000329.1:196641-514625 GCA_947561585.1 Caprella mutica | reverse complement strand
GTGCCTCCCACGTGATGGTGACGTGGACGGTAATGTTCTGCAGAATTGGAAAAAACTTGAAAAAGCATAACATTAGGAAATGATAATTATTACTTTATTAGTAGTCTACATATATTCAAACTAAGCATGCTTATTTTGAATATAGACTAATATTTTAAAGTAAATATAATTATACAGAAGAATTACTAGTCTATAATATTCAAGATCAGAAAAGTAGTAGAATCCTTCTAAAATCTAAATCATAAACCGGTTTCATATTTTTTCCAGTACATTTACTTGTATAACTTTAAACTAATTATCTAAACGATTTAAATTGTTACTTGTTTCATGTTTGGTATAAAATGGGCAAAATGAACTGATAACGTTCATATGAAATAATATTTCAACTGGAAATATTATAAAACAATTTTGTTAATACAACAATGTATTAATATTAATTACATATACTACGTATTCGGTATTTCACATGCAGTATTTCGGTATACGTGTTATTTATCACGCATTATATCAATTACCATTTTTATCAGTAATCTATTACTCACATATATTTACATGCATACCAATTTCCACAATGCTTAGTTTTAAATAGTTTTAATAGATAAAATAATTCCATATGCACATTACTCATTCATTCATCTCGTAATTATTTTACATATAATTGACATCGGTAAAGCACATCTAGCTTTGAAAATAGTCCACACTGCTTGCTCGTGTCTGTGTCATAATGTATCTATTTAGGTTTAGGTCACCAATGTAAGATATCTAGTGATGCTATCTATATAAGTACATATATCTAATGGAAAATAACCAGCATGCGCTACTAAACTGATTAGTTGTTACGTATTGATAAAAGGTACAATATTAATATATTATCTAGCTGGTGTGACTTAGCTACATATAAAGGGCGACTTGGATCTTGCAACTTGTACTCAATTCAACAAAGGTATTTTATGTACAATTTTTGTAAAAATGTCACAAAAAAAAAAACACCAAAATGTTTCCAAAGTGATGAATAATTAGGAATGTTCGCTATACATTAATGTGGTAATGATGAATTACTCCATCCAGTTATTATGTCATAAAAAAAGATGACAGAAAGTTACGAGTGAGATATTCGTATACAAATAGGAAAAAGTACTTTCGTATAGATTTAGTACTTATTAAAGTACTAATGCTTTCGAAATAGTTGCGTTCTATAATTAATGTACTTTCGTAATAAATTTAGTACTAATAAAGATATTAAGAGATTTAGTACTATTAATAAAATACTTTTTAAATAGATCTTATAGTAATAATTAATGTACTTTTGTAATAATTGCAGTATTGAATAAAAAATGTTTTCGTAATAGATTTAGTATAATAATTAAAACACTTTCGAAATAGATTTAGTACTAATTAGAATACTTTCGTAAGAGATCTAGTACTATAATTAAAATACCTTTTAAATTGATTTAGTACTAATTAATGTACTTTCTAATAGATTTAATACTAAATGAAGTATTCCATACTAGATTTAGTAAGTATTAAAGTACTTTCGTAATAGATCTAGTACTTATTAAAGAACTTTCGTAACAGTTGCAGTACTGAATATAAGGACTTTCGTATTAGATTTAGTACAATTATGTAAAATACTTTCGAAATAGATTTAGTACTAATTAGAATACTTTCGTAGTAGATTTAATACTAATTAAAGTTCTTCATTTCCTTTTTCGGGGTATCAAATAAAAATGAAACTATTTATTGATTGTACAATTTAAAAGATAATAAATTGATACATGAAACAGATAAAGAAGTATTAAATTATGAAGATAAGGATTGGATTGTTTACAAGTATGTATTAACACATTGGTGATTGTTGACCAATCTGAAAACTTTAATTCTTGATACAATTTTAATTAATATTTGCGATATAAATTAGATAAGTTTATAAATACAATGAAAGTCTTGTATATTAACAATATGGTCAATATATTTTTTCGGTCCATTGAAAACTATAAATACAGGGTGTGGAAAAAATCAGATACTACTTTTAAAAATTAATTATGCAAAATCTGAGAAAGATAGAATCGTTTGATTAATTTTAAACAAAAGAGTTTTTATTTGAATATAATATCTTTTAAATGTCAACCTTTAGCGTCTATGCACAATGCACATACGCATCCTTTCAATCACAGATTTCATGACTTTTCTTAAAATATCTATAGATTAATGTTGTGGATTTCTTGAACAATATTCACTTCAGATCTTCCAAATTACGGGCCCTATTATGTAAACTTTCTCCTTTAAATGACCCAATAAAGAAATCTAGAGGTGTCAAATCAGATCTAGGTGACCAAGGAACAGGACCAAAACGGGAGATCAATCGATTTGAGAAAAATGTGTTTAGAAGTTCCAGTGATTCTTTTGCTGTGTGTGAACCGTCTTGATAGAACCACATATCATTTAAATTCATATTTTGTATATCTGGGATTTAACATTATTCCATGCATTTTTTATATGATGCTCCCTTAACGGTCTCAGTTTTCTAGTTCTCATCCTCAAAGAAATTTTGACCGATGATCCTCTTGCATGTCACACCGCACGAGACAGTAACTTTTTGAGGATGCATGTATTAAATTTCCGTCAATACCATCATCACAACTCAATCATTGATAAACGAAAAAAAAAAATTGAAATCTCTTCCTTCATTTAAAATTAACAAAACTGTTCTATCTTTCTCAGTGTTAGCATAATTAAGTTTTGAAAGTAGTATCTGACTTTTGTCACACCCTGTATATGAATAAAAAGCATTGTATAGTAATAATAATATATAAATGGATACATATATATAGAAATATGAATATAAACATAGATAAATACATCAACTTCATAAACAATCATGATTAAATTTTTGATTATTGAAACATTTTTTTTATATGTCTGGAAAATAAATTGAAATATTAGAAAATAACTATATTTATTTCTAATAAGTGCATACAGTTATCAATATCAACATACATTGATATTGAACTCATATCATAAAAATAATTGAATCCAAATCAAATATAAGTAAAATAATTAAGTTATATAGTTGCTTAGAAATATTTGTTTACGTTATACTGGATTTAAATAGAATAAATTTAAACATTCTAAAAGAAAAATTTGTAAAAAATAATATTAAATTGTTGATATAAAAAGAGTACGTAATATAATAATGAATTAATATAATAAATACATACAGTATCTTATTTAAGATTTGAATGAACAGTTTTCCCTCATAATTATTATAGGAATACAGAAATTATTAACCCTTTTGTTTTGATAATAACTATGTATGTCTACTGATTAGAAAAAACACAACGAAAATTTTCCATACTTCTTTATCTAATACCTAGGTACCATCAGTGAAAATAATTTTTATCTCTAATTACATTCGTAAAAAATGAACAAACACATCCAATGGAGAAAACTGTTATTTATATTTTAATATTTACCATTTCTAACCTAATTAATTGTATTAGGTATTTAAAAAGAAGGTGTGCGCTCCTAAAAAAACATGGAAACTATATGACACCTAAGTCAATCTGATAAGAAACTGCAATACTATCAATAATGTATACTCTTTTACCTACATATTTAGAGTATCTTGATAATAGTAATACATCCCCTCCATTGCTGGTATATAAAAAGAAAGGCTGTAAGCTTCAATCAGTATCAACCTAGGTATCAGCGATAGGCATTAGTCTAGTGCAAACAGCTGTTGAGTTCTATCTACAGTATACAGAAATAGTAAAGACAATAGACTGGATTGTGCTACCATGACGTCATCAAGACAACATATTAAAAATGAATCAAGAGGTATTGCAGTTTTGCAAACTGAATTCATCTTTCACAATATTCATATACTGATAATTTCTAATGAGTTTGTGTAATTTCTTACATTTTAAAGGGTTGTTTATTTGAATCAATGTAAAGCCATCTGCAATTCAGCCACGTTATAAATTTATACCAATCTGTGAGACGAAGAGCTAGGAGGAGCAGTGTGATACTAGGTATGTTATTTTTAACTCTGTGATGCTAGGGTAACTTCCTAATTATCGGACGGTTCCGCATTTTCGAGCGTAATAAAAACACGATAAAATTATAAGTAAATAGTTGTTATTTAGTTTTTATTGGTATCCGAATACCTGCAGGTATCATGGATACCAAATTAAATAACAGTATGATAAAAATATTTTTTTCTTATATGATCGAAGATGAGAAACTGACCGTTAATAATCGTAGTTATGAAGTTAATAAAAGAATATTTTTTCTGGTGTGTTCGAAAATGTGGATCTGTCCGATAAATAGTAACTTACCCTAGGTAGTAGGTACATTTCTTTGAAAAGTATCGTACCTACTATATAACTAACTACCTACCTACCTCGAGGCTCGTTTGTATCACTCTGTGGGCACGTGAAGAGTTATACATTTTGTTTTGATGCACATAAATAGAAGGAAGTAACTACCTAACCTAGGCTACGTACTATTGTGACAATTGCTAAATAGGCAGGGAGAGACTAGAGACAAATGGAGTCTTGAACTGTCTTTGAGAGTTTATTTATTGTACCATTTTAGTTGGAAGTTGGATGATTTTTTGTGACCCATACCTATTATGGAATTATGAATTATCCAGTCTGCAGAAACTGGAAGAGTGTTCACTGTTCATAGAGATACCTAATTCTTTCTGTTCACTGTAAAATTAATGACATATTTCAGTCCCAGTCTTTATTTCATGGTAAATTCCACCGACATGTAGGTGGAATTTTTCCCCTTTGAAAATAATATTCTGGCAAAGTCGGTGGATTTTCAGCTATTCATTAATTATTAATTTATTCCTATGTTACCATTCAATTTTGGTGGAAAAATGGGTAAAATGCCAAGTAAAATAGTATGTCTCATAAACTCGCCATTTGTCTCTCCAGCTCTCTCCAAAATTCAACAAATTCTCTCCAAAATTATCAAATTTTCATAAATTCTCTCCAAAATAACATTGTAGCATAGGAGAAAAATAGATAAAACTCGCCATTTGCAATTGAAGGGCTCAAAATAACTGTCACAAACTCGCCATTAAAATGGCGAGTTTGTACATGCTTTATTACTTGGGTAAAATGTTGATGGATCAGCCAAAATACTCCAGTCTGAAAAGTACAACAGGATTTGTGGATTAATCCTGCGTCCAAGTCCTATTTAATTCCTATGTTTCCATGTTATTTGCTGCGCCCAAATCCTAATTTCTTTAAAAAATCCTGGGTCTGTTGGGACCTTCTTTTCAGACTGGAAAATACTTGAAATTTATGGTGGATTTTCAACTCTGCTTTTTCAAAAAGTCAGTGGAATTTTGTGAACCAAATACAGACTGGTAATTGCGGCCCACTGACTCACTCATTGTGGCCTCTAACAACTGACCAGTCTGCAGAATATGGAACATTTTTCCAAGACTCTCTGCGGGAGTTTTTAATTGAATTTTAGAAATTGGAGATCTCTGCGGGAGATCTTGAATTAATTCCTATGTTACCATTAATTTAGCTGCGGAAGATTCTGAATCTGCTGCTGAGAGACGAGAGTCAGAGAGTACTGAGTAGCTCTATCTCAAATTAAAGTCTGCGGGAGCCAGTCTGTATTTGGTGCACCAAATTCCACTGACTTTTTGAAAAAGTTGAAAAAATCCACCATAAATTTCCAGTAATTTGGTTGATCCCAGTCTGCAGAATGAGTCTCTTCTCCCACAGAGACTTTAATTTGAAAGATAATTACTCTCTGACTCTCAGTTGCAGATTCAAAATCTCCCGCAGCTAAATTAATGGTAACATAGGAATTAAATCAAAAACTCCCGCAGCTAAATTAATGGTAACATAGGAATTAATTCAAGATCTCCCGCAGTCTGCAGAGATCTCCAATTTCTAAAATTCAATCAAAAACTCCCGCAGAGAGTCTTGGTAAAATGTTCCATATTCTGCAGACTAGGGTTGATCCACCAACATTTTGCCCATTTCTCCACCGAAAATTAATGGTAACATAGGAATAAATAGCTAAAAATCCACCGACTTTGCAGAATATTATTTTTAATAGAGAAAAATTCCACCGACAAGTCGGTGGAATTTACCATGAAATACAGTCTGGTGCGGGAGAAGAGACACATTCTGCAGACTGGACAACTGAAACATCATAGCTTCAAAACACACGTCAAAACTTAAATTAATAAGTTATAGCATGCACTGTGCTTATTTTGATAGCTATGCAACATTGACACTGCATTTAAATGACACTGCAGTGGAATTTTCCATAAAATACAGTCTGGCAGTCTCTGGTGCCAGTCTGCAGAATATGGGACATTTTTAACATTTTCTGTGTGAACAATCCTTAATTTCCTCCTATATTTACATGTATTTTACTGAGAACAAAAGCCAAATTAGAGGATTTCTTGGAGAACACTTTACCAATTCCTGCAGTCTGGTGGCAGTGGGCCAGTGGCATGGTTTCAAAAGGACAAAACTCAGATAGCCTAGGTAGCTAGGTATATGATTATATCTAAATAGTCTAATTGTCTAGGCTTCAAATTTTGAAATAATTCCCATGTTCCCATACCAGTCTACAGAATATGGGACATTTTCTGTGTGAATAATCCCTAATTTTCTCCTATAATTGCATTAATTTTACTGAGAACAGAAGCCAAAATAGAGGTTTTCTTGGAGAACAGTTTACCAGTTCCTGCAGTCTGAGTTCCCAACTTCTCTTGTTAATTATGGCTTTTGAAATTTAAAAAAAATGAGCCAAAATTGGCCTGACATCCAGGTAATAAAGCGTGTCCAAACTCATCATTTTAATAGCGAGTTTGTGGCAGTTATTTTGAGTCCTTCAATTGCAAATGGAGAGAAATATCTATTTTTCTCCTTTGCTACCATGTTATTTTGAATTTTTGGAGTGAATTTGATGATCATTTTAAAGAGATATTTGTTTATTTTTGCAGAGATAAATGGAAAGTTTATGAGCCATACTATATTAGCCTACTTTGCCCCTTTGAAAAAAATATTATAGCAAAGTTGTTGGATTTTTATCTATTTATTCCTATGTTCAGATTTGTTAAAGAGTCAAAGACTGATGGTTTAAAAAAAAAAAAATGTTTTCTTTGAAAAAAAAAACAAATAAACCATGTTTTTTTTTTTTTTTTTTTATGGAATTATTTAATAATGGTGCATAAAGATACTGATTAGTTCATAACTGATCACTATAATAGATGGTTAACAATCATTCATATTTTGATGAATTATGAAAAAAATATCTATTTATTTGACATAAATCATTTAAATATTAATTAATGCAGATGCTAAATAAAAATTGACTACCAATTCATGAATAATTCTTAACTGCTAACTCAAATTTTAAATAACATAGCTAAACCTAAATTCAAATATTTCCATTGGTTTAAAACTTTACATTTAAATTGTTGATGTTTTAACTAAAGTATAATATATTAACTAATGTTTTGAAGCTATGATTCTTACTGATTAGATATTGATTTTTTTTTTGTTTGAGACTAAAGTCAGTAGTAAAGTACTCGGTAGCCTATCTGTGATATCAATTGATCTCACACTGAGCTATCTATGGATCCATTATTATAATTATCATCCATATTTAGTGTATTTGAGCAATATTTGAGGTATCCTTAACAATAATTAGGTAGGTTAGTTCAGCGCTGTCTGCATTTGGTGCACAAAAATCCCCTAACTTTTTCTAAAAGGTTGAAACTTGAAAACCTTTTTTTTTCACTAACTGAAAAATCCATCAAGATATTTTCAATAATTTGGCTGATTCACAAACATTTCACAAAAAGTGCATGATGTTTATTATTTACACTAGATCTGGTCTGGCAATGTAGACACTTTGCTGAATAAAGTAGCTATTGGTCAATAGGCAACTTTCATAACATTTGCACCTAGCAATGAATAGAATAAATTATTATTAATTGCACACATTTGCACTTGCTCATTCATATTCAATATTATGATGTAGGAGATACAAGAATGCCAATTTTCTTTTCTATGATTGTGTAATTTAAGACTAATTATGTCGATTCCTCTCACAATCTTTTAACTACAAACTTGTGGTTTACGAGTCAGACAACATTAACAACTCTCCTTATAGTTTCAGATCAAGTTTGCTTTTGTAGAAGTTCTTTATATTTATTTGGTAGATCTAGTCTGCCTTTATTTTCTCAAGATGGTTATTGGACAGACAGATGAGCAGACGGAACAGTCCTCAATATCTGCATCTCCTGTGGACCCTCTGTCGCTCTTGAAGGCATTCATCAAACAGAGGAATGAAGCCACTGGTAACTAGAAATAAATATAAATATTTTTCAATACAGTGCATAAACTCATTAGGACATGGGATATTAGTAGGGGAAGTTCAGCATTATTGGTCAGTTTCACATCTTCGGTCATATAAGAAAAAAACGATGATGATTATTATTAAATTTTTATTATAGTTTTTCTTATGTGACCGAAGATGTGAAACCAACCGATAATTCAGAACTTACCCTAACTAGCTATTTTCTTCATTCAAATTCTAATTTGTTTCTTTTATTTCAGATTGCCATGAGGATCAGTCCCACCATGCTTTCTCTCAAATGAGTTACTTGGAAGGCTACCAAAATCTCCGAGAGAAAATTAAAACCAAAATTGAATCCAGAGATAAATTCTTCTCCCTGGAATTTTTCCCTCCAAGGACTAAAGGTGAAATTTACTTCACTAATACATGTGTATTTATTTTATAAGTTGGCTAAAGGTAGGTTTTGCATGCAGCGATTGTTGCGATCAATCGCCCAGCAATATGAATTATTGCTCGGCAATGAACGCTGGGCTATGATTGCTGAACGATGATCACTACAATCGCTGCATGCAAAACGTACTTTAAAACTTAGTATTCATGTTTTTAAAACCTTCCCGTTATTTCTTTAAATGTCATGAATCTGTGTAGTTAGCTGTTGTATATCTATTTAAAAAAATGTTATGATCTAGAATCTTTTCTATCTACTCATTGTGACTGAGTAACTTTTTCTAACATTGATCTAAACTGTCTATTGGTCCAAAAAATGTAAATATATTAGGATTAGCTAAACTCGAAAAAAATTGGGTATTTATTATTCAAGAGATGTCATTAATTACTCTGTGAACATTGAATTCAAATAATTTTGATGAATATGTTCTGATGGTTTTTTTTTATTTAGATTACATATTGCATTCATTATTTGTATTACAGTTATAGTATTTATTATAAGCAAGGCAAAACAATCTGAGCTCTATTAAGAACTGAACTATTTCAGCTTTTAATCCTAATAAACTATAAATCTATTAGCTAGCTAATTGGTGATTTTTCCATAGGTGGAGCTGTTAATCTTCTTGCTCGATTTGACCGCATGAAGGAAGGTGATCCTCTTTTCTGTGATATAACATGGCATCCAGCAGGAAACCCTGGTGCAGACACTGAAACTTCGTCTCTTGCAATAGCAGGTAATTAAATGAATAAATTTGAAGCATTGGTACAATTTCCTGTAGCTACCAAACCTGTACAGTATCTATCATAATTAGCAGATATAATATACTCTAAAAGCTGACTACATAATAAGCTATCTTATATTATTTATACCTAACCAGTTACACATACAGCTAAGGAGTTTTTCTTTTCAAATTATTCAATTTAGAAAATAGGTCCTTTTTTAAAATATCAACCTATTTAACTACTATGACTATTCTAAATTGATAATACAATATTATTCTATCCATACAAGCATTGGCTTTATAATTAAGTGCCATACCTTACATTAGGTGCTGCGCTGAACTACTGCGGCATAGAGACAATGTTGCACATGACTTGCTGCTCCATGACTAAGACTGAAATAACGAAACATCTGAACAGATCAAAGGAACTGGGACTCAAGAATATCTTGGCTCTGAGAGGAGGTAAGTAGAACTGATTTTAAAGCAGCGTTCACACAATCAATATGTATTGACAGTATTATTATTGCCAATATTAGGTATTGACAATATAGAGTTCGTACGATCAATAATGTACTGTCAATAATTCCATCAGTAGTTGCTCTGACTCCCTAAGGAAGAGGTGTAAACGATCAATATAGTAGCTACTCTCCATTAATCCATGAATGGTCAAATATTGATGAGATTTCTGAGCACTTTTGATCACATCAATATATTTTCATCAGTCAAACGTTCAGACGATCAATATATTGATACAATTAGTAAATATTGTCAATAATATTGATCTGATAAGTTCTGATTGTATTGTTGGAAGTAGGTTTTCAGTTATTTAGCTCCTATTGAATGTTAGTAAATAAAGTTAACTCTTCCCAATTAGATCCGCCAAATGGTACTGAAGATTGGACACCACCTGAAGACGGCTTTAGCTACGGAAGTGACTTGGTTGAACACATCAGGAAGCAGTATGGAGACTATTTCATTGTGTCTGTAGCAGGTTACCCTACTGGACATCCTGATGCTACGTCATACGAAGAAGATATCAGGCACTTGAAGAACAAAGTAGATAAAGGAGCTGATTTCATTATCACTCAACTGTTCTTTAAAGCTCAAACTTTTATAAAGTTTGTAAAAGACTGTCGTGCTGCTGGCATAACCGTTCCCATCATCCCTGGTATAATGCCCATCCAATCCTACGACTCGTTGAAACACATTGTCAAGCTGAGTAAACTGGATGTACCTGATGAAATCACTGATGTGGTTGCACCTTTGAAGGATAACGATGAAGCCATAAGAAACTTTGGTATTCATCATGCCACCACGCTAATCAGAGAGATATTTGAGGATGACATAGCCCCTGGTGTTCACTTCTACACATTGAACAGAGAAGTCAGTACTACAGCTATTCTGAAGAATTTAGGTCTGTGGGTTGGGTCTCCGAGACGTCCTCTTCCCTGGAAAATGGCTGCCAATCACAAGAGATGTTGTGAAGACGTCAGGCCAATATTCTGGGCCTCCAGACCCAAAGCATACGTTTACAGAACACAGCACTGGGATGACTTCCCTAATGGCAGATGGGGATCTTCTGAGTCTCCAGCTTTTGGGGAACTCAAAGACTATTATCTCTTTTATTTGAAGAGTAAAAGCACTAAGGATGAACTTCTGTCCATGTGGGGACACTCATTACAGTCTGAAGAGGATGTTTGGAAAGTGTTCTATGCCTACATCTCTAAATCTTCAGCCAATGATCAACTGAAACCAGTTACCAAAGTGCCATGGAATGATGACGAACTGAGTTCAGAGACTGGCAGAGTGACTGAGCAGTTAGCGGCTTACAATCTGCGTGGAGTGCTGACTATTAACTCTCAGCCAAACGTTAATGGCGAGAGCAGTGAAGACCCTGTAGTGGGATGGGGCATGCCTGGTGGTTACGTCTACCAGAAGGCTTACCTGGAGTTCTTCACTAGTGCTGAAAATGTTGCAGTTCTCAAGTTAGTTCTCCCTCTGTTCCCCAGGGTTAATTATCACATCGTCAACAGAGATGGAACGGAAGACACGACCAACTGTCACAGACATCGTCCATTGGCTGTTACGTGGGGAGTTTTCCCTGGTTCTGAAATCATTCAACCCACTGTTGTTGACCCTGTGAGCTTCAAGGCTTGGAAGGATGAGGCCTTTAGTTTGTGGGAAGAGCAGTGGGGCAAATTATACGAAGAGAAATCCAAATCCCGAGACATCATATCCACCATAGCCAATAAGTACTGCCTCGTCAACCTAGTAGATAACGATTATCCTAAACAGTCCTGTTTGTGGGACGTTCTTGAAACCATGTTTACTTGGAAAGATGTTAATAACAAAGGGAAAGTGACTGGCTCTGTCCCTTACATTGCCAGTTCTGATGACTCGTCCGTCGAACATTGACGTGAGATACGCTGAGACTCGAGACATAATGTGTCTTCCATATTTTGAGAAATCTCAAAGTAGCTCTTAACTGACTGATTATAGCTACTTCTTTATGTTTGTTTAGCATTCATAAATCTGCCTTTAATTTTTCTCGAGTATTTTCATCACTTTGAACTTTTTTGACATATATGAATCTGAATAATTTAAACACAATTTAATCATTACTGCACCTTTTTATTGACTATTTATTTAATTATTCAAAAATCTAATAAAAGATACCATTGGATGTGTTTAATAGCATTTATTTAGTTAGCCATCATAGTAAGCATTAAATATTTTTAGTTTTTACCCTGTTTTCAATTTGTTCAGGTTGTGTCGCTTCGAAGTTATAATTTATTTTTATTTCCCTGCGATATTATTAACAGAGTGCAATAAATATCTAGTACAATCCCATTCCTAATTAATAGTTGTAGTTTTTTGTTATTCTGTAGTTTTTAAGAAAATTCTGTGTTTTCAGTAGACACCATGATACATATTCATTTCTGAAGAATGATGGGGTTAACGCATATTATATTTAACTAGCAATTAAGTGAGTAGATGCAGCTCAACAATTTTCAATAAATGTATTTTTAAATAGCTTTTTTTTTATTTATTCTTGAATCAGTTGCAGAATTTGAAATCGAGAGTAAATTGAAATTCTGATGGATGAAAAATATTAATACAATATTAAATTTCAAAGTAGTTTATATTTACTCAATATTTATTAACACACTTCAATGCTAAAATAAATATATATTTAATTCACTTGTGTAGCTATAAGAGAATACTGCTAGTATCTAAAAAGATTAATATTATATTTGGTCCGCATTGATATAATTTGTAATACAACATCTAAAGCTAATCTAGTTCTAAATTTTGTGAATTCATAATACTGCCGGGAAGAAAATGGTCCCTAAATTCTCAGTGAAATGCGATTCCGAAGACTTAGAATGTAGGTAAATTTGTCCAGTATTTCTAAAAATTATTGAAAAGGTGGAATAATTTACCGGTACTGAGCGTCATATACACAATATTGTGAAGTGAATTTTAGATTAGAGACGAGAATCAGCTTACATAAAAAAAGTATATGAACAAAAATATAAATGGTAAAGATTGGAAAAGTTTGAGTTTGTTGTTTATTTCAACTATTTATGTATTGAGATATGGGGACGCTTAGTACTTGCAGATATTTCGATTGGGATATTATTCATACTTTTATTTTCCAACCCTTGCCTGCTGTATATTAAAAATTGAAACTCAATATTAGTAGTGTTAATTATAAGAGAACTTGATAAAATTATAGCAATGTTTACTTGTGCAACAAATATTAAGAAAAATCATAATATGATGACTCATTATTGAATAATTTTGAAATGCATCTTTATGACTTTTTCCTTAGTTTTTGTTAAGAGGTCAGCCTTAATACCATTTTCTCTGCCAAGGTTAATGTGCTTGAATTTGATAAAGATAAGATAATACATTGAATGAATAGATAGTGAAGAGGAATAACCCTAGTGTTACGCGTTATGAAAAGACAACATAGAAAACGGCCAGCAGTAACTATAACAAAGGTCTTCAACTACCAAATTGAAGTGTCCTCTTCGTCATCATCATTATTGGGTAAACCGTAGATGAAGTTGTCCTGGTCATTCTTCGGCTCGAAATTGAAAGCGTTTTCATCCTTCACTTTGGGCTTCACTTTCATGGGTGATTTTATTTTCTGAGGCGAAATCTGAATGACATTAGCGCTCTCCATCATCTGTCTTTTAGGAGTCTCCTTTACTTTCATGGCGAATGGCTCTAACCTGTCCTGGGAAAAACTAAATTTCTCCTCGTGATTGCCGTTGTTTCCTCCTGTCATTTGAAATTAAATAAGAAAAAGAATATATTGCTATATAAGAAGGCTCGTTCACACATGTCAGGTTTCTGTCCGTTCCGGCTCCTTTCATCGTTTTTTTACCACTGAGAGGAGCCAGTACTGTGTGAACGTGTCCGTTGAAATTAATGTAACGATATATTTTTTCACTGTCACTGAGAGGACACGGATCGGACACGTCACTGACGGAAAACTGATGTGTGTGAAGAACCCTATATATTGCATTCCACCATAGCTACCAATGTCAGTGACGATGTTTTGCGGTATGTAGGTGTCTGACATCAAACCTCCAACAGTTTCGGGAACAACCTCAGGCTCCATTTCGTTGATAGTAGGTGGCATAACATCCACATCACTTTTCTTCTTAACTGGAAAGTTGTTGTTGTTTTTGGATGAAGAGCCACTGATTATCATCTTGTGAACAGAGCAGAAATGGTCATAGCCTAAGAAAAAGTTGGCACAATGGGATTACAGACAATGTCATATTGTGAGAGTCTAAGACCTCTCGTGAATCATTTGAATTTTAAGCCGCAATTAATATAGACCACTCTAAATTAATATAATAAAATTTAAAGGTCTGTTGATTTTGAAATACGAATAATTTTCCATATAATAGGTTAGGCAAATGTATGAATTATTATAACTTTATTATTATTTGTAAATATTTTTGTTTTGGTCTATGATTTGTTTCAAGTTTTAACATCTGACTTGATTATATTTTTATAGGTAAAAAATAATTTGATTATGAATTTATTTTTGAGAGACCAGAGCTGATAAAAAAGCTTCTCTGGAAAATTTTAACTTGAACTTAGTGAAAACAAAGAATGCATTGTACCTTTTTTGATTGTGACTCGCAAGTGAACTGCAGACACAGGAGATTTGAGGAGAGAGTTTTCTTGCACGGAGCCATCCTTGTGTTTCAGTTCTGAGTGATATGTGATTATGTTATACAGTTTGAGAATGGCTGTACTATGCATTAAAATGGGCAATTGACTTCACTGTAGAAGGATTCTATTTTCATACTTAAAGATATTGAGTCGAGTTTGAACATTCATTAAAATTACAGTAATGTGGTAGTAAAACAATATATCAGAAAATTATAAAAATGGAATATAATAAAACTATTCCTACTTCAAGAGCATGTTCAAGATTCATATTATGGGTAATTTTGTACGGTTTATAAAATATTTATATGATGTTGAAATAATCAGACTTTCCACATAAGACTCACCTATATCGTTAATTTCCTCGAAATTGGTGGGTTGATTTTTAACACTCCTTTCCAGCTTAAGTGACCAAACTGCAAATAATCATTATAATGAATTACTGAGATAGTGTAAAAACTCACAATAACTTTAGAAACCTATTCCATCTTCACATTTGCGCATCAGAACCTAAACAAAGAATGTATATTATTTATTTAGTTGAAGTTGACGCTCACCATTATAGGTTGTGATGTTCACTGACGATAGCGAAGTCAAGTTAGGAAACGAGAGAATGTAATACTGAGGGTACAGGCCGCTTGTTAGCCAAAATGTTTCTGTTTGTCTGTGAAAGTAGGCTCCATTAATATCAATTTCACCTTATTGAGAAGCATATTGTGAGTTTTCAAAATGACAGTTAATTTAACTAACCCATCTAATATCGCTGATGGAGGGAAATTAGGATCATCGGACGAAGCGTAAGCAATCTTTCCATCAGTAACTCTGAGGAAGTAAAACAAAATACGATTTTATGATATATAATAAAATCAGCATGACATGCCTTCAATTGTTTACCAATGAAACTCACAGTTCATCCATTGCAATAGAATGATTAGAAATGAAGTCGTGTTCAGCTATTTCAGGCAAAGTAGGTTTGGCAGATGGTCTGGACACCAATGTACTTGTATCTCTCAGTTGAGTATTTTCGTAAACCTCGTCTATTGATGAAGTAATGACACTTTCAGGTAATTTATTTTGTAGAATAAGTTTTTCTCCTTCTACTTCTGGTAACTTGATATCTGTGTTAATGCTTCCCTTTTCTAAATTAACATTTCTGGAGTTTTCAACCCTGGATAACTGTTCCTCGATTTCTGGTTCCTCGACAATCAATTCTTGTAATTTTTCAGAGACTCCATAGATAGAGCCAGAGCTCACCGGTCGTCGATTGCCTTTCAGAAGAGACTTTGCAGAACTAGATCTACTAAGATTATGCTCAGTAGATTGGTAGACGATGTCGGGAGAATGCAGGAACTTACTTTTGGGTGTCAGAATTGGTGTGTCCGGTCTTGTGAGGCTAGAAGTGTTTCCCTGTTGTTCATAGCAACTAGTCAATGAGCAAATAGATTCTAATGACTGTCTTCTACTTGTTCTACTACAAATATCTGCAGACTGCTGCTCACTTGTGTCAATTAAATGCGCCTTTTGAAGAAGTAAATCTTGTGCCACTATCGGGCATGCAGACGCTGAGGCTCTTTTGTGGTGATGTCGACTGGAGGAAGCAGAGCCTTGGAAATTCAGAGCTGACAGCTTCGCTTCAATTTTGATATTTTAATTTAAGCATGTATAAATAATTTCGTTACAAAAATATGTACATGATGTATTTATAAAATCTTGAAGAAGAAATATAATTCAAGCAATTTATATCCATTGCCACTGACAAAATTCTTAAGCTTTTAATAGGATATTAGCGAAAAATGTCCAACTGGAATTTCTAAAAACATAATTCTCTTACAAGTAACCCTACACTCAATTTTGCAAGTTTAAATAGTCTATAAATCGTAATTCTGCATATTTGAAGCTTAACCATGAGTAGGTACTTAATTCTACACGAGGCTAATATTTCGACCGATTGAGCTCGTAATTCTCCATCAGGAGCGATTCAATTACGATCGAAATTACACTTCTAACATTCTGACTGCACTTTATCATCGGAATTTAAAATTAGGAGACCTATCATTTTATATTATGCTGTGAGTGTTTGGAGCCAAAAGGTTCCAATCTATTCATCACCCTCTGTAATAGGAGCCTTTACATTCCTGAGCGATAAATACACATTGGGTGAGAGATATATGGATCACATATTGATTTCCGTTGACAGCTGTTAATGCTGGTGATATGTACTACCTAAATATAAATGAACTCCATTCAAGAAATACTCCTGCTAAAGTTAGTTGTGACAGATTTAGGTCACTATTTTAACGCTTGACAGAGGATACACTTATTAGGAACTATAATTACTGCTTTGGGATAATGTCATACTGTTAATGAAGGGTAAAAACGTACTGCGGATGCAATGACTTTACTCTCTATTTTGGTAATGATTTTGTTTAATAAGTGAGATACCGGTATTTAACTGATAGGTAGCTGCTACCTATAATTAGTACGTAATTAGTTTTTGAGTATTCGAGAATCGAAGTGAATAACTTCTATAGTTACAGTCAAAGAAAAGTGTATCTGTAATGAATTTTTGACATTTTATCAATTTCACTTTTTCTAAAAGAATCTTTACTAATTGTAATGCTGGTAGATATTTAAATCAGCAAACTGTGATTTCAAAAATTAACATCAAGTGGAGATTCATTTCTTTGATAATACAAATCAAGGTATGTTTGTATGAACGGAACAGAATTTCTATGGTTACGAAATAACAATGACTTTCATCTCATCAGAATATACATAATAAATTGCAAAATAAGAATGTCATTATTTTTTGTTATGTATTAGCATACCTATTCACGCACGTGCTCTATTTAACCATAAAATACATTTTTATGTCAAGATACAGTACTTACAGGTAATCGTTACTGCGTTCAATACACTTAGTTACTAAATGGTTGTTAGGGCAACAACATGCATTGCATCGTGTTGGTATAGTGACGGATTTTATTACACATTTCGATATTAATAACTTATTTAAAACAACGCGCGAAAAATCTTAACCAAGTCAAGTATGGAAATGAAATAAAAAATGTTCAAATTTAATATATGTGAAATGTATATTTAGAATATGTGTAGCTGACTGTGAAATTTAAATACATTATTAATAGCTATGATCTGAAATGAATAGCAGAGCACTGAAGTACACATAGAACCTAACGGTGAAAAAGCTAACGTGACACTGGCGCGAAATGAGTAATGGATTGGTTATCATTTTGCGGTGAATAAATAATGAGACTCACTATTGGGAATCATAGAACTTCCAGGAGAAAAGTTTGAACTAACGACAATGCGGAGTAATAAACATGATTGCATTATGATAACTGAAGTATGGCATGAAGTGCATTGATGAGTCGAATAAAAGTAATAATGTTTATAAGAGACATGAACAATACGATATTGGACATGAGAGAATATATTGCATGCAGGGATTTTTAAATAAATTTTTCTTTACATGTTTACATTATGATCGATGTACAATATGTCAAGATTAGATTTTTCCAGAAAATAAGTAGATTAAATTCATATTTTTTTTTGTTTTGACTAACATAATTCTATTGAGAATTTGGTAGCTAATATTAATTAATCGATTGATCAAGTTGAAACTGTCACCATATTCATTTTATTTTAATCAATTGAGTTTCTCTGGGAGATAGCCAACTGAAATAGATCTAATTGGTAGACCTGTTGTGTTCTCATAATTAATAATTATAAATATAAAGGGCAAATAAAAACATGATTCTTCTTTCTGTTCATTCTCATATTTGTAATATATAATCATTATCGCGTTATTCTGTCTTGTATATAAAATGTTATTATTATTTATATTCTCTGTTGTTTCTCATAAATATATCTGTTAAAATAATCATATGCATATTAATATTATAATTTATCATATTACTTACTTATTCATTGTTATTTCATTACCTATCATATATAGAAGTAAATAACCTCAAAAGACTGTGTGGGAGTTTCCAAGCCTTAACACCGGCCAACATGTGCCTTAACACCGGCCAACATCCACCACTAAGAATCATGGGTACTCAGTGCTTTTCGGCCTCAGCCAACTGACTCAGTTAATCTTGATGGTATTTCTTCATTTTGGTCATTCATGTTATAACTTATATACATACATTTGCTTCCATATTAATCTATAAATCCTTTTACTTCAATTGGAAGTCCATAGATATACATCAAAAATTAGCAAGATGAAATATAATGTAAGTGCGGTATTATCAGCTGTTCACTGAAGGTCCGAGATTTTAACTTTCCATTGAAGAGAGGGAGAACAAGAAAAATTTACCTGCATTCCTGACAACTGTTTGTTCAACATTGAACGCCAATGGGGAACAAGAACTTTTTTACGCCATCTGATGGGAGGAGTTAACTTGCAGTTGGCTGTTAACGGAATGACAGTGCTGAAAGAGGCTGAGAGACGATTGTGCTCCTTCCAGTACTATAACTTCCTTGGTAAGAATATAATACTCTATAGGCTCTAGTTCAGTGGTGCAGTTGCAGTTGCTCTATGACGTGGGTTGATAACTTTCTATGTTGTGAACGTATTTGACTTCCTTGTCAAATAGGAAAATCAAAGAATAATTTGAGGTAAGGTTATTTAGCAATGATGAAGTTTGTCTATATAAATTAGTTAGCATTCTTCATTTATCAGAAACTGAGAGAATACCAATTGCGGTTCATCTTATTGTATAATGAGTCAGTGACAATTATTTCCTGTTATTTTCCCATCAGTATATTATTTAAAGTTCCATTATGAAAAAAACGTAAATGTTGGAATTGTTCATATACCTTGAATGGTATTTAATTATTTATCTTGTCATGAAGTTAATTAAGGTTCAATGCACGACAAAATGTTAGTTAGTAACTTATGAAGTGGTGAAATCTAACAGCATTACTACGTTACTCAGCACAATTTTACGATCTGCTATTTGATTGTAAATTTTATTATTCTATCACATCGTCGAATAGGTATAGGTAGTCTTCTTAATTATGAATAATAATATTTACCTATATATTTGGCTAAACTGATTAAAGAAAGTTAACTTCGTATAAAATATTTGATATTCAGTAATGTACAAATTCAAAACATTTTAACACTCAAGACAATTGAAATCTGAAAATAATTTCCATATTACTAATAATTATTAATTGTTTAAGTAATTATTTTTACTTATAAATTATATAATGTGATAACGAAAACATAATAATTCTGAAAATTAAGAATGATAGAATCCTCCGAAACTCTCATATCTAAAGTATAATATAAGGCTATAAGGCTAAACCATTGGCGAAATTTATTGATATTGGTTCATATTTATACTTATATTCATTATAATATAAGTATGAAATATTTTAAAGACTGAAATGTGTTTTAGATTTACAGATTTTGTGAGATTAACACCGTCATTCTATTATCAATACGATATTTTGATTGTTCGTTAGGGATGATTTTTTAAAATAATTTTTAGAAATACTGATTCACTGCAAAAAAAATTGAAATGTGTAGTTGTGAAATATTTCTTTACGTTTTTTTTTTGTTGGCGCCTATATTATTTGTAAGATACCCACTTATAAGTTTATAACTTGATAAGTATTATAAGTATTGAATATACGATTGTCAAAAAACTAACCAAGTTCTTCTCCACAGGTGACAACATAGCCAACTCAAAGAAACGCCATCTTTTTTTGATCAAGGAAGACAAATTAAATCTTGAAGTCACTTTTCCACTAACTATTGAACTGCATTGTAGAAATTTAAAGGATCATAGTGTAGACTATTAGTAAAATTTGAAATAAATTAAGGTAGTTCATTGTGCAGACTTTCCAAGATGGTCCACTTTCTACTATTTATCTTGTTCACTCTGAAGGTGATATCAGCCATTTATGATAGATCATTGACCAGTTATGTCATGATGGGATCTGATCTTGAATGCAGATCTGATAGAGATTGCCGATCTCCATTATTGCATTGCTCTGACACTGGAGTGTGCACTTGTATCCAAAATGGAACTAACCTTGTTTTCAAAGAAGAAAAGTATTATAGAAGAAGAATTAATGCCTACTGTGAATTTTATCCTTGCACACCCAACAAAAATCTTGAGGACAATTGTCTACCTCAAAATGCTGAGTGCGTTCCTAACCAGATTAAGAAGTATGGCGGTGAGAATTTCTGCAAATGTCCAGAGGGAACAGTAGGTGCATCAATTGCCAGATATCCCTTTGTTGACGATTTCGTGTGCGTTGATGTCCAACATTCCACTATTGATGAACCATGTTGGACTGATAAATGGGGTAGTAAAATAAATAGGTTATCAAAAAATATTTATGTATGTGACAACAAAAAAAGACTGGAATGCGATGAAAACTACATGTGCAATTGTCATGAAGACTTTAAGTTTGACCATAGCAAAAATCTATGTATTAGAAAAACTGGTGGTTTTAAGAATCGTTGTCACTCAACTGAAGAATGCCGCGGAGAGATGGTGTGCAAGGACCAAATAAATGAAAGATGGTACAGAGAATTAGACTACCGGTACAGATGTGTTTGTCCTCCAGATTGTGATAGTCTGTATGTCATTGAAGATAACATATGTGTTTGTCCAGTTTCCAGTAGCATTTTTAGAAATATACTCCTCTCTGGACTTGTATTCTGTATTATTTTAATTATTGTATTGGGTTGTGCATATTACATAGATAAAAAGAGACGCTCGAGTGAATTAATTGATCAAAATTGCTCTTTACAACCTGGCTCATCAGTGTACCCAAATTCTCCAAAACAGGGTAAAATTTCGACTGACATCTATGCTCCTTCTGCCCCGGTTCTCTACCCTGACTCAGCACTACCTACACACAGTTCACTTATTGCAGATGGCTTACCGACATACGATGAAGCAACACAAACTAATCTCAAAACGCATGAAGCTATTATAGAGCAAAAACTGGTATTTATTCAATTTAAATTGTTTGAACTTATTAGAAAAAGTAAAATAGTTGTTTAAATAGGGGTTATTTCTTAATGCATTAAAATGGGCAATAATCTGCTAGGTGGACAAGCCTTTTGGGATAACAGTAGAACTCCTCTATAGTGAATGTGGAGTCATGAGTAAAAAAGTAGCCTCTATAGTGAACAAATCAGTTTTTAGAAAACAACAGGCCATTTAGTGGCATACAAAAGGAAATTTGTTCACTATATGGGGTAATTCTCTTACTCAGGACTATATATTCACTATAGAGGAGTTCTACTGTAGGTATTTAATTTAGCCCTTTAATAATTGTACGGGAAGTAAACTTTTGTTCACTGCGAGATGTTTTTATTCGTAATTAATTTAATTTAAAAAATCGAGTTGTGATTATAGAATTATAAAATTTATTGATTGAGTAGGTAGGTATAAGAAATAATTTCATTGTAACAAGTTTCAATTTAATGTTGTTGGACATGTAATTTAGGTTATTGAAGTGAATGAAATACAAAGTTTCAAATATAGTAACCATATGATATGGAACATAATTAACAAATTTATACACAAGGGAAACTTCATATATTCAACAGGGGTTTGTAATTCAAATTTATATTATTTTCAAATAATATGTGTAACAAATATATATATATATATGACTTTTTTCGTAACATATAAATATGTTACAGAAAAGTTACAAAAGAAATATTTTCACACTAAATTAACACTCCTGGGAAGATGTTTCGATGAGAAATTATATTTATTATTCAAAACGATGATATATTGGAAATATTTTGACTGTCGTTACTAGATTTAATTTCTCAAAAACTAACTATGTTCTACTTCACAGATGACAACATAATACTGACGAAGAGATGCTGTCTTTTGTGGATCAAGAATCTTTCCTGCAATATATGATATGGTAGTCAATGGAGATTTCTCGAATGAATATTGAACAATCTTGATAAATCTACCAAATTAACTGAAACTTTGGAGGACATGTAGAATCTTCACTCCAACAGTACCACATGTGCATTCTTAACAAAAAAAATTGTTTTTAAATTCGAAACTACGATTTTTTATACATCGTAATACTAGTGCGGTATGATTATACAACAAAATATTAGTTTTTTCTAGTTAATAATGTGCCTTAATTATTTTTTAAGAAAGTGATTACTTTATTTACTGTACATATTCTATTTAATACCCAGTTATAAATAGGAGTATTAATTTAGTGTTATTGTATCATTTCACGGTAGTGGAGCATTTAGCCGCAAAGTATATTATCTACAGCAGTTAGAAACTCTTTCAACCCTCTAACGGGCTCTTTCCGATAAACTCATCATATTGGTGTACATTTTTAGTATGTCATAATTCAATACTTTTCAAGATGTTTTTGTTCCTGTGAATTTCATTTATATATATCTTTTTTAAATAACATTTTTCTATTTTGAAAAGTGATATTTCTATTGTATTTTTTATTGATTATTTGAAAGACTACGATGTCTGTTTTTTATTAATACAATATAATGGTAGAAAAACATGCGAGAAAAATTATAGCGTATCACTCCAATTTAACTAATTAATCATTACTTGAATTTTATCTAGTATTAATTTTATTTTTTAAGTTTAATTTAGTGTCAGTGATAGCCTAACTAAATTATAATTACACGATAAATTAACTAAATGTTAATTTGTAGAATAAATTAAATTGTGAATTTCATTATTTTATTAAATTTATTAGCTATCCAAGTTTTAGATGATAGATAATAGAATGCAATTCACAGTTAGAAAGGGAGACTGAGAAATCATTGATTTACACAAAAAATTTATTGATAAAAGAATAAAATGAAGAATTCATGTAAATATTTCACATACAAAAATACAAAATAAATAATAACATGGAAAATAGAAATAAAGCCTCATAACAGTTCAAAATCACTGCAATCACTGTCCGTTTCTTCTCTTTGGTTTTTCTTTGGTGTTTTCTCATACCTATCTGGAGATGAGACTTTGCTGTCCGAATCACTATTATAGGCAGCGTATTTATGTTTGTGCATCTCATCGACAGTCTTTGGTTGTACGTAAGAGTCATCATCCATCATGTACTGGGGCCGAGTGTCGAGAATTTCAACCAGCGGATAATTCAGGCCATCGCAAAGTTCTTTCCGTAGAGTGTCCATCAGTGGTTCAAATTCGGACTCTTTATTCACCAAAAAACACTGGCGACGAAAGTGAACAAAAATGTTAGATTAGAAATAATTAAGGTTGTTAGAATGAAGAAAATAAGGCACTTGTAAATCAAAAAGATGTTTCTATTAAATTATGAAAAATAAAACCTATTTGTACCTACAAAAATTAAATACTTCACATGCAATATTCATCAAGATAAATATTGCACGAAAATGCTTGAATTTCTTTATTATTTCTGATCATGAAATTTTTTTATGTGTTATCAATATCCCAAATTTTACTTTACTTCTTTATTTCTTGTATAATAACAATTAATTCTCTACTTAATGAAGTATACAAGCCTCTTCATTCTTTAAAAACATTCACAAACTCACAATAGCGAGGGAGGGGTCCAGGTTTTTGATATCCATGGTAGCCATGAACTCACAGTGGTACGTAAGATCAGTTTTCTTTTCTTCTTCACTTAGTTTTTTACCGACAGTAGCGCTGTTTTGAGTCGTGTGTGGGTCCAGGTATAAGAGGTAATTATCTGCAAATAAGATAAACTATGATGATCTATGTATTAATAAATGAATTAACATCACAGAAAGAAGGTTCTAGAAACAATCGATTACAAGAGATACTAAAGAGAAAGAAATTAAATGTTTGTAGCTACGTTATTAACTAACACTGACATTAATACAGTAAAATTATTTTCTATATTTAAATTATAGAAAAGGATATAAGTCAAATTTTTTGTCCTACTTATCCTTTAAAGACCATAGTTTTCTCCAAGATTTTATCATAGAAAACAATCAGTGCCCCTGAGCTATGAAGGAACCAATACTTTATAACTCAGGAGTTTCACGTTATTTAATAAATATGAAATGAGCCAAGAAAGCAAATCAATTGATAGAGAAAGTAAAAGGCCCTTTCTTTCAGTCACTAACAAGTGAAATTCACTCAATTTTGAATCATTAACGAGTGCCTACATTTAATTTTAACACTTTTCCTAACTATTACAAAGCTATATGCAAAAGTGAAATGAATAAATATGCAATTTAAATCACTCTCTATACAAAAGAGTAAATAATTAAGAATCAAGCTTTTGAGGCACTTTTTGATTGAAATACAAATTTAATGAATGAATCTTTTTGGTTGCAGATGTATATTTTTATATGAAAACTATAGTTATGCAAAATTAGAAAGAAATTAAATGAACCAATTGTGGAGAAAAGAAAATTCATGCCGCCACTAACAACATGAAAGAGAATGTAGCTATAGCTACTGTATAGGGCTGTACTGGAGCTAACATGTTTCAGAGACTAATAAGTAGTTTCAACACTCACCAATGTGTCCGATGAAGAACAGGGCATGGGAGGGAGAGCCACCTATAATACCAATGCACTCTGGAATATGAAAACATTTCTGAAAAAAAAATGAGAAAATGTTTGGAATTATTTTCAAGTTGATAAGGTTTATTCATAAACGGAAGATATGTTAATTAAAAATTTAAAAATAAAACAATTAAATTTATTGCCGATGGATGCTACAAATTACATGAACGAAGAAATTGGCTTTGTTATTTATTAGATACGAGAAAGACGAGTTGCACAGGACATATTTCAAGGAAGGACAGTTCTTAGTGCAATAAATAAGGTAGAACTTCTTACCTTCAACAGGCTGCCGTAATTCTCAACATTGAAAGTGGAGAGGCCTAACCTCTGAGGCACTATGACAACTAGTGGGTTCCAATCGTTAGGGTGAGACGCTTTTCCTAGAGTTCCTAGAAAAGAAAGTCAGAGGAATCATAAAGAGTTATATTTATTATTTAAGAGCTGTTTAAGAAAACAGCTCTTAATAAGAAACAGGAGATAGTTCTTATTAATTTGTTATTGACCATCAGGCTACCTAAAAAGATATAGATAGCTATAGTGTAAGAGACTAAATATCATAACCAGGGCAAGTAAAATTTTAGTATCATATGTTAATAATTTTAAAATTGAAAAAAAAAATAGATTATTTTGGTTGGGTTTTAATATAGTAAATGAATTCACAAAAGAAAAAGATTCAGTTAACCGTCTACATACTATAATAATTTGGGCTCTAGGACAACTCTTACCCGGAAAACTGGTACCCGATTTTCATAATTTCGTGTTAAATGTACCTAATTATAATAACTGAATAAAATACAAGTCCGATTTTCAAAATTTAGTAAAATGTACATAATTATGATAAAAATTAAAGGCATAATAAAATAACCAATTTTTTTTTATTGATATGAAACATACATAAACTGACAATTCAAATGAGGATAAAGTAGGAACTTTTATAGAGACTACAATATAGACTACATTACAAAATTCGTATGATCTCACTTCAAGAGTCTTCCATTTCATGATATATATTTTCAAACATAATATGTGAAAAATATATTAGAACCAACAGTGCTAATTTAATTAAATTAACCTCTTTTAATATACTTCAGTTAGCAAAGTTAAATATTAAGTAACCTAGCACAGCTAAAGATAAAATTATAACTTTTATAGAGACTAAAATACAGACTACCTTACAAAATTCGTATGATCTCACTTCAAGAGTCTTCTATTTCATGACATATATTGTATGTATATATATATTAAATCGGGTACCAGTTGTCCGAGTACGAGTTGTCCTGTATACCAGTTGTCCGAGTACGAGTTGTCCTGTATACCAGTTGTCCGGGTACGAGTTGTCCTGTATACCAGTTGTCCGTGCACCAATAATTTGTTATATTCAGTAATTATAATAATCAGTTGAATCAATTCAAAAATCCTCTATCAAACTACAAATGGAAACCAACACCGAAACTTATAAACTCTTGCTAAGGTAGATGGCCCTGACAGTATGATAACTAGAAAATAGACAAATAACCTCTCAACATAAGTTACTCTATGAGTTAACAACACTCACTCATTTCATCAATGAAAAGCATAGAAGAATTAGCCACCACCACCGAGAATTTATTCCACACATCAGACTCAGGGAGGTATCTGAGGGAGTGAAGAATAAATAACTGTTATTATAGAGACTTCTATGGGGGAAAAAGTATTGAAAACAGTTGATTTGAAATGTCAATCAAACTTCCATAAAGTTCTAATCATCTAAATTTCTTTTATAACACTACAGAGATGCATTATATAATGATTAGAAGATTAAAATGAAAGTTTTAGATAGGTGAACTATTTCTAGGGAGCTATCATAGATTATATAGCTAATTTTGAATAGGTATGATATTATTAGTTAGATTTCATATATTAAGATTCTACAAGTCACTAATGGTTTGTATTTTAAAATTGTATTACTTATATTTTATATTTTAATGCGAACAGAATTCCAATAAACAAGGTTAAGGATTTTTTTAAAACAATTTGCTATTCATAATTTAAGTCCGATAACAATTCAAACAATCAGGAATGCAGACAGTGTTAGTTCCTACCTCATGAGCTGTGCCACAGTGTTAGGACCATACCACTCACTGATGGTCTTATTAACAGTCTGCTCTCCAATATTGACCATAGAGTGGATGGAGTAAGGGGCTGAGGGGTTGTCTTGGAACAGGTTTATGATCTTCAAGTAATTCTCCTCATCAGTGGTTTCGAACCATCGCCACTCTCTACCTAGGGATGGAAATGCAAAAATTGATTATACATTTAATGGGAAAGGAAAGAAGATTTGATTAATAGAAAACAGTGTAGCTACCTAAACTAACATAAATGTAATTTTTTTCTAAAGCTAAAGGGCCGTACACACTTAGGGTTTTTTAAGTCTTTCCACCAGACTTTTTGCTAAGCTCCTCCTACTTTTTTCAGAAGACTTTTGAATTGAAAGCTGCAGATATCATGGATACCAACTAAATTAATTAATAACCATATCGTTTTTTTATATAATTCAAAAGTCTTGTGGAAAAAGTAGGAGGAGCTTAGCAAAAAGTCTGGTGGAAAGACTTAAAAAAAAACCTACGTGTGTACGGCCCTTAACAATGAAATCCTCTACTTCTTCAGTAGCTATCTAATGGCTCGTAATGTTTTATATTCTGAAAACGATGAAATCAATGAAAATTACACGCATGGGAAGATTCAATTTTAAATATTTTCTTATGTGAGCACTAATTCTAAAATAAATGACTTGATCCTCTGAATACAATTGAGGGATTTAGATGTAGGAAAACAAAGTTGGAGCATTGCAGATAATGTAGCTAATACAAACCTATTTCATTATTATTTATAGGAAAAATCTGAGTCAAAATCTTTAAACATTTCATACCAGGCTACAGCTAATTAATTTAACCCATGAATTGAAAAGATTCATTCACAACAGGAAATCCATATCATCAAGAGATTATTCAAACTCTACGTTATGATTTTTTTTTGGTTTCCAGCTTTCGAATAGAAAGATTTCTGTTAATCATCAGGACAAGGCTGGAAAACCTGTACCCAACAATGAATTTCATGACCAATTGTCATAAAAAATAATTACTAGGTCCATGTTTTCCATCCTTATCCTGATGATGAATAAAAATCTTTCTAATCAAAAGCTGTGAAGCAAAAAACCTTCAATGATGAGTTTCGATAATTTTATAATAAAGTAACACTACTCACCAAGATGCCTCCTGATCATCGCCTCTGCAAACACCATCTGGGCGCAACGCAACATGCACCCCCATCCCGCATCAGAAGTGAGCCCTGTAGGCTCAGGAGAAGCAGGCCCTCAAAATGACATATGCACTATTAACATTGGTTAAATTCATAGGTCGCGCCCCTGTCTCATTTAGGGATGCGGACTAGGAACTGATCCAAATAACCCCTTCCTAGTTCAAGTTAGTAATTAATTTAGGGACATGAACTAGGAAGGGGGTACTTTTAAATTTAATTTTCTTAAATCTACTTAACCTGCCTTTGATCTGATTTGAAAATATTGAACTAAAAAATATTAATTGTAAGGAAATCTGGTAGCTATCTTAACTACATATATACGAATAATACTAAAAGGGAATATTTAAAATTCAGCAAATTTATTAATATTGTTTTAAAAACAATAAAAGGTGTTTGAGGCCACTACTATACTAGCAGTTTCACCGCCGCGTTTTCACTGCCCTGTTTCCGCCTCTTCAATTAATCACGGTTAAATGAATGAAACGCGGTAGCAACACTAGTATAGTATGCAAATTTTCTTTCCATTCATTTAACCGTGATTAATTGAAAAGACGTAAACAGGGCAGTGAAAACGCGGCGGGAAACTGCTAGTATAGTATGGGACTGACATATACTGTTTGAATATACTCTATATTGAACTCTGTTCGAGATTGGACTACATGTGAAAAGTTCTTTAAAGATCAATATTTAATACAAAAAACTAGTGGAAAATGCATTTATCCAAATACAGTCTTCCTTGTTCACATCCCTAATTGACTTACGGACACTGAATAGGGAGAGAATATTTATATCGGCTCCTAGTTCACATCCCTAAATGAAATAGGGACACAAACTAGGAATTTATGTAATATTGCAACATCAGTAGTAGCATTTAGAAGCGAGAGACACAATAGGTAGCTAGTAGATATATTCAAAACAGTTTCAATCTTGTCATATGTGACTCATATTATAAATACGTAGTTAACCAGTAGCGAATCTTCATTTTAAAAGAATTGGTAAGAAAATTGAAGAAATGTTTTAGGAAATTGTTTGAAGTAAATTTTTCTGCTCTCATTTCAAAAGTTTGCAATACTGCATTGCTAGGTAATGATTATAAACAATAACAAAGTTAAAATTAGCTACACAAATAAAATTACGTTTTCTGGTCACATAGCTAAATGCAAATAATTATAGTACAAAAGCAATAGGCAGACAAAACATAATTTAAAACACTTAAAGAAATCACATTTCATAGCTAGACACTCCAATAGGTGTAAGCTGAAATTAATCTACATGTTAGAAAAATCACCTCAAACAATATACTTATAGATCCACTTGCAATAATATACCTTTTTTCTTTGATGTGAATTCTTCAAAGAAAGCACGGTATGTGACCCAGATACGAGTTCTGAAATCCTCTTTTATTAAATCAAAATCTGAAATGGAATGATATCAGTTAGATGAAATTCGAAACAGTTTAACAAAAATACGGTAACTATAGCTAAGAAATTTGTACTCCTCTATTTAATCTTAATTTTAATATAATAGAACATTCAGGTGTGCCATGGTTTCGATAATGCGTGTTTTCCATATTGTAGACATTTTTACATATAATTTTCTAGCTATATCTTATCTATGCAAAAATGTAATAGAAAACACTATAATCGCTGAAGTGTTCTCTGAAAATATTTCAATTCAAGGTAAATAAAAAGTGGTAAGAGTTTTCAACAATTTAGGGAAATGATTGAGATATAAGAGTAAGCTAATTCTAATCATATGTATCCAGCCTAATCCAGGTAAGATATCATTTTCAAACATTCACTATTGGCCAGAACAAATGTAGCCAAATAAGTGATAGCTATTTCTTAATTTAAATAAATATACAAGTTACCTTTTTCATTATTATACTCTGTGCCTAAAATCCAGAGGCTTCCTTTTGAAGGTTCCAGAATATTTCCTCCCATAGCAATACATACTGAAGAGCGAGAAGAAATAGGAGTAGTTACTATTGATCAGCTCTCTCAGAAATAAGAACAGAAGAAATTTAGTTGAATAAAAAATTCACAAAAGCAGATTAGTCAATGGAAGTTTTTTTAAACAATTTTTCATAGTCTATCCAAGTTTAAAAGTAGCTATTTTGAATAACTGTACTAAATTTTGATGTTAATAAATTTGGAGTTACCTAGATAGACTATGATAAGCTAAGCAGCTCTAGAATTTGACTTTACTAAAATTATTGCTAGCTAGAGTAAATAGCTAGACATCATATTTGCTTCAGTTTTTTTTTCAGTTAAGGGGACCATATCGCCTAACATCTGAAAAAAAGTTTTTTTTGTGCATAAAATAACGCCTCATAGTCTTCCAATACCTGAACTTGCTAGCATCTTAAAATCAACTCACCTGTCGACAAAATATCCTCCATCAGCGACATCTTGGGATTATCAGCTAAGAAATATTTTACTGCACTGTAGTAAATATTGAAGCATCAGTTATTTGATGTAATTAAAATAAGTCACCTGAAAGTATTAGATGTTTTATAGTTGTGTCACTTTGATGTTGAAAGCATCAAGGGCTAATAGTTTAAAATGCACCTGTGACCTCTCAGTAGCACTAAGCCTAGAAAGCCAAGACAAGTAAAATAGAGGGACTGATAGACTCAATACTTTTCAAAAGAAAACAAACCAAACTTCAACAAATTGAAAAATAATAATATAGACAAGTAACCTAAGTCTAAATATAAAAATTAGGTGATTAAGATTAGGAATTAAGAATTGGCTATTATTTTTTTCTAAATAAACAAGTTTCAAAGACTGAAATTTTTTCACAATTCCAAATATGTCAATCTGACTTGTCTGAATAGGAAAATTAAATACTGGTTCATTGAAATATCAGACCCAAGTAAAATAGTATGGCTCATAAATTTTAATTTTGTCTCTCTAGTTCTCTCCAAAAAATTCCCCAAATTTCTCTTCAATATGTAAATGATCAAATTATCATAAATTCTTTCCAAAACAACATTGAAGCATAGGAGAAAAAAATATTCCTCAAAATCCAGTCTGTATTTGGTGCACAAAATTCCACTGATTTTTTCAAAAAGCTGAAAAAATCCACCAACATTTCCAATAATTTGGCTGATCCACCAACATTTGCCCAATTGATCCAAGTAAAATAGTATGGCTCATAAACTCTCAATTGGTTTCCCGAAAGAAACCAAATTTCTCTTCAAATCAATGAAATTACCATAAATTCTCTCCAAAATAACATTGTAGCATAGGAGAAAAATTAGATATTTCTTGCCATTTGCAATTGAAGGGCTCACAATAACTGTCACAATTTCGTCATTATAATGGCAAGTTTGGACATGCTTTATTTATAAGTTTATTAACTGGTATCTTACTATGATGATTATTCAAAAAATAAAGATAAAGCCAGGGCCAGTCTGCAAACCGCATCCATGTCGCCAAAGATCTTTGGAGACAATTTTTGAGGGTAAAAATATCTTTGCAATATCTTGGGAGATAATTTTTCTAATTAATTCCTATGCTTACATGTTATTATTGGAGACATTTTAGAGAATTCTGGTCATTTTGGAGACAGATATGACACACTTTGCAAATTGGAGCCAGGGGTCCAGGGCCAGCTATTATTTAATATTTTTATATTTTTCATTCACTTGTGGCCAGGTATTAAAGCATGTACAAACTCGCCAATCACCATTTTAATGGAGAGTTTGTGACAGTTATAAAGAGCCCTCTAATTGCAAATGGCGAGAAATATCTAATTTTCTCATATGCTACAATGTTATTTTGAAGAGAATTTATGATAATTTGATCATTTTGAAGAAAAATTTGGTGATTTTTGGAGAGAGCTGGAGAGTTTATGAGCCATACTATTTTACTTGGTCTTGTGCTTGATAATTGTTATCACTGTGTCACACCCAGTCTCTATTTTGGTGCACAAAATTCTACTGACTTCTTCAAAAAGCTTAATAAACCATTAACAAAATGAAATAATTTGGCTTAGATTGTAATAGGTCAAAACTCAGATATGTCTAATTGGCTTAAAATTTTGAATTAATTCCTATGTTCCCGGGTTCCATTTTAATTTTGGCTTGATATTTTCAAAAAGTGAGCCAAATTGGCTTGGCTCAGAATTTGTTAAATTTTGGCTCAAAATTGGCTTTACAATTTTCCAGCCTCTGAAACATGGGGCTTGATCCAGTTCCACTCTGCAGAATATGGGACATTTTTAACATTTTCTGTGCGAACAATCCTTAATTTCCTCCTATATTTACATGTATTTTGCTGAGAACAGAAGTCAAAATAGAGAATTTCTTGGAGAACACTTTACCAGTTCCTGCAGTCTGGTGATCCACCAACAATTTTCTTGATTTGTCAACCAAAAATTAATGGGATTAGGAACTGTTAACCATGTTTGATGTTTCAGAGGCTGAAAAATTGTAAGCCACTTTTTGAGCCAAAATTTCACAAAAAATTCTAAGCCAAGTCAATTTGACTCATTTTTTGAAGATTTCAATTCAAAATTAACATGCAAACATAACATAGGAATTAATCCAAAATTTAAAGTCAATTAAGACATATCTGAGTTTTGACCTTTGGAAATCTAAGCCAATGTGAATGGCCAAATTAATTGTCTTTAACTGACATACTCTGTAACATGGTTCGTAGAAATCTCTTATTCTGTTCGTAGCAAAATTAATGTAAATTATTACAGTAAATATAGGAAATAATTCGGAATTGAATATCCCAAATATCTCCCATATTCTGCTGACGTTCTACAGACTGGCAAATGGTGAGAAATATCTAATTTCTAATTTTCTCCTATGCTACAAGCCAGTTTGCAGAATATGGGATATTTTTAACATTTTCTGTGCGAACAATCCTTAATTTTCCTCCTATATATACAAGTATTTTACTGAGAACAGAAGTCAGAATAGAGGATTTCTTGGAGAACAGTTTACCAGTTCCTGCAATCTGGGCTACAAGTACCTACGGTAACCTATCTACAAATTACAATGTTAATTTGGAGAGATTCCAGTCTGTATTTGGTGCACAAAATTCCACTAACTTTTTGTAAAAGCTTAAAAAAATCCACCATAAATTTCCAGTAATTTGGCTGATCCACCAACATTTTACCCATTTTTCCACCGAAAATTAATGGTAACATAGGAATAAATAGCTAAAAATCCACTGACTTTGCTAGAACATTTTATTGGAGGGAAAAAATTCCACTGACATGTCGGTGGAATTTATCCAGACTGCAGGAACTGGTGAACTGTTCTATAAGAAATCCTCTATTTTGGCTTCTGTTCTCAGTAAAATACATGTAAATATAGGGGTCCATACAATTACCGGAACAGACCATGAATTACCGGAACGGACCATGAATTACCGGAACGGAGTTGTTTTATTGAGAAATAGTCCTTGGTAAGTCATATAGGTATACATTAGGTCTATTTATGTTCCAATTGGCAATTGATATCATATTTTACCATTTTATAGTCATTTCTGCTCGTATATTCGCTACCAAACATCTGCAACATAGTTATAAACTTTACAAGAGTATATGCTGAAATTCGTTTTCTTTGCATAATCTTTCTAAGAAAATATTTTGAGGGGAAACTAAAGTAATTTTAATATTGGATTCCATGTTATAGTTTTAATGAGAAGTATTTGTGTTCTATTTTGTGTATCCATTACTAGTATGTTTTGATATTCTATTAATCAGGATTTTTAATTTTATGCAACATATACAAATTTGGTTCGTTTTTAATCGGGTAGTAGGTAAATTCATAACTGCTATCTGTCGCATTGAAGTTATGATGACCCATGACTTACTTAATATACATATACTGTACATATGTATATTAATATATACTTACTTAATATACATAACATAAAAATGAAACAAAAATATTTTAAACCTATAACACGGAATCACGGACTATCTAAGTTATCATGTCATGTCATGTCAATTTTCTGTCTATGTTTCAGATGTTTGATAGCGAATATACGAACAGAAATGAGTATAAAATGGTAAAATATGACATCAATTGGAACATAAATAGACCTAATGTATACCTAAATGACTTAACAAGGATTATTTCTCAATAAAACAACTCAGTTCCGGTAATTCATGGTCCGTTCCGGTAATTGTATGAACCGTAAATATAGGAGGAAATTAAGGATTGTTCGCTCAGAAAATGTCAAAAATGTCCCTTGTTCTGCAGACTGGGAATTTACCATGATATACAGACTGGGAGAAAATTTATGATTAGTGATATTTGATCATTTTGGAGAAATTATGTGATTTTTGGAGAGAGCTGGAGAGACAAATGGCAAGTTTGAAGTTTATGAGCCATATAATTTTACTTGGTGTAACTCTAACAAGGCTCACTGGCTGGACTCTAGAGAGTGCCCGGACCAGTCTGCAGAATAGGGGACAAGGACATTTTAAACATTTTCTGTGCGAACAAACCTTAATTTTCTCCTATATTTAATTATTTAGAATAATTTTAATGTGAACTGTGAACAAAAGGCAAGAATAGAGGATTTCTTCTTGAGGAGAACAGTTTACCAGTTCCTGCCAGCCAAGTAATAAAGCATGTCCAAACTCGCCATTTTAATGGCGAGTTTGTGACAGTTAATTTGAGTCCTTCAATTGCAAATGGTGAGTTTTATCTATTTTTCTCCTATGCTACAATGTTATTTTTGAGAGAATTAATGATAATTTTGGAGAGAATTTGTTGAATTTTGGAGAGAGCTGGAGAGACAAATGGTGAGTTTATGAGACATACTATTTTACTTGGCCTGCCAGATTGTATTTGGTGGTAAATTCCAAGGATATATTGGGAGATATTCAATTTCTTTCATAAAAATATTCCTGCAATGTTGGAGGATATTTAGCTATTAATTCCTATATTACCTTTAATTTTGTGGAGGGGAAACTGGAAAAATGTTGGAGGACTAGACATATTCTCAGATTTTTGAAAAAGTCAGGAGTTCAGTGCACCAAATACAAACTGGAGTTCCTGCAGTGACAGTCTGGACTGTGGGAGACTGCAGGAACTGGTAAAGTATTCTCCAAGAAATTTTCTATTTTGGCTTCTGTTCTCAGTAAAATACATGTAAATATCCAAGTAAAAAAGTATGTCACATAAACTCACCATTTGCCATCTTCAACAGTTCAACTCTCTCCAAAATTCAACAAATTCTCTCCAAATTGATCAAATTATTATTAATTCTCTCCAAAATAATATTGTAGCATAGGAGAAAAATAGATAAAACTTGCCATTTGCAATTGAAGGGCTCGAAATAACTGCCACAAACTCGCCATTAAAATGGCGAGTTTGGACATGCTTTTTTACTTGGGTAAATATAGGAGGAAATTAACTGCCAGTCTGCAGAATATGGAACATTTTTCCAAGACTCTCTGCGGAAGTTTTTGATTGAATTTTAGAAATTTGAGATCTCTGCGGGAGATTTTGAATTAATTCTTATGTAACCATTAATTAAGCTGCGGGAGATTTTGAATTAATTCCTATGTCACCATTAATTTAGCTGCGGGAGATTCTGAATCTGCTACTGCGAGTCAGAGAGTAACTGTCTCTCAAATTAAAATCTCTGCGGGAGAAAAGACACATTCTGCAGACTGGAAATTAAGGAATGTTGGCACAGAAAAGGTTAAAAATGTCCCCTATTCTAATTCTGCAGACTGGGCCCACTGGGGAGACTGGAGCCGCCGCCGCGAAGCGGAGGCCTTGAAACAATGAAATTAGTCTCCTGAATTATCCGGCAATATTTTTCTAACTAATTCCTATGTTTACATGTAATTATTGGAGAGTGTTTAAGATTTTTGGCCATTTGAATGTGCATGCTTTGCAGACTGGCACAACTCGACATAACGACTTTTTGGAAAATTGAAAACTGACGGACAGAATTTTTAAATAGCCTAGGTATGTATGTTCTTCAAGAATACAGTATACTACTTACTGTAATTAATATGAAAACATAGGGATTACATAATTGCTTGTGTTCGTCAAGAATCTTGTAAATTTCACTAAATTTGTCCTGAAATAAAAATATTACACAATGGCAGTGACTTTTTCTAAAATGTTGAAAAAGTCAGCTGACTTGTCAGTCTGTCGGGCAAATTTACAATCAATAATTACCACCTAGATATTATTTAGATATAATTACATTTTCTATTACAGTACCTATCTTGTATTTATGGATCTAGTTATGATAAGTAACCCCAGAACATATATTATGTGCCTGTATCCTGTACCCTGGTTTAAAGTGGCACATTTACAGGAAAGTCAGGAATGAGTAGCCTACCTAGGGCTTCCAGGCTTAATATAACAAAGAATTTTTTCCATCGCTTTTCAAAAAGAACACAGGGTTGAAAAAAGAATAATCAAGAATAAGACTAATGAAATGTTCTGAGTAACTAGTGATGGTAAGTTACGAATTATTGATCGGTTCCACATCTTCGGTCATATAATGTAAAACGATATAATAATAATTATTGCTATTTATTTTTATTGGTCCATGGGTACCAAGTACAACTAAAATGAAATAACTATTATATTGTAATTTCTTTGATGACCAAAGATATGAATTACTGACCGATAATTCATAATTTACCCTATAAAAAACTTTAGTTGGTTATTTGAATGATATAATTTTTTCTCGAATAATTTTGATCGAAAATGTGGAATAGCCTGGAAACTTCTAGATTGAAAATTATTTTCTTTCTTTATGAGAAACCATTTAATATAATAAGGTTCTTGCCAGATGAACTCATACAAAAGGTAGGCTAATTCTAAAGTTTTAGATGCATACCTAATAATCACCACGGGCTTAAAGAATGAGAAACGATATTTCAATGCTCGAATTTCCAGTTTATACCCAAGCTTCTAAGTAGGCAGATATCTTAATTAATTATCTTTTATTTCATTGCACCAACCAGCTGCTAGTGCTATGCAAACATAAATATATGAATTTCATGGAAGACTATTCATAACGAAATTTTTTTAATTAAATGGTTAGTAATTGCATGATTGTATATTTCTTTAACATAATTTTGAATTGCCTAACACTTCTTCATCTCAAATATTTACTTGAATGTCTAGAATAGTTACCTATCAAAAGTTTTCTTTTCAACGTTATCATAAAAAATGTACATTCTTTGATGTAGGGCTGGACTGCAGTAGATTGATTAATAACTATTAAAGCTCCAGAATCATTATTCAATAAGAATGTATGTACTTAGACCTAAAAACTTATCTCTTGAATTTACTTAATTTTGAATTAACTTTTATTAATCATTTAATATGCCAAAAGAAATATGCACACGATTCATTATACCTACTTATGATAACTTATCTATTAATTATTTCGATTTTGAATTTAATGAATTCCAGCATATTATCTAACAGATTCAATATCTAACTTCTCGCATTATTTATTTCGTTTTTTTTTTTCTAATTCGAATAAAACAAACTCAAAAGAATAACCCACGAACGCAATTAAAGAAGAGTGCAATGTTATGTCAGTCCTGTTTTTGTGATTCAAAAGATACATCTACCAAGATATTTTTTAATATTTAGGATGTAAACTACTCTCTTTAAACGCACCCATTGCATTAAAAAAAGGGTGCCTCTATCTCTGTTTTAATGCACACAGTTCCTTTGTAACTTTATATAAAATCATCCAAGTTGTAAATTAATGCAAAAATTGTTGTTTTCATTTCTTCATACTTTATACTATTAGCCTATTATTTCCAAATTGAGGTTGATGTATTAGCATAAAAAAAATGCTCAGATGGATAAATTATTGGTGAGTAATTGTGCTTGCGTGTCCATGGTTGTTGATATTATTAACTATTGCCATTGGAACTAATTAATAGGCAAGTACTTCTCAAGTGCTACTCATTAACTAATTATCAATACAAAAACCATTGATATTAGTTACAATATAGTTGATACAATTTGAATTATGGATAATGGAGCTGATAGTTGAACCAAAGATATTTTACTACAATAAGATACACTTCTCTCCGAAATTTCGGTATCAAAAATGTATAGTGCTGCCATCTGGGTTTCGTGAGTACCTTTTTTTTATCTGGTTAAACTGTTAATTATCAATATTTGATATAAAAAACAGACAATATTTTCAGAAAGAATATTATAAATAAGAAACAAGTTTTAAAGTTTCTTTGCAATGGTTTGATTAACACTAAATGTTGCGATTGCGTAGCAACGATGGTTAGTACACGCTTTGCAATACAGGTGGCAGCACGAACATTTTTTTGAAACCGAAATTTTCGATAGTGGTGTATCTTATTATTATAGTAAAGTAACTTTGGTGGAACAATATTCATATAAAATTAATAATAAGTATTATTATTATTATGTTATTAACTTTCAATTTCATTTGATATCTTATCTATTAAGTCTATACCTAAATATTAAATTTTCTTCTTTTTATTTCAACATACAATAATGTAATAATAAATATTGGTAGTAGGCTAATATCTATTCAAAACATTAAATATTAATACTTTTTACAATCAGAAAAGTGAATTATGTTCTGTAATTTTGCATAACTTCAAATGATTGAATAGTTTATACATTAAATAATGAGAGTTTTTAATATTGCAGTCTGTGTATAGTTGCCTTTATATGGCTGGCTTTTATCTAGCTGACTAAAGTTAAATGGAGCAAAGCGACTCATCAACATTCATGCCTGATGGCACACCAAATGACTCCATTAAAAAACAGCGCTGCTGATGACATCTCTGTGATATTTTACACCTAAATTAAATGGTGGAAAACGTGGAAGAGAAATTCACTGTGTAAAATGTACAGTCAGAGAAAAGTGTATTCGTAATGATTTTTTAGCGGTTTACTAATTTCACATTACTAAAAATTAACTTTTCTGTTGTAATACTAAAATATATTTCATATATATGGATCACATGTAGTGAATTATAGTGATCTATATTCATCACTCAGATCTAGGGGATTTTGATCCCTTTCAAGCCTTCTGTACTATATGTAATACATACAATTTTCTCTTATCTGCTAAAAATAGGATTATATTCCAAATTAATTAAATACTTACGATCATGGTACAATAAATATATGAGCTTCCTTTCCTATTTTAGTTTCACACATCAACATCTTTAAAAAAGATATATAAGTTTTCAACTCAGGAACTCTGAACTCTCACCGGTACAGGTATTCTTTCTAGCGCTCACTTCTTCAATATCGCATATGAGCCTTTAAAGGCCCATGCATCATTTAAGCTGCAGCTAGCGAACAAGAAATTGGAGAGAAATTTCACTTGTACACCTGACAGTATACTGAACAATTTAGTACATAAACAAAAAATAAACTCAGGACTTTAAGTGAATAATTGAATCCTAGGTAACAGGTATAGAATGTACGTCATTTCGATATTGCATACACACACATATGTGTATATGTATGTTATATTATAATACTCAACATACGTATAGCTATAAAAGTTTGCAGCAACTTTATTTATATATTCCAAAGGATTTTCATATAAAAAAAAATATACAATGAACAATATTGTTGTAGTACTATAGTAAAACTGTCTTCAATTCCCTGGTAGCAGTGATTCTTGGGCCAATGTTGTCCCATTGTTGTCCCAACATTGCCAAGGTTGTCCCAATATTGGCCCAAGAAACATTGCTACCTGGGAATTTGTAACTATGTATATACATTTTTAATACAAAATATATTAAAGAAAAGGATAAGAAACGTGTTTTTACTCTTGCATATAAAATAAAATAAATAAATATATTTTCTGTGCATTTAAAATATTGTAATACATGAACTGCTTTAAGAAAATAATCTAAAATTCAAGCTTGCAATAAGTACTGAAAATCAATGGTAAAAGCAAACTATTTATTGTCAAGAAGCTTTTTTTTCATGAAACGCTATACTGATAATGAGGGCTGTGACAATATGCTTTTGAAATCATAGATCCCAAGATTATCATGTATGGAACTAAATGAAATGGTATCGAATACTATATACTGTTGGTTTAGAACGATTCAATAATCTTTAATTCTCTCCGTCTATAATATTTTCGGGATCTATGATTTTTGAATCATATTGTCACAACCCTAATGATAATAAAGAAATATTATGGTCTATAAGATAAGCAGATAATAATATCGGCAACACTGTCATAGCTCCAAAATAGCTATTTTTCAGGAGAGGCATCTTAGTACATTTAATGGTATATCGTTAGGACATTTAGCATCTCTAGCAGTCAATGTTTGAGCTTAATTTATGATGAATATTTTACCAAAATAATCAGTATTTAGAATTTATATGTCTATGTGGATACATTTTTTGTGTTTATGACTTTGTTCTCGCAAATGAGCGATACGTTCTTTATGAAATTATAAGATATTTTTTATAATTATATAGGTTGCTTTTTTACCCTCATGTTATTATAATAATTTCTAGGTTTTTGAATGTTTTTTTTGTTTCACTAAAACAACTGAATAAATTTAAATATTTCATACAGAGATAAATAATAGAACACAATGAATAATATCTTATAGTTAATGCATAGACTACTCATTAAATAATGAGCTGGTACCGTATGTATTATCTACTGCTGACATTTAGAAAGGCCAAGAAAAGACATAACAATATCTCATTCTACATTAATGTATAAATATATTATTCTACACATATAGAAGCTCGTGCGATGGCATTTCAACATAAGAATATTTATGAAGAAAAAGATACATTCTAATGCATAACAAAATCTTACATACACTGAACACATTGTATTTGCATTTGTTTATCATATAGTATTCCATGAACACATGGCTATATGCATATCAAAAATATGTTCATAGTTTATATTTCTTATTTCAATTTCAATTTTTTTAAATTTATATTTCACAATTTTACAAAAAATCAATTCAAAAAATAATAACCAGTTGCTAAAAAAATTGTACAGTGTTGGTTCATAAATGAATTAAAATCTTATAGAACCTAAAATTTACCAAAATTAAGAATTTCATTATGAAGTTCTAGATTAAAAATTGATACAGTTAAAATTAATTAAAGATAAGAAAAATTTAATGAGGGATAAATTAACTTTTTAATTCAATTGTTTAATCACTCAATATCAAAATCTCGAGTAGCTTAATAAGTCTAATGGAAAACAGAGTATACAGAAAATATATAAATATATTTTCATAATTAAATATTGTATGAGATAAATTAAAAAAAAATCTTGTTTGAAAACTCCATTTAGTTAAAATTAATAATTAATTTATTACCTAAGAAAAACTATCAAATTCTAAAATGATGAAATAAAAATCTATTGATAGATAAATAGATGTATTGATTACATTTTAAAATTTTATGTTCCATGATCAAAGAACATAGAGGAATCTACTAAATTAACCTATAACCTACTTTTAATTCTATCCTACTATACCCAAATTGTATCCTAAATTTTATCTTTCAAATTATAAGTAAAAGCAATTAAATATATTACTTTTAAACATTCAAACTACATTTCTCATCAACTTGATATTCACAGTAATCATACACTTTTAAATATTAATGAACACATTACGTATTATTTCGCGAGACTTAAATACTTATTAATTAATTTACAGACAGTCTCTTTGTGACTTTAGAAAGAGGAGCAACTCGTTAGGCATTAATTAACTAGTAAAATATATTTTAATTAGTAAATATATTTAATTAGGAAATATATTTTAATTAGTAATGGACGTGCTAACTTCAAAAGGAATTAGGAATATGTACTTATTTAATATTGCAAAGCACTGTGCATTAGTAGGAGTAATTGCATAGATTATCAATGGGAAATTTGTATTAGATCTATTTAATGAATAAAAATAAAATTAATTTGAATTACGTAGGCATCATAATTTATTTACATAATATTGAAGTCTCTACAAAACATATATTTACGAATTTCATTTCAATATATGTTTTACATTTCAATATATATAGAGCAGTGGTTCTTAACTTGGGTTCGGTCGAACCCCTGGTGTTCAGGGAGTAAGTTTCAAGGATTCGGTGATTTTAAACCTTCGCAAATTGCGTAAAGTGATATTTTAGGCGGCACTTATATATATAAGTGCCACCTAAAATATTACTTTACGCAATTTTGCGAAGGTTTAAATCACCGAATCCTTGAAACTTACTCCTGAACACCAGGGGTGCGACCGAACCCAAGTTAAGAACCACTGCTCTATATATATTGAAATGTAAAACATATATTGAAATGAAATTCGTAAATATATGTTTTGTAGCGTCATCTTGTTATTCGCTTAATTCAAGAAGTATTCAACCAAATTAAATGCAATTCGGTTGGACGATTGGTCATTATCCAGGAACCATTTTTTAGATTTAGGGAGCGAACAGGTTAAAGTTCAAGGTGAAGATCATTTATAACCGGCAGAGAAGGAATGCGCTCTACGAGTGTCCGTCATCTAGTTTTTGTTTTTGTGGAAATTCATTATTTGTTTGTTTTTGTTTTCATAAAACTGAATTTGTAAGCATATGATGCGTGGTAAGGTTTGTACGCTATTGCAGTATATACATAAATTCTGATTTTGAAAAAAACCGTATTTTTTTACAACTACAAAGGCTTCGATGAATGCATGAATGGAACAAGAGAGAGAGAGACAATCAATAAGTTTAAAACAATGGAACTGATATGCAGTTATTTTGTGATTATCTTATATATTAAATGTAACTATATGCTATCATCTCACTCCTCAAAAATATAAGAATATCTAAAAAATAATGGAGCAAGTAAACACAATCAGTATAGAGTGGAACATTTATAATATTTCTTATAATATACGAAGTCATCATAAATATATTTAACCCTGTAATGTCCAGAGTGCCTGAGAGGCTTGTTCCGGAGGGAATATAACTTTTTACTATTAAATCTTCACTCGAGTTGCTGGAAATCTGGGAGTTCTATAGTTTATGACCTATATATTTAAGCGAAATCAATGAAAATCATGCAATAATTATATTTTTTAGTTTTACAACATTATGTTACCATGCGTAAATCTTGACCTCGGATGAAATACATGTGCCATTGAGTCACATTTTAATGAATGACAAGAAATAGCTATTATAAGTGATGTTAGTAGTGTGATGACAAATGTGACGCTCCAGCTATTGTATAATTATTAAAACAAAGTCCAGAGGCCAACTTTATCAAAAATAATGTAGAACTAATTTAAAAAAAGCTTATACTGATAAGTATACGATGAATAAAGACGTCATAGACAATGAAAGTCGCACAGTTTCAGCAACTTAAGTCAATCAGTTTTCAAATTATGCATCAATGTTTAAAACCGGACTAGGCCTCTGAGTCCCGCTGAATCGTTCCTGGGTTAAATCGATGAATTTCTAGTATTTATTTATTTATTTATTTATTTTATCAGTATACCCTTACAAAAAGATCAAGTATGCGGGAAATTTCCTCAATCTTATAAAAATAAATTCAACATTTTTTAAGTATTCAGGCCCAATTATTAAGCCGAAACTTGAAGGGCAGCCTGCATAAAGAGATGAAACCGATTAAACTAAGAATCTTAAAAACGATAATAATATTAGTAATGATTATTTAGAAATAAAAATTAAAAAGCTACTATTTCTCTCTTCATGTGCATAATGTTTTAAATGTTTCTTAAAATACATTTTTTAAATGCTTTTTAAAATACATTTTAAAATAGTTTTTAAAATATATTTTTAAACGTTTTTAAAATATATTTTTAAACGTTTTTAAAACTAATTTTTAAATGTTCTGTAAAACTAATTTTTAAATCTTTTTTAAAATACATTTTTAAGTGTATTTTAAAATAAATTTTTGCAGACATCATCACCTTAATGAGAATAGCTAGTGATGGCATTTTCCTTTTCATCTCCTCCTCATCACATTTCTTCTGATCGAATTCCATTGCAATTTTCCACCAAATGTAACTTTATGGAATGCACTCGCAAAATCCAAATGGTATTTGCTATAAAAATTATTCATCTGTGATATAGTCCTTACTCTGATTTTACCTAACGATTCCAATTCAGCCTATCGATCGGAATGTTCAAATTCCAGTTGATTTTTCTGGAATGCAATGTGTTTCACATGTGCCTATATATATCATTCTTATATTTTGTTTTATTCGAGATTTTAATTTGTTTATGTGAATTGCGTTAGTTAATAAAATACAAGCTGAAATACATTTAGTATGTAAGTATGTAAAATATATAAGCTTACAAACTGACAGAACTATCAATTCAATATCAGGATTTAGTAATTAATTGTGGTGCTGGGCAATTTAAACCAAATGTAATTTTACCCAAAGGAATTTTACCCAAAGGAATTTTACCCAAAGGAATTTTATCCCAAGGAATTTTACCCCAAGGAATTTTACCTCCGTAATTTAACACCAGTGTTGTAATTTGACTCACAGTATATTAAAAATAATATAGTATATCAAAATGTCTATTTTACACGATTATACAATAATACTTCTAAAAACAACTTTAATCCTTTCTAATGTAGAAGCGGCTTCACCCTTTATCTTTTGGAAATGCCTTTAAATGTTCTATCCAAAGAAAAAGAAAAACTTTTATTATCTCTTTTAAGTATATACATTCAATTCATATATTGAATCCTAACCTAACGATACCTAAATCATCAAATCCCTAGAGTGACTTTAGCTGCATTTTGAGGCATCAACACAATTCGCCACTCCAGTTAAGCCGATTATTATTATATATCCTCTATATATAGTCTCGTTTGATTAAAAGTAAGAGAGTATCGAAGACGAGATAAACCCTGAATAACTAAATAATATGAAGAGGCTTAGAGTAGGGGGTATAAACCATAGTAAATAAATAGAGAAGTTTACTAAGCTTCGAATTCATTGACAGCGAACTTGATCGATTCTTCAGAAACGATGTAGACAAATGGCGTCGCATAGAGTGCTCTCAAATATTATATGTATTATTAGGTGAATATTAAAAGTAAATGGAGTGTAAAACGTGATAAATTTATATATAGGTTAACTTCCATGAAAATGCACATTTAACTGAATAATAGCAAATTTTTATTTAAAAAAAAATGGAAAATATTTTGTGTGACGTCACTCATAATATTTTCGGATGTTCCAATATTGTACTTTGTATACTTCTCTATTTAATTTACTATGCTATAAACAGCCAATATACAAATATCTATATTTTAAATATTTCGGTATTTAATTTTATGAAATTTTCATGTTTTCTGATAAGAACTGCTTTATTTAGATTATATTTTAGGTGACATGTATTCATTTGTCTTCTTGTTACATGCATAACTAAAAAATTCTTAGACCAAATTGACTGGAATTTAGTGGGACGATTGGTAAATGTCCAGGAACAATTTAAGTAGATATTGGGAGGGATCCGGTCAAAGGTCAAGGTCATGGTCATTTGTGACTCAATAACTCAAAATGTATTCAATCAAATTGCTCGTCATCAAGTTATATTTGCATTAGGTTCTTAATGAAAAAGTTATGGTAGGGACATAGAAGATGAAGTATTTTCCTCTTATACATCCCAATTTATCTTCTATGGCACCACAATAATTCTATCTGTTGGTTTCCGAAGTCAAAGTTAAATTTAACTCTTTTTTTATTTTAGATAGCTATAAGAAGACTGATTTCCATCACCTTCTACAGTATGATCCACAATGAATGATACTAAAACAAAATTTTCTTAGAAATATTTACTCTCCGAATTTTGATAAAATAATCGCAACTATGCTACCCTGATGTTGGGACATTTGTATAAAAATGGACTATTTTCGATATTCATTATTGTATGGCCTCAAATTGGATATTTGAAAATGGACCTAGTATGCAGACAAAGCCAAAAATCACTCTTCGACGGTCAACAAGCATCATTTATCATCGCAAAGTAGGTAGAGTTTAGGAGCATCTGGAAGATCCAAATTGCATTCAGAATATAAAAATGGTTCGTTTTGAAACAGTCACCAAGCAAGCAGGTACATTGGCACTGCACCACTAATCTATACACTGTAATCGAATCAAAAAGGAACACATGGTGAAAAAGTGATGGCTTGGGTGGGGATTGTGGACGGGAATATCTTCCTTGTTGTTTGGTTCGAGAGATCCGTAAATCTAATTGTATACCTGGAGAAAGTCCTATTATGTGGAATTCTGTTAAGAATTTGGCATCAATATGTCAATATTGGCTTCAGCAAGATAGCGTGAGCTGCCATTTGACTGCCGAATTCCTTGAATTTCTGCATTCAAAATTTGATGAAAGGATAATTTCTCGTTGGACGAATCACCAATGGCACCTCTTATTCTCCGAAATTTTCGCCTCTTGACTTTACTTTCTGATTGCAAGCTATGGCACATGTCATCAGATCATCAGATGTAAACCACGCACTCTAACTACTCAAGACAGTCGTGGAAAATTTTCCTGTCAACATGAGCGAGAAGATATTCGCAAAATGGTGCGTCATACGAAGAAATGAGCCGAGCTGTGTAGAGATCAACTAGAAGGAAATTTTGAATATTGGCTGTAAAAACATAAATGTCCAAACATTGGCAATCCATCAAACGTCTTCTTCTATCAAATAATTGCCATTAACTATTTTTAAGGAATTTTTGTTTTAATATCATTCATTGTGGATCATACTGTATTTAAAAAGAAATGTATGTTTGATTAAGAAGAAATTTAAAGAAACTATGTTATTATAATTTTTTTATTTGCATATAACACAATTTTGAATTGTTGATGATTTCATAGCTGGTCTCAATTGATTTTGTATTGCAATTTCTCTATACTTAAATATTATTAATATTTATAATAGCTATGATTTGATAAAAAGAATAATGCTTATATTAATCATACAAAATATATTTGAAAGATTGAATACGTTTCTAATTTTCAAATTTCTGCCAATGGCGTATGATACTTTTAAATGTTACTAAGTATAAATGAAATTCTCATTAGATGTATATACAGGACCAAGGATAAATACAAAAAATACCTATATGACACAATAACCGATAGCAAATTACATAAAAAGGCACTATTTTCGATTGGAGGATTTGTCAGTGTCGACACTGTACACTGATAAAAATTAAACTGAAGATATAACTTGCTATAGATTACTGTGTAATATCGTCTATGTGTTTTTACACAAAATACTCCTTTTCTACATTTTGAATTATTTATCATATGTTAAATATTATAATGTGACTAGTAATATAGTTGAATGGATGTGAATGAAGCTTTTGCTGAGTTTTGCCCCTAGCTGCTCCAATCAATAGCGCCTGTTTCTTTTCCAGGTACAAATGGACGCAATCTGCAGTAACTTCCAGTCCGAGATCTTTATTCTCTTTGAAATGCGCCGCCGTAAATCTAAAGGATGGATATTCCCAGAATTGAAAACATCCAAAGAAAAATAAAGTGCGTCCCTCACCAAGAAATAACTGGCGTGCATGGCAATCCAGATTTTCAATTTAAATGTATAAATGAAATGTATATCGAAATTGAAAAGAAGTATGAATTTATTTCCCTCGTCGGGAAATCGAGCTCCGCACTTTCAACGTATTTCTCTCTGTTAGCAGAACTAGAAAACTGTCATTCTGTTGTTTAATTGGGTAGTTTTAAAATTATACCCATTGGAAAAAAAAAATACCTAGAAGGATAATGAGAAAATTCTTCGATAGACTCATTTAGGAAAATATCGAGGACCAAAGTAACATCAAAGTTCGAAATGCCGCCTTTTTCTTTGACCCACCTGATGCATAAAAAAGTAACTAAAACGTACGCCAACTTGGGTCCAAGAGTGGCTAAGTATGAATTAAACATTCTAATAGGGTTATTTATAATATAAACAAAGCCATCTGTTGAATGTTCGATCAAACTTATTTGTCTCATATATTGAATTTATATCAGTAGAAATATTTGTTATCATTACTAAATTAACATTAACATTCTCCTTTGATTAGTGTCTGCATTGAAGATATGAAGATTCCCATCAGTCTTGTAACTTTTCTGGCCCTTCTTTGCGGATTCGGTCAATTCGTTGCAAATCACACTTTTGTTGCGAATTACCTGTTTTCTTTTTGAAATTGGTTTACTAGAGATTCTATCTGATTGTTCATGTTGTTCATAGGCGTTTTTAATCATTTTGCGACACACCTTGAGCTGTTTGACGATATTCTTGGTTCTTACGCCAGAGCTCTTCTTGGCATTACCTCTAAGATACCTGGCGTAAATGATTAAAAAATACATGAACATTGTATTTATACGGTGGCTAACAATAAAAATTATTGAAGAAAAACAACATGGCATCAGGTTAATAATTATTAGTATAGGAAAATCTTTTCCAGTCATCCAATAATCACAAATATTCCCTCTGTTGATTATAAATTACGTATCAGTAGCTTCTAAATATCACAGCCTATAATTTACGTTATAGCAAATACCATTTGAATTTTGTGAGTGCATTCCATAAAGTTTCATTTGGTGGAAAATTGCAATGGAATTCGATCAGATGAAATGCGTTATGGGAAGATATGAAAATATCCCTATCTCCAACTCTTACAGGTTTTGCTACCATATCAACTTTTCACCAATTGCAAGCTTTAAATTATAATCATTTTAGTATACTATTTAGGGAGCATTTGAAATTAAATCCATATGGTGTCAATTATACAATACCTACCAATTATAGAATACCTACCAATAATTATGGAATACCTACCAATTATACAATACCTACCTATTATACAATACCTACCAATTATACAATACCTACCTATTACAGAATACCTACCAATTATGGAATACCTGCCAATTATACAATACCTACCAATTATAGAATACCTACCTATTATACAATACCTACCTATTATACAATACCTACCAATTATACAATACCTACCTATTATACAATACCTACCAATTATACAATACCTACCTATTATACAATACCTACCTATTATACAATACCTACCAATTATACAATACCTACCAATTATACAATACCTACCTATTATGCAATACCTACCAATTATACAATACCTACCTATTATACAATACCTACCAATTATACAATACCTACTTATTATACAATACCTACCTATTATACAATACCTACCAATTATACAATACCTACCTATATAGAGAAGTATTAGTAGGTATACGATATTAAAATATATGGATTTTTTGATGGCTAGAGCCTAGATGATGTCCGAACTTACTTCTGTCATTTTATTTATTAATCAAAATTCATTGAATACTAATCATATCACTTTGTCTCTACATAAAGGAGTAGAAAATAAGAGTTTCACATTCTCGTGTTTCTCTATAAATATTTTTCAATGAATTTACTCTACGATTTCCCTTGACTCGCGGAAAATCATTTGATCTCCCAGGCAGAGTTCTCCATTGAGAAACAGAATATTTTGAAATTGAATTTAGCGTCCGTCGTCCGTCCCTAAAATTGACCAGCTCTAATTTCATTTGCCCCCATAAACTCATAAACTTCCTGTATTTTCTCTCAGGACTGGAAGTAGTCCTTCATTTGATTACGCAATAGAATTAGTTATTTCTTCTATGGTAGCGGAACTCGATAAATTAACTTATGAAGAACACATTTTAAAAGCATTTACTCTAATAATAATTTCACATATGACTGTATTTGATTTATTATTTATGTACTGCCGTTAATAGCTCGAAATAAATAAAAGTATATGAACTCAATTTTAGAATATATTTTTACATATTCTTTGGGTTTGAATTATTGGTAACTGAAATATCTCGTAACTAATTAATTGATTTTGTGTTTTTGTAATTTTAAATCGGTACCTAAATCTCCTTATTTGACCCTTAATATTTATTCAAATTATGATTTGTAAAGGATACATTTTATATTAATAGGCTCCGCAATTTGGAAGATCTAAAAGCTATCATTATTAAAAAATCTACAACATTCTCCAGATGTTAAGAAAAGTAATGGACTATATATTAAAAATAACGTGTATGTGCATATATGATAATGGTAAATAGTTTATAGTTATTATACTTAAATAGAAACTTCAAAACATTCTCCTTCGTTTACAATTGACCAGACATCTCTTGTTCTCTTAGAGTTAGCATAATTAAGGCTGCTTCACATTTATCAGGTATCCGTACAAGACGTCTCTGGTCAGTGATTTTTTATCACTGAGAGGAGTCGGTACTGTGTGAATGTGTCCGTTGAAATTAAAGTAACGATATATTTTTCACTGACACTGAATCACTGAGAGGCGATGGACCTGACACGTCCCGGACGGATCCCTGACATGTTTGAAGAAGCCTTTAATTCGTAAACTACGTAGCATGTGACTTTTTGCATCACCCAGAATATTTCATTTTGACTCCAATCTTGATTTTACTTCACGTCCTACATGTTAATTGTCTTGATATCTAAAAATAGATGTGGCTTCCATGAAACAACTCAATTAAGGCATTAAAATCTGTTTCGAATTAGGCTAATTACCTTCTTATTCAATTATTGCAGACAACAAATAGACTCTCAGTTGACGGAACAAGAAGTTCTGTCAACATCTGACAAATTAATCTAGTGCATGTTTTCGTGTTTCAGTGAAAAACATCTTCGGGATAACTGAGCTAATTAGAAATGCCTGGAATACCATTACCTTCATATTACCTTCTATTAAGAATTTCCTGACGTACTACACAGGTAGTTATTGATGAAGTGAATGTTCTTCTAAGTCCACTTTAAGAGTTTGTAAAGTAACTCATTTATGTAATATTTTAACAAATGAAAGACAGAAACATATTAGGAAAATGGTCAGAAATTGAATATTTTATATTACCTCAATATTTTTTTATGTTAAATATGTATAGAAATTAATATTTTAACAAATGTAAGACAGAAACATATTACACAAAATAGTCGGAAATTGAATATTTTATATTACATTATTATGTTTTTATTATTTTTTTTCCACTGTCAAATATTCTCTTTATTTCAATTATAGGCGAGAGTTTTAAGAGGTTTACTTTTTCTTGAAGCACTCTGAAACTTACTTAGGAGTTGCTGCAATGAACTTTATAAAAGGTGGTTAGAAGGGCAAGACATTTAAGCGATATGCAGCTAATGCATTTCCACATAAAATTTAATAATAGAAATAAAGCGAAATAATTGAACTTATGAGTTTTGTAAAATGATATTCATTTCAATATTTATCTGCCCTTTATTTAGGCTCAGGTTAACATTTTTAATTGATGTTCAGTGTAAATTAACTAATTTTATCAATATTTTATATTTCAACAATTAAAGCATAACTGAATTTGAAAGTTTTACAAAATAATTAAAAAATAAGAACTATAAAACAATTACTTTTATTTCAATATCAACTAAATATCAACTAAATATCAACTAAATCTCAATTGTTTGTTTTCCATTCATCGTCTTCTTTTAAAACTGAAAACCTGTCAATAATGCATTAACTATTTTCTTCATTAACTAATAACTATTGACATAAATTGAAGTATTTACAGTGCATCATTCGTTTATTTCCCATCAGCAAACTACACTGGCCTCACCACTCTATCAAATTCATATTTTGAACTGCATAAGTTAATCAAATCCTCTGATTACTAATATAAATGCATAACAGCTGAAAATGAACCAATTGGACATATCGCCTGTTTCAGTTACAGCACTTTGATGAAAATTGATTGGATTGAGGCCAAAAGTGATTATTTAGCTACAGCGTCAAAACTGTGCCAATAAATCAATATAAAAAAAAACTGACAATAAACACAGAAATAAAAGGATACTCTTGTATTAAGAAATGTACATATATAATAACATGTTATTCATAATGATGTTAAATTGTATATTACCTAAGATGAAGCTCAGCTCTAGTATTTGTATTTGATTGTTATTTATTTTAAGTTAATAGTTTTTCAAGGAGAATTACCCATAAATTCATCAGTACTTCACTGGTTCACTTTATATTATTTTAAATAAAATAGCACAGATTTTTTATTGATAGACTAGCATTTTTTTTTATCCCTTCAAATCATTACCTTCAGTCTCATGAGTTCTGAACCCTCTCCTATTTTATCCGATGTTACTCCCAGGGGTTCGTAACAACTTCTACATCTTATAGCTAGCACATTTTGTGCCTAGCTTCACAAATACCATCGCAATAATTCAAATGAGTTACTTATTCCTCCAGAGGGAATCCTCGTGATGATTCACAGTATGATTTACAAAATGAGTGATCCAATCAGACAAGCACATCGAAATGTATCCCACAAACTCTCTCTTTAGGAGACTCAAAGGGAAACTAAAGACTGAATTCGAAATTTCCTCATCGCGTTAAAAGCGTTTGGATTTTACCCCAGACAACATGGCATCGGACATTAATAATTATTATTATCAGTCAATGGTTGATAATTTGCCCTATTTGATATCAATTTTAGATATATTGGCAGTAAAATGATTAATTTAAACACCATTAGTACTTATACATATGAAGAACTTTCATCCAATTACTACTACATGTAAGTTCCCATCTCAAAGATTTTATCTTTTTAACCCCTAAAGATTTCTTTATTTAATCCCATGGAGATGAATTCTAAATCAAGATGAATTAGTTTGCCTCGTGAATAATTAACTAATGAGGTTTGTGATTTAGCTCAGAGATTTGTTGTGAAACTTGGGTAAGTGATTAAGTGGATGTAACATGGAAATATTTTATAGTGCGCTAGGGGAACACGCACGCCTGGGATAGCTTTACATAAATTAGCTCCACAGCTCTCACGTGAATTTTTAGTGCTGTCCGCAGTGTGGAATAATATCATTTCATTTGTATTTATTGAACATAATATAATGAGTACACGTTATTCAAAATTAATTAGTTTGAGAATTAATATATATGCTAATACATATAGTAAGTATTTTGATAAACATTTACTGTATAATAAAATAACTTCAATTTAAGATATCACCTATAATTTTCTAATTGAAGGTATATAACTTTTCACGCTTGATATCTATTGACATTTTATAAATAGATAATCATGCAGCTAGGTACTCTTATATCCAATTCTAAACAGAGAAGAATGACAAGCCGATCATCACTATTGAGGCATGAAAGTGATGTAGCAACTGTAGTTGATGAGGAATGTAGAGTGTATATACTGTAGAGTGTATGCACTGAAGATGATGAGAACTGTAGATTCTGAAGAATCATCTCCAGTGTAGTTGATGAGACCAGGTGTCTGTATGTAACGGTGATGTAGAAGAGTGATGAAATTCATGCGTGAGTGATGCATTACCAAGAATAATTTACATGAAATTAATTCTGATTAAACTTCTTCTTATATTATTATATTTTGATATCCTGTCAGGCCACCTAAACCTATATAGTTACTATATTATATTAACGTGAATAAAATACCATAAATAAAAATTAGTTATTGATACAAATACTGCTTAACAATTGGTAACTTTTATTTAATTGAGGTATTCTACAAATATAGAAACTATCTACCATTGGAAAGAAAGGCCATCTCTACACCTTGAGAAAGAGATTCTCCTCAGCAAAAGTCAATATTTAGATGGAATGACTTACATTAAATTGATGGGATGTTAGTGTAGGCCATTTTAGTCCTAATTAATGGGTCACTATGGCCCATTAGAAAGGGAAAAAGGGTCTAATTGACTGGCAGAGGACTTGAATAGTATTTGAGTAGCTTTTATTGTGTTTGTATGTACTAAGATTATACTTAGATAGTATTTAAATAGTACTGGGCAATATCCTGAACTACGATTTCTTTCCACATCCCTTTCTAATTAGCTAATTTATTTGAAATATTTGATGTAGCGAGAACTTTTTTTCTTTATTTCTTTTTAATATCCATTATACAGTATACTGTGCATACAAATATCGCTACGTAGAAATCATTCATCAAAGTTCTTTCCCTACATTTACGATCAGTAAATATGTAGTCTTCTTTTTAAAGAGTAGGAGAGTTCTTTTGAAGTTTTGACATTTGGTGATTTAAGAAGCTAATATTGATGTCATAAATCATGAAACTAACCGGCACCCTATTCATGAACTTACATTTCTTTCATAAACACCAGAATTTATTAATGATTTCGTAGAAGATGAAAGACTGAAGTACCAGTACTTTATATTAAATACGAAGAATAAATCATCTGTTTCTTATGAGGCTTGTAGGCACTGTAGATAGAGACCTGTAGGCACTGGAGATATAGACCTGTAGGCAGTGTAGATGATGAAACACTGTAGATTAGTCAACTTAATTGTAGTGTCTCTACTTTTTATTATAAAAACAATTTCAAATATTTGTATTTATTGAAGATAAGATGTTTCCTAATACCCTGTAGATCTCAAAGCTAAACCCTGTAGATTCTTCTTTAAGCTTCCAGCCTCAGCTTATTAGAGCCAATTTAAGCAATGAAACCAGCTGCTATTATTTTACGACAAAAGTCTGCCTTTTTCAAGATGTGACACAAAAAATATTATGAAGCGTATATTTTGTTTGATTTGTGAGCTGCAGAAAAAAACAAATGTTATATAATAATATAATAATGCCATATAATCAATAGATAACACAATATGTGTTACATCAAGAATATGATTATTTATGTAATAAATGGATACTAAGACAAAACGCCTACAGAAAAAATTCCCATTGACAAAATCCGTAACGGACAAAATCCTTAACGGACAAAATCCCTAACGGAAAAAATCCCTAACGGACAAAATCCCTAACGGACAAAATCCCTAACGGACAAAATCCCTAACGGACAAAATCCCTAACGGACAAAATCCCTAACGGACAAAATCCCTAACAGTCAAAATGCCTAACGGTCAAAATGCTTAACGGACAAAATGCTTAACGGACAAAATGCTTAACGGACAAAATGTTTAACGGACAAAATGTTTAACGGTCAAAATGCTTAACGGACAAAATGCTTAACGGACAAAATGCTTAACGGACAAAATGTTTAACGGACAAAATGTTTAACGGTCAAAATGCTTAACGGTCAAAATGCTTAACGGACAAAATGCTTAACGGACAAAATGTTTAACATACTAAATATATAAATATAGAAAATCAAATAGTAAAATAATGACATAAAAGAATGTTGGAGAGATTAAAAGAATAAACTCCATATTTAAATAAAATGGATAATCAGAAAAAATGAAGTGATGTCTGTAATGAAATAATTATTGGTAAATATAGAACGCTGATCACTATATTTTAATAATAAAATTTTATAACATTTACGTAAAGCCTATGTTAATAAAATATACTTCGTCCCAGTTACAATTTATAAAGGATACTGTAGTATTTTTTTCAAACGGAAAAATTGTAAAAGTATTTTTTAAATGTATTTGAAAAATTGTTTCATTAACAAATAACTCTAGTTTCTTACTAAAACAATTTTCCAATGAATTTTAATAATTCTTCTACAATTTTCTATAAATTTTAATGCAGTTTGTGGCAGGTTATTCTAGAGGAATTTGCCATTATTTAATCTTATCAGAACTTCAAATTTCTTATTAGTTAGAAAAAACTAAAACTAATTTCATCTGCAACTTGGGACCAAGAAAAATGAAATTGAACTTAAATTAATAAAGTTGAATTAAAAGGAAAATTTGAAGAAAAAATTCTATACATTTTTTAATATAAATTTAATGAAAAAATGTCTTTAACATAAATTTCTTAGAACTCAATTTTACATATTATATAAAAATTTCAGCTACATTCGACTGTAAATTAAAAAGACAATAAATGCAATAATAATTTGTCCTTTTAAGTTCAAGTTCTATTATGTCGTTAAATATGTGAGCAGGAATAATGATTCAATTTAATTATAAAATATTTTCATTATACACTTGCCATAAATTTAAAAACGAAATATATGCCCGATGAAGTCTTTAATAATATATATTGATAATCTGAATACATATTTCGTCAGCTGGTAATTTGATGACATCATTTTAAACTACATCACACGACTCAATATATCATCATTTAATTACTTTTTCATCATCATGTATTGACTTTCATGATATTTCAATGCAAAGGCCCCTGACAATAAAGTGAAAAGGAGCAGGCTGAAAAGTGAGGTCTTCATGGAGAACACCTGGTGCCAGAGTCAATATTTAGAATGACCTCCATTACTCTCCAGCTAAGGCTGTTAGTGCAGGCCATTATAGTCCTAATGAATGGGACACTACGACACACTCCCAAAAGGAAAAATGGTCCAATTAAAGGGAGAACAGGACGTGGAATAATTGCCTTCAACTGAAGTAGGTTTCCATCGACTGAAGTTATGCAAGCACTTCAATTGACACCAGACCATTCAAGAAAGGAAGTCAAGGCAAAACTTCAGTGCAATATTTAGAGTGATAAAATGTTCCTTTTTTATCTGTGAATAGAAGTGGAAGGAATTTATTTGGAGATGGAGAAAGAAATTCCGTGAATAAAGATGAAATGGAAATTCTTCTGATGTTGACTTCATCATTAATGTAGTATAACAATTATTGCTTCATTGAACAGTCTAGAATCAATTATAATTAATAACTAACAATTAGTTATCTTCTCTATGGACGAAGTATTACTTTTGTTCATTATTTAGTTCATTTGAAGTAATTATTAATACTCTATGGCGTATTATATGCTATCCATATAATCAAAACTCAAATTACTTTTACATAATTATAGTAATCATATATGCTATATCAGATACAAGATACTGACAAGTGGATGGTATATAATAATATATTGTATATTATATATCCATATAGATAATATATACATAGAATGAGTGTATCATTTATTTTCCAATATACAGTAGAGCAAATAAATTTCTGTACAATCTCAGTAATTCATTCTTCACGCTGCAGTCTGACTGAGAAACACAGTGTTCATTGTTATTGCTCTATGGGGACAAGTATATGAAGCTATTAGTACAATGGATATCCCATCTTCACTCATCCCAGGAGACTCGTATAAAGGAGAGAGATGGATTCTCTGTATTTCAACTCATTTGCAATTCGAATTGACTGTGAAATCCCCTTAAAAAGTATGATCACTGTCACTCAGCATTGAGAATTTGGCATGGATAAAATTGATTAAAATGATTATACATGAGAATCTGGTAGCGATTGACAATAATAATGTTTTAGAGCAGTGGTTCTTTAAGTATTTTTCTCGCACACCCCTTGCATTTCTCAGGCACCCTCTTAGCATTTTATATTATTGAAATAGATTGAAAAGATACATGTATAATAGGTATATTTTGTTATTATAATGTGAAAAAATGTCGAATGTACTTCATGTATATTCTGCACGACATTAACAGCAAGAACCGAACTTATAAGTAACATATAAAAAGCCACTTTAAAGGCACCCAATTTAAGAATCACTGTTTTAGAGCATGTGCTACTTGGCAATTTTTATTTTGAATGTTATAAGTTGTATGTAACTGATATTGATAGATTGCCTTGGCAGTCGTGATTGCTTTACCAATTCTTATTATTATAAGAGTTCTTTACTATAAATATTCCTTGAAATCAAAATCTGCCAAAGCTATCATAACTGTCAAGGCAATCTATCAATATCAGTTACACTCAACCGAGTACCAACATTTTAAATATCCAATCAATTTTCCATCAATGTGCATTTTCATCAAAGTGCTGTAACTGAAACAGGCGACATGTCCAATTGGTTCATTTTCAGCTGTTATGCATTTATATTAGTAATCAGAGGATTTGATTAACTTATGCAGTTCAAAATATGAATTTGATAGAGTGGTGAGGCCAGTGTAGTTTGCTGATGGGAAATAAACGAATGATGCACTGTAAATACTTCAATTTATGCCAATAGTTATTAGTTAATGTAGATTGTAAAATGTTTAATTCATTATGAATGAAAATTAAACAAAAATAGAAAGTTAGGTAAAATCATAATATGATTATTAAAAGTGTTATTCTGATAATTTGTCGACAAACAACCAGCAACTTATTAAATAATCTATCACTTTTTCATCAATGTTCATATCCATCAAAGTATTGTAACTGACACAGATCATGTGTTCAATTAGTTCAATACATTCCAGATGATTAGATACAACAACTGTTAACTTGTATGCACAAAACATCTGCATACCTCAGAGTTCATTGCATTGGTATACTTTAAGGCCGCGCGAACACCAAAAGAGAGATAGCAAGAAAGATTGCAAGATTGAACTGGGTAACACGGTAATACTATTTAGTGCGCACACTGAAAGAGAGTCCGAAGAGAGAAAGATTTCCAGTATTTAGGCATTCGAAGAAACTAGATAATTCTGCATGCACATTTCATTTCGATTCTAATTAAAGATAGATCTTTAATATCCTGTACTATATTAGGTTTTACCACTCTATTTTAATGTGATCGGGTACTATCTTTCTTTCTATCTTGCAATCTTTTTTGCTATATTTCTTTTGGTATGCGTGTGGCAAACTATCTTGGTTATGACTTCAATCTCGTTTGCCAGGCACACTGTACAGTGTATACTCCATATAACCACACTACCTCTATACAGTGTGTACACCTCTATACAGTGTTTCTTTTAAAAACTGCATCACACCTAAAGCAAATGGATTTTATCGGTATTCCTGTGTGACTATTTAACCTCTCGCGGCAGTAGAGGGAAAGAAAATTTTGGGCGAAATATTAGAGTTTTTGATTCCAGTTCTTCTACGCGATTAGGGAAATAAGAATTATAATCCTAAATTATACGATATACACTCATGATCAATCTAGTTGATAAGACACAAATATAGAAGGCAAAAAGTTACTCTGAGTATTGAATGCAAAATAATTTTCGCTAAAAACTTTAGTTTGAACTTACAATTTCTTTCCAGTACTTTCCTCATATTATGTAGTCTCACAAGTTCATAAGATTGTATGCACCGTAAAAATCACTTTTTGGTGCTGAAACTTTGCCATTTTGAAGTTTTACAAATCTCAAAAATGACATAAATGACGAAAAAAAAAAAAAATTCACCGCCTAATTAGATGGATCGGGTTAAATTGTTTACCCAAATTTCAATAAAAATTGTGATGTCTCGAATAGTTTTAAGTGAAACTGTATATGTATAATTATTGTGACAGTATCTTCATGAAGTTTATAAAATAAGCGTCAAATTATAATGACCATGACTCAAATACTTTTATAGCCATCTTACTTTTGATTTACTTTTAATAAGATTTTATTGCCAAATAATTTGGATATTTGAAGCGAGGAGTTTCAAATAACGGTAAAACTTTGGCAATTTCAGAGAAAGTATGTGGTGAGTTTTCAAAATAGTTTTTATGATGGAAACTGAATAGATTGCTACTGAAATTAGACTTTGAAATGAATTAGTATTGGCTGAATTATGCTGCATGCATGACCGGAATATTTGTCCACTGAAAACATGTCAACGGAAAGATTTGTCCGTAAATTAAAAAAATTGTCATATTTTATTTAGGGACGTGAACTAGGAAGGGGTATCTGGATCGGTTCCTAGTTCACGTCCCAAAATGAAACAGGGACGTGAACTAGGAATTTACCGAAATAAAAGAGAAATATGAGGCATTAAATTTGGTTTATCAATTAATAGGATGAAAAAGAAAAAGGTATATGGAACTATTAATAGCATGAATATTATTTAACTGTATATCCTATCAAATTGAAGTGTTGAATAATCAAATTGAATATACGTATTTCAAGTATATTATTATCTATTAGAATAACATCGTATGATTTCTCTGAAAGCTTAAAATATTAACGATTGATAAATTACTTAATTAGTTTATTAAAAAATAATATATTCCCAACTTTCAACATTGAAACCAATGACATAAATCATGTTATTCCAAACCACTAAAATCTGTTCCACTCATCACTGGAGTGGATTTACTCCCAGTTCACTAAACAGAGCTCTCTAGTCTCCAAGTTATTAGCTGAATCAACGCGTGGTTACCAGGAATAATAACAAGGATTAATGTCGAGGATCAAATCAACACAATAGCGAGAAACAACAACAACAACAACTGTCATTTCCTGGAGCCAATTGCACATTGTGGACTCTGATTCAAATTACGAATAAAGGCCTACAATTCACATTATGACATGCAATTATTAGAGTGGAATGCGATTGTCGAAATCTACCATTAGGTGAGTGACTTACATGTGACTGAGTGACTTGCATGTGACTGAGTGACTTACATGTGACTGTCCAGTGCTACCATTAGATGAGTGACTGACATGTGACTGAGTGACTTACATGTGACTGTGTGACTTACATGTGACTGTCCAGTGCTACCATTAGATGAGTGACTGACATGTGACTGAGTGACTTACATGTGACTGTGTGACTTGCATGTGACTGTGTGACTTGCATGTGACTGTGTGACTTGCATGTGACTGTGTGACGTACATGTGACTGACTGACTTACATGTGACTGATTGACTTACATGTGACTGTGTGACTTACATGTGACTGACTGACTTTCATGTGACTGTTTGACTTGCATGTGACTGTGTGAATTGCATGTGACTGTGTGACTTGCATGTGACTGTGTGACTTACATGTGGCTGACTGACTTGCATGTGACTGAGTGACTTACATGTGACTGAGTGACTTACATGTGACTGTCCTTTGCCACCATTAGATGAGTGACTTACATGTGACTGTCCAGTGCCACCATTAGATGAGTGATAGATTAGCAGCCAATAATCAACGCATACAAAAGAATCAATTGATTGCAAGAATATACTGATCAAGCCTTTACTCTATGTATATAAATAAAATAAGTCGATGGATACAGAGCCAACAAACGGTGTATAATATTACGCCTAAGAGTAATGGTTATTTTCCTCACAATTTGCTGATTTACACTGCAAGCTCTTATAACAACATATGTGTATCAGGGGCGTCTCACCCCCGAACTCCCCTCTCAGGTCATTAAACAATCATGAAGTGTGCAGTACAACAAACTAACGGATACAACAAACAACATAAAGACTTTTTTTCAAAATAATTTTCAATTATATAAATATATGAAGATAATTTTTAAAAACTCAACATATTGAACAAGAAATAGATGACATTTAATTTGAGAATCACAATATAAATGGCAGTTATGCAGTTTGTAGCATCCGCTAGCTAGTTTGTTGTACTGCACACTTCCCTCTCTTATACATTGCTTATTATTCGATTACATACTAAATATAATGAGGGTATTAAAGCACGATAGGCATTAGGGGGTTAAAGGGGTTTGAAAACACCAAACGCATTCTCGAGATTGTGCAAATTGGCAAATTGTGCGGAAAATATACATAGCCTACAATCTATGGATACATAGCCTACAATCTATGGATGCATAGCCTACAATCTATGGATGCATAGCCTACAATCTATGGATACATAGCCTACAATCTATGGATACATAGCCTACAATATATGGATACATAGCCTACAATCTATGGATGCATAGCCTACAATCTATGGATACATAGCCTACAATCTATGGATACATAGCCTACAATCTATGGATACATAGCCTACAATCTATGGATGCATAGCCTACAATCTATGGATGCATAGCCTACAATCTATGGATACATAGCCTACAATCTATGGATACATAGCCTACAATCTATGGATACATAGCCTACAATCTATGGATACATAGCCTACAATCTATGGATGCATAGCCTACAATCTATGGATACATAGCCTACAATCTATGGATACATAGCCTACAATCTATGGATACATAGCCTACAATCTATGGATACATAGCCTACAATCTATGGATGCATAGCCTACAATCTATGGATACATAGCCTACAATCTATGGATGCATAGCCTACAATCTATGGATACATAGCCTACAATCTATGGATACATAGCCTACAATATATGGATACATAGCCTACAATCTATGGATGCATAGCCTACAATCTATGGATACATAGCCTACAATCTATGGATACATAGCCTACAATCTATGGATACATAGCCTACAATCTATGGATACATAGCCTACAATCTATGGATGCATAGCCTACAATCTATGTATACATAGCCTACAATCTATGGATACATAGCCTACAATATATGGATACGTAGCCTACAATCTATGGATACGTAGCCTACAATCTATGGATACGTAGCTTACAATCTACGGATACATAGCCTACAATCTATGGATACGTAGCCTACACTCTATGGATGCATAACCTACATCATAAATACCATTTCCATTATATTCATTCATTGACCTATAATTGGAATTTCCGGTTCAAGTAACTACTTCCCCTCTGGAATATTCCCGATATTCCCAATATTTGTGGGAATCAGACTGTGAATTGCTCAGAATTTGTAGAGTAAATATTACACACCAGTCATAGTCTCATTTTACATGTCAACATTTTTGTTTTAAACTGTGGAAATAATATAAATGAAATATATGCAAATAAATACTACACTAAAATATTTCTTTTAGTCCTTTCAACAGAAAGTGCAAACTTAGCAATGAAGTTCAAAGTTCAATTTAGTTATTTTTAAAAAGAGTGAAAAAAATATCTGAAAGGAATTGGCTGTACATTTCGGTCATTTGAAATTAAATGAAAACTACTTTTATATAATAAATATTTTATACGATAAATAATTCCTATCACTTTCAAACGAAAAAATATCCGTTTTCCTGTTTTTATATCCATACCAAATATTCCCTATTCAATGAAATAATTACTCGTTAAAATACTGAAAAGGAAGAAACGACTTCCTTTTGGTAAATACGGAAGATTTTTATTCCTTCCTTAAACTGAGCTTCTGAAATAAAATGAATTTATCGATGCATTTAAAAGTAAATTTGCTTAATTGAATTAAATTTCATTCGGTGCATTATTTCCGCATTGAAAACATACAAATAAAAATTTAGTGATTAAATGAAGTTTATCCAGTTTACCAGGAAATGACTCTAGAATAATATAAATATTTTCAACCCACCATGTGCTTGTGGTCTGTGCCAACATGTTACATTAGTAACTTTTTAGTTAGTCATTACTTAGAACGAATATTTATAATGGACAAGGAGCTGTATTACAATGACATACAGTTGCCATTTGTTCTAATTTTTGGTACATGATATATTATATATCTTTATACGAAAAATAATATCTTTATAAAATAAAAACATACAAAGAGCTTTAATTCAGTAAAATGATAATATTCTAGCGTGTTTAATTTGGTAAATGGAAAAAGCAGATTATTTTTCTACTGTGACTTGTTTCTTTTTTCCTGTTCATCAACCAGATTAAGTAAGGCAATAAAGCATGAATATTAAACTTAATGATATGACTGTTACTAATGAAGCTAATTATTTGAGGCTGTTTCTAGTTACATTTCTTATTCTTACTCTTAGTATTGCTATGAAGATGGAGTGTTTTAGCAAATAGGATTAATATAAATGATGCAAAACTAAAATGCAGGGTGATAAAATACAAATGACCCATTCTGCTTGTGTAATACTAATAATATATAAGAAAGAGAATTGGGATAAAATTTATTGAAAAGAGGACATTTGAGAGTTTTTATCTATATTCTTACCTAAATTATATTATTTGAATGATTCTTATCACCTTCAAAATTTCATGCGAAAGTAGAAGATTCCTCATTGATTTTTTCAGTTCCTGAATTTTTTATTATTTTATTAGATACACGCTTGGATTTATCATATCCTCGTAGAAAAATATTAATTACTGATAGATAAGGAATCGTCATAAACGAGAGATTTTACTCTTTCGAAAGAATGAGTTTCCCGATTGTTTGGCGATTACTCCACTCTGTTGTAAGAGTAATTCGAATTACAGCTTTTCAATGATTGTCAATAGGAATTATCAAATGAAATTTTCGGCATCATTCACCAATCACAGAATAAGTTACATTTGTGATCATTAGGCCAGGCACTTACCAAAAGAGAGATAGCAAGAAAAAAGGAAAGATAGTACTAGTGCACATCAAAAGAAAGTGAATTTTTCTTATTACAGTGAAGATTATTAAATTTGTTCTACTTTCAATTACTGTCGAATTGATATGTGCATACAGAATTATCCAGTATCTTCGAATGCCTAAATACTAGCACTATTTCTTCCTATCTTAGGACACTCTTTCAGTGTGTGCACTAGATAGTATCACCGTGTTACCCAGTTCAATATAGCAATCTTTCTTGCTATATCTCTTTTGGTGTGCGCGCAGCCTTACCTTAATAATATGAATCAAGTTCATGCTAATAGTTGATGGCATTATGTAACAATATAGTGCTGTGTGAATGCAAAGGTATTTTCAATTTTTGTTGATATACCTTGAATCCAATAATTTGAGGAACAACTTAAATAACCTGTGAATGTTACACAATAAAAGAAGATGCTGGAACTGCAACTCTTAGTTGGCTTGAATTACTGTAGAAGGTGACGAGACTGATCGTAAAAAGCACAGAATTTTCTACCTAACTCTGGCTGGCTCTCATTTGGAAGATATTATTTCAGTAGCTAAAAAGCGTACAGAAAAATTCTCAAATGTTCTCCTTCTATTTAATTAATTTTGTCCCATTACTCTTGGCTTATAAGTTTTATCTCATTAAAAAAATAAATTGAGTAAGTAGTTTTTGAATCACCCTGTATAATTTTTTTCATAAAAAGTTCAATAAATTCTATAATTGAAGTAAACCATATCGTAAAATTAACCACTTTCACTTATAAGGATGATAATTAAATATTATTAGAAACAATGAAGCAATTTATTCGTAACACACATAAAATACTATTTATTCACATAGCATTCACGGCCCTGAGAAGCTCATCTATTAACTATTTATGTAGAAACTTATATAGTTATAATAATTACTAGTTAAATATTAGCAATATCAATTAATATTCACTAAAAGTCAATTAATATTCACTAAAAGTTCTTGCTATGTGATAAATTCTAATGATAATATGACAAAAAATATAAATAACTACATAAATAATTAAGTAGATCGATAATATTTCCTTTCTATTAATTTCTCTACCACTTCTGCTTGACTGACTCATCTCCAACAGTGAATGTGACTCATCCTCCTTCTGTGAAAAACAATATTTCATAGGAAATTGAGTACAGATAAATAATACTGTAAAGGAAAAGTTATATTTATTACTTGATGAGCTTATCGCTTAAATAATTAAAATAAATATGCTGTAATTCATAATAATTAACTATCATAAATAATTAGACTGTTAAGTGCGCTGTTCAGCTTATTCTCTTTGTAAAATTTATTGTCATGGACTTACTGGAGTAAAATCTTTTTACTGAATTTACCTACATTATCATAATGCATTTAGTTTGTTATTTGCTACAATTGATGCAGTTTAATGTATTTGATTTATCAACCCACTATCGTTATATAATGTCTTGGATCTTTTCTTTTTGCTGGGTGCATTTGAAAATAAAGGAAATGAAATTCAATGGTATCAAAGTTACTTACTTTCACAATTAAATTATTTAGTTAGAAAAATACAAACTTGCTATATTTAATATTGTATTTAGAAAACTTTATGTTTCCTGAGCGGATATGAAAATAAAATAGAACTATAATGATAATAATTATTTTATGTTCTCTGGGGGCATTTTAAAATGAAGTTATTACGTACATTATATTGATAATTACAATTTCCTTGAAAAAATTAGCATTGTGAATTTTTTTATCCGAATCCATGCTTCTCCAAATCCACTTCAGACTTCAATCTTCGTCACCAAGTAAAGATGGTATTAATTCAAAACTCGTAACCAAGATATAATCTTATTTGCATTATTTTAAATTGCGCCCAGTGAACAGGAAAGATCCAAAACTTTTAAGCCCTCGATCATTATACAATGTTTTGGAAACAATGAAACAATGAAACAAATTTATCGAGGAGTAAAAGAAACATAATACACATTAAAAGAATTAAAAGTAGGTATTACATGTATACTTATTCAAGCCCTTTTATAAATTCCTGCATATTGAAGGACCTTTTCGGGCAAGTTGGGATATAGTAAATAGCAAGGAAACTCAATAGTCAAAAGCATTGAAATTTAATAGTCAAAAGCATTGAAATTCAATAGTCAAAAGCATTGAAATTTAATAGTCAAAAGCATTGAAATTCAATAGTCAAAAGCATTGAAATTCAATAGTCAAAAGCATTGAAATTCAATAGTCAAAAGCATTGAAATTTAATAGTCAAAAGCATTGAAATTTAATAGTCAAAAGCATTGAAATTCAATAGTCAAAAGCATTGAAATTTAATAGTCAAAAGCATTGAAATTCAATAGTCAAAAGCATTGAAATTTAATAGTCAAAAGCATTGAAATTTAATAGTCAAAAGCATTGAAATTCAATAGTCAAAAGCATTGAAATTTAATAGTCAAAAGCATTGAAATTTAATAGTCAAAAGCATTGAAATTCAATAGTCAAAAGCATTGAAATTTAATAGTCAAAAGCATTGAAATTTAATAGTCAAAAGCATTGAAATCATCACTCTAACAACTTCAAATTGAATCTTCAGTCTTTTAATTTATTCTCATTTTAATTTTTTGTAATAATGAAAATACAAATAAAATAAAATCAGCTTGTATATCTGTAGATGAAAATGTAAGAGTAAATTAAATAATGGTTTGTAAATACGTAGACTTATGTTTTTCGCTAGGTATAAAGATTGAGGGTTAATAATTAAGAGTTTCAAAATATTATATAATGATTAGCAGTTCCGAAATATTATATAATGATTGATGGTTCAAAATATTATATAATGATTAGCGGTTCAAAAACTATTATATAATGATTGACAGTTCCGAAATATTATATAATGATTGACGGTTCCGAAATATTATATTATAATTAAGTGTTCCGAAATATTATATAATGATTAGCGGTTCAAAAGCATTATAATTTTTATAATGATTGAGGGTTTAGTTTCACCAGAAGTTTTTCTTACCCAAATTGAAACCATCTAGCATCTCTCTAAAACTAAATTATTATATAATTAACTCCGGAAAATATGAATAATTCTCTGAAAAATTAGGATTCAATACTTTTAGTAGTAAATCACTGTAATAACAAAAACCACTTTAAAAAATGAAAATCTATACCAAAACCAAAATATGGATATTCAGCTTCTTCATGTCAGTAAATTTAGATGATATGGTATATTATTTTTTGAGCTTCAGTCAAATCGCTTTGGTCAAATCGCTTCGGTCAAATCGCTTTGGTGAAATCGCTTCGGTCAAATCGCTTTGGTCAAATCGCTTCGGTCGAATCGCTTCAGTCAAATCGCTTTGGTCAAATCGCTTTGGTCAAATCGCTTCGGTCAAATCGCTTCGGTCAAATCAGCTTTGGTCAAATCGCTTCGGTCAAATCGCTTCGGTCATATCGCTTCGGTCAAATCGCTTTGGTCAAATCGCTTTGGTCAAATCGCTTTGGTCAAATCGCTTTGGTCAAATCGCTTCGGTCAAATCAGCTTTGGTCAAATCGCTAAAGTGGAAAAAAGTACAAAGGACAGTGAAAATCATGCAAAATAATTGACTTCCACATTCTAGGTTGCTCTTGAAAGCAGAAAAGCTACTCTGTGATTACGGTCACCAATCGAAAAAAACAGCTCTAATGATAACACTAACCTCGATATCTTGCACTCATAGATGATAGAGGAAAATGAAGAGGTGATAGTAAATGAAGTCTACGAGTCTACCTAACACAAAAAGATTTAAAAACTCGAAATAAAAGAGAATGATACATGATACTAATTTACCAAAATACTGCAAGAAGCAAACTATTGTAAAGTGAATGAATATACAACCTAAGTATATAAAAGCCGTAATGTTGTTGAGCATTGCCCAGAGACGTAAGAATATAACGAAATTTAGAACAGAAAATATGAAAGAATAATTAAGTAACTATTAATGGATGCATTTGTAAGCTAGAACATTGAAAATAGTATCATAATAATCCGATTTAAAATAATTCATTCCTGTTAGTATTTTAATACAATCTAAATTGAAACTAAATGTGTAATGTAACGAAAATCAAATACAAGGGACCAGAAGAAGCAGTCAGAAAGAAAATTGGCTCCATGAACATAGCCACTTACCACCGTTAGTGACAATGCTCATGAATGCAGAAAAGCTACATCATGAATGAAATCACTAACCAAAGATATTAAGATACAATATATTTAATTTCCTATATTTGTTTTGCTCCTGTTACTCAGAAAGCTGAGACTACTTCTCCTACTTTAGTTGCGAATGAATTATTTTCTCTTATTCCCAGACACATTCTTGGTAATAAAATCTTTCTGACTTTTTCTGTATGTAAAGTATAGTAATAATTTTCTCCCCAAAGCTCCTTTGAAGCTCACCTAAGTGAATATTAATATCTTAGAAAGGAAGTAATTGTAGCTTGCAGCACTTTTGATACTCTGCTCGCATGTCTTGTAGAGCGAAAAGAATACAATTAAAAGTGTTATATATTGTATGCTATGGTTAATGTGTGTAATAAATGAAAAGGATGTAGGAAACTAAATGCCTTTATCTATTTCACCAACACTTAGTGAAATATTTAAAAAAATAATTTGTAGAAATCGTTTGATAATTTTTTTTTAAAGATAATATTTTTCCATTAAAAACAATATGGGTTTAGGAAGGGTATAGGCACGTCAGATGCTTTTTTAAATCTGTCCAATTATCTCTATAATGAGCTTGATAAAGGTAACTATGAATTCTCACTTTTCTTGGACTTCCACAAAGAATTCGATTTAGTCATAACAGGTTAAATTCAACAAAAATGGAATACTATGGTATAAGAGGAACTTTTTTGAACCTATTTAATAATTACTCAATATTCATCACATGGAAAACAATACGAATGTATTGATGGGGAATGTTCTCCCATGTGTGATATTATCCATGGCGTTCCACAGGAATCGGTTTTGGGCTCCTTACTCTTTCTTATTTATATAAATGATGTTGTGAACTCTTGGACATATATTTCGTATTCTAATTTTTCAGAGTTACATGACTAGCTAGGTGTAAATATATATAATATTATTACAGTGATTTAAGCCGAATCATTTACATGAATGTATAATTTTTTTTCTTTCGATTACGGTTGCAGTAATATGCTAAACGGGTTGCTGTGTCTTTAAGTTATTTATCTCGTTTGATATATTGCAGATGTCAATAAAAACTTAGCTACTATTTTTTCTGCGGAAGATATTTCCCGTTATTCCTTTCATTTTAAAATAGCTTGAAGTTCAAAGCAAAATGGCTTCGGAGTGGATTACGATAATGATGTTAATTCTAGGAACTAATAAAGCCATAGACACTGAACTCCTACGCTATTTCAAACGTACATTTAAAAGAACAGATATAATGATGTCGATATACTTGATAGATTTCTCAGTTCTAGACACTTGATAAATGAATTTTCTAACCTGTCTCTGTAGTTTACTGTTAATTACTATTGATTATTTAATTACCATGAATATCAGTTGTATATATAATAAATTTATAAACTGAAGAGCAAGTGAAACAACGTAAAAAGTGATCATCCTTCTATTTTTCTTAAGAGCTTTCGAATAATAAAATATTCATCATCAGTACCCTATATAACTATAAGTTAATTTAATTACTTGTCTTGTTCATAGAGCGTATGCGATTTGCTCGAATTATATAGATTTTGATGCCGAATTATCACACTTGCGTAATTTTTTCTCTGGTAATCGTTATCCCCAATACTTATTTGATATATTTGTCTCTAAATATTTAAATTCAATTCATACTCCACTTAAATTAACAGTTCCTAAGTTTGATATATTCGTATCCCTTCCTTATTTGGGTGATTCAAGCATTAAATGTAAACAAGAACTTAACTCATTACTTAACAAATTTTACCCCCAAATTAAACTAAATTTTGTTTTCAAAAATAAAACCACTATTGGTTCATTTTTCCCTTATAAAGATAAAATCCCACCTTTACTGTCATCTGGTCTCATTTATAAATACTCATGTGGACAGTGCCAGTCCACTTACATTGGTGAGACCATGATGCAGTTAAAGGTGAGAATTTCTCAACATAAGGGAATATCTTTTAGAACAAATAACCCCTATAGCTTCCCACCTTTCAGTTCAATTCGTAACCATTCTTTAGATTCGAATCACCCAATTAAGGAAAATAAATTTAAAATTTTGCAAACTACAAACCAGTGTGATATTCGTATATTGGAATCTATACAGGGTGTCCCAGAAAAAAGGAAACCCATTTTCAAATTAGTTTATTTTAGAAAATATTAAAACTATAAGAATTCTGAAAACACTGTTTTATACGTTTACACTTTCTGCATCCCTTGTGAAAAATTAATAATGTTACAACAAAAATTAAAAATGCTGCAGCGAATTTAGCAAAAGGAAAAAAAAGTCCTTGTGCGGGCACGATATATTTCTTAAACATCCGGTAGTATTAAAAATTAAATCCTAAGGTTTATTACAAATAAGAGACAAATTAAAGAGATTTATTAACATTGGAACCGCAATACTTATTTCCAAGGTGTAAGGTTAATTTCCCTCGACATGTCCTCCATTTCTTTCTACACATAATTGCAGCCTTTTTCTCATTCCAGCAAAAACTCTTTTAACTAAATCCAGATTTTCTTTTAGTAAATTAACTTCGTTTACAATTCTCTCTCTCAAATCGTCTGTGTTTTCTGGAGGAGAAAAGTACACTTTGCTCTTGAGGTGTCCCCAAAGGAAAAAATCGCACGGTGTCAAGTCCGGCGATCTGGGCGGCCACTCAATTGGATGGTTCAGTGCAATAATGCGATCGTTGAAATTATCATGTAGCAATTCTTGAACTGCACGACTTCTATGTGCTGGAGCACCATCCTGAATCCACCATAGCCTATTAGATCTGTTTGGGTAAATTTGATGCAGCTCAGGAATTATTCTTTCTGTAATTAGGTTTAAGTATTTATCTCCATTCATATTATTTTCGTAAAAGATAGGGCCCACAAGTCGTCCGTTTCCACACTTTCCCAACCATACAGAAACTTTCTCCCTGCACATTGTTACGTCGAAGTTGAAATTTGGAGGATTATTTCCGGGTGCATACTGGCGAATGTTATAATTATTGACTCTTCCATTCATATGAAATGCTGCTTCATCACCAATCACGATGTCTTCTACGAAGCGAGCATTTTTTTGCAGAAACCAATTTGAAAAATTTAGGCGGCGAGGTAAATCCGGTTCTAATAGTTCATGCCGTACATGAATCTTGTAAGCATGATACCTTACATCGTTTTTAACAATCCGGTTAAATGTGCTTTTACTGATGTCCAACCAATTCCTTCTCGTTGATATTTTTTAATTCTCAATTAGCTTTTCACGAACACGATTAATGTTTTCCCTTGTTCGTTCTGTTCTCCTGCAACCCGATCGCTCTCTGTTTAAATTCGAAGTTGTTCCTTCAGTTTTGAACTTATTAACATTTGTCCATATGGTCTTCTTAGTTGGCGAAGCTCTTTCCGGAGAGCGTTGTTCAAAATCTTGTTGAACCAGTTTAAAGCTTCCAGTTCTAAATAACTTGTCACCACAAAAACTCGTTGTTCTTTTGAGAGTTGCATTTTGGGGTTTTGAAATATGCAATAAAAATTACCGTGTTAAAATTAAAAATTCCTGATTTTATTATAGGTATCCATTGTATCATGAATACAAACTAACAAATTTTGTTTTGTTTGTTGGTATCATCAACGGACCAAAAATGAGGACTTCCTCGCGCAAGCACTTTTTTTTTCCTTTTGCTAAATTCGCTGCAGCATTTTTAATTTTTGTTGTAACATTATTAATTTTTCACAAGGGATGCAGAAAGTGTAAACGTATAAAACAGTGTTTTCAGAATTCTTATAGTTTTAATATTTTCTAAAATAAACTAATTTGAAAATGGGTTTCCTTTTTTCTGGGACACCCTGTATATGTACATCCATAAGCAGTCACCATCGCTCAATGAACAAGCGAGTTCTTTTAATTTAACTATTTTGGGTTAATAACTTATTTTTTTTCTATTATTTTTTTTCTATTATTTCCCTTTTCTCTAATTATTTATTAACTTTATAGGCGACTTTATTAATTTTGGTATCCATTATACTTCTTTGTTCTATATAATATGTTTAGATTAGTCAAAATTAGGGTACTGATGATGAATATTTTATTATTCGAAAGCTCTTAAGAAAAATAGAGGGATGATCACTTTTTACGTGGTTTCACTTGCTCTTCAGTTTATAAATTTATTAAGATTTCCCAGAAGGAGGCCCATAACACAAATTGTATATATAATAAATATTAACGACTTTTGAATTTTTCCATTAAATTTAAATAACACACAGTAATTTTTCATTAAAAATATCCAATTGAATTAGATTTATACATTATATTGCTTTATAGGAAAAGAATTATACATAGTGAACAATTAGAATATCTTATTAGAAAACTTTAATTATATATAAATAGTATTAAAGGAATATATATTAAATAATTTAACCACCAAATCCTCCTCTTGCTGTACATTACTCATGTCAAGTTAGTCATGTAAGATCTCATTGCAGTGAAATATCACACTATGGGGAAAAGAGACTTACCAGAGGTGTGAAAGACACGACTAGACATGTTAGAGGTGTGTAAGACATGACTAGACATGTAAGAGGTGTGAAAGACATGACTAGACATGTAAGAGGTGTTGAAGACATGACTAGACATGTAAGAGGTGAGTAAGACATGACTAGACATGTAAGAGGTGTGTAAGACATGACTAGACATGTAAGAGGTGTGTAAGACATGACTAGACATGTAAGAGGTGAGTAAGACATGACTATAGACATGTAAGAGGTGAGTAAGACATGACTAGACATGTAAGAGGTTTGGAAGACATGACTAGACATGTAAGAGGTGTGGAAAACATGACTAGACATGTAAGAGGTGTGGAAAACATGACTAGACATGTAAGAGGTTTGGAAGACATGACTAGACATGTAAGAGGTGAGTAAGACATGACTAGACATGTAAGAGGTGAGTAAGACATGACTAGACATGTTAGAGGTGTGAAAGACATGACTAGACATGTAAGAGGTGTTGAAGACATGACTAGACATGTAAGAGGTGAGTAAGACACGACTAGACATGTTAGAGGTGTGTAAGACATGACTAGACATGTAAGAGGTGTTGAAGACATGACTAGACATGTAAGAGGTGTGGAAGACATGACTAGACATGTAAGAGGTGTTGAAGACATGACTAGACATGTAAGAGGTGTTGAAGACATGACTAGACATGTAAGAGGTGAGTAAGACACGACTAGACATGTTAGAGGTGTGAAAGACATGACTAGACATGTAAGAGGTGTGGAAGACATGACTAGACATGTAAGAGGTGAGTAAGACACGACTAGACATGTTAGAGGTGTGTAAGACATGACTAGACATGTAAGAGGTGTGGAAGACATGACTAGACATGTATGTAAGAGGTGTGTAAGACATGACTAGACATGTAAGAGGTGTGGAAGACATGACTAGACATGTAAGAGGTGTGTAAGACATGACTAGACATGTAAGAGGTGTGTAAGACACGACTAGACATGTAAGAGGTGTGTAAGACATGACTAGACATGTAAGAGGTGTGGAAGACATGACTAGACATGTAAGAGGTGTGTAAGACATGACTAGACATGTAAGAGGTGAGTAAGACACGACTAGACATGTAAGAGGTGTGTAAGACATGACTAGACATGTAAGAGGTGTGGAAGACATGAGTAGACATGTAAGAGGTGTGTAAGACATGACTAGACATGTAAGAGGTGTGGAAGACATGACTAGACATGTCAAAGATGCGGAATCATTTGTTCTAGTGAGGTTGTTATCCACTACTGGGTCGGGTAATAAACTCCGCACTAGAGCAGTACAAGTAAAGGGTATTCGATGTCATGTCAGTTCTGGCAGTAATACTGGCAATGTAACGGCCAGCATTTAACCAGTGGAGGTTGTAGCTGGTACTGAAAATGGTATTGAGGCAGATAACGCACTAGGTAAGTCTTGCATCTGCTGAATTACTTCAAAGTTTTAACTGGGCCGTTACATATTTGATGGCTTTGTACAGCATTGAAATAATATCTATAATTAAGTTTCAATCATTTAGGTAAATTTGTGCACTTTTATTTTATAATAAAAACAAAGAATTGAAATTCTAGTTCTTTATAGACAAATTTAGTGCGTGTGACTATTTTATTTGGCATCAATTACTTTTTAACTAAATATTTGTAGTAAACTCCTCAGATTTCGATTAATCATGGAATAGTATTGAAAGAAATTAATCTTTAATATGTTTAGATTAAAATAAAAAGTAACAATCTAAATTTAATAAGAAATATATCGTCACCTTCAAAAATTTGAATTGTTATCACATTTAGCTTTCTATCTTTGATTGAAAAGATTCAAACTCAGCGGAATGTCCGAATTTTCAAGAGGTTATTAAAATCAGAACGTTGAAGGCTTTTTTTAGTAATGAGTTTTAGCTTTAAAATAGTAAGCTTAAATCCCCTAAAAAAAGCCTTCAACGTTCAGATTATAATAGCCCTCTCGAAAGCACTTCAAACTACTCTGCACCCAATCATTTGCTTGGGATTATTGCTTTTTACTTCTCTTAATTATTTCCCTCTATCTATTGAATATTTTAAATCATTATCATTTTTCTCCATAAAAGCACTTTGTTTGATTAATAAATTGACACTTAATCATAGTTAAATTGATTAGAAGAGGTCAAGGTCAATTAAAAATTGAAAATCAGTGGGGGAAGTAGTCCTGTCCCCCCGTATATCAGTGGGGGAAGTTGTCTCTTACCACCGTTTGTCATTGGGGGAAGTGGTCCTTTCCCCGTATGTCAGTGGGGAAAGGGATCCTTTCCCCCCGTTTGTCAGTGGGGGAAGTGGTTCTTTCCCCCGTTAGTCATGGGGGAAGTGGCCTTGTCCCCCTACATGTCAGTGGGAATGGATGGAAAGAGCGAACTAATATAATAATATAATCTGTTTGATCAGAAGTTATGGACAGACTCCACAAACGGCAATAGTGAGCTCCAAGGAGGGGGACCAACACTAGTGTGGACTGGACAAGCTTTGAACAAAAAGAAAATGATACATTCAAAAAGAGTATAATTGACCATTTTTTAAACGAATGTTCATTCAGCTGTATCAGATACTCTACCAGTATCATCTTAGTGTTCATTCAGTGTATCAAATACTCCTTCAGAATCATCCTTATTCTCTTTTTATTCCTACGCTTTACTCTTTGCTTCGTCTGCTGCATCTGTGATTTTTGCAAGTAATGAAGAGAGAAGGTAGAGCGAAACTGCAATTTTGAAGATCACGAAGTACCTGGTGCGTTTGGTAAAATCTTACGTGTTCCCTTGCAACAGAGAAAGGAAGGACTCGTGAAGGGGCAATGGTTCTTCAGTCTCACTATCGTGAATTGCAAACTACGCAGTGGATATCACGAAGATGAGGAACACGATGAAAAGAACCACCTGCCAAAGAGTTTGAGCAGATTTTTTTATTCCCCTTAATAGCTCAGTTAGAGATTGGTTTAGAAACTGTGGCATTAAAACGCTCTTGATGGTAAAGAGCGCCATTTCTAAAGCCAGTAGATAGGCCACAGTTTAATAGATGTCTAAGTACTCTTCCACAGCTTCGTCCAACTTTGCTATTTTCCCAGCGTGCATAACAGCTTTTCTCAAATGTCTACTTTACTTCATCAAGTTGTAGAGCACAACTCCGTGTGTGACGACTAGGCACAAATTGATTATAAAGAGATCTTTGTGCGGCGACCTAAACTTGAAAGAACACAGCCCGATGTGGGGAGTCTCCAATAGAATCAATGAGGAATAGAGAGTGACTAATGCAAATAGAAGAATGAAAACTTCTGAAACTCTTTCATTTGTAAATATCTGACCTGATAATTTATCAGCTTGAAGTATTTCTTGTTCACCAATTTCAATAAGGTAGCTGGTTATTCTAGCACTTTTCGACGTGACTTTGAATTTCCACATACCTCGAACAGTTTTTGTATAACTTATCCTCACTGATGAGAATATATTTCTATCCAAAGAATGGAAGATGCATGCCATTGTCAATGTATCAGCTATCTTCAAGCCAGCCTGAAAATCACGAAAGATTTCCTAAACATGTAACCTCGTTCTATTAATATCAGGTTAGAATTTCATCACATATCTCTCTATCATATCTCCGTTCTAGAAAAGCTTCATAGTCGTGTTACCAAGGAAAGCTCTCTACCGAATGGCGTAAGGTTCATGTCCATCTGCAATGTTACTTAGTTGGTGAAGAACAATATTCGCTAGATCTTTCTATGGTACATTCTCGCCTTTTTTTATGTACGAGCCTGTTGCTTTCGCACAGGTATTAACATCAAAACATTTATTCACGTAGAATATGTCGATAATGCTGTCCATGGCGTCGAGATGAAACCCTGATGGTTCAAGATACAGACGACATAGTCTGAAGAGAAGAATTCCTTGGACGATGTACAGAAGTGGAAATATATACTTTTAAGAAATTGTCTCTCCCGATTAATTTCGGAGTGAACCTTTCAGTCGAACCCAAAGTAAAATCTTCATTTTAACTGAATTTTAATTCCTCTTCAGTAGTGAAGAAACTGAAAACATCAGTCATTTAATTGATATCATCTCGTATCCAGGTTACTCTCCATTAAATTGTATCAAGAAGTATAATTATTAAGCTATTTATAATTCTACTGCGCTTGAGTTATTATTTTAAAATAAATAAGTCTTATTTCATTCACTTAATTTATGTACGTACCATTTTAATCCAATCATTTATTACTATCAATTTCATTTATTATGTTCTTTATCAGGAAAAACACAAATCTAGTGAAAGAAATCATACAAATTATTATTTAATATTTTCCTAAGATAGAGCTTACGAAATTTTAGTCTAAGGGCTTAAAATAAAACATCATTAACTCCTTAGTTTATTAATATTTTAGATAATTATCATTTTAGTATATACGTATTAACATGTGAATACAATGCATATATTTAGTTCTCTAGTGAAATACATGCGCTATTGTGTTTCATTGAAATTTTCAGCCAGAAATAGATAATATTTGTTATTTATAATAGCTAAGTGATGATACCAGTGTGATGAAAAATGTAACGCAGCAGCGATTGTAATTGTAATATCATCAAAAATGATATAAAACAATATAGAACAAATTATAGAACAAAAGTCACAAAGTTTCAACAATTAGTTTTCAAATATTGAAAAATATTAAAATAACTCTTTAATTTCGAATATTGAAAATAAAAATATTGAAAATCAATTAGTTTTCAAATATTGAAAACCGGACCGGGCCTCCAGGTTAAAAGCATTATTAACGTACCGCAAAAGAATAAAAATAAAGTAGCAATATTACATTGAACTGGTACCAATAATATGAAGAAATTTGAATTACCAAACATCACTTTTACAAAGCTTATCGTCACTGAAAACTACTTTGCACATGTAAGATGAACAAAATTTGACTGCTGTAGAATTTTTACTTTCACAAACTTCTTTGACTTGTGATATCATTGTTTGTTTATGTCTTTCATCCAACCGGGAGTCACGTATACATCATGTAGCGATTTTTTTGGATTATTATTAATTCAAATTTCAATTGGTTAGAGACATTCAACACACAAAAGATATTTTTAATACCTAATATCAATATAGAGTTATGAAAAATAATGAGTGAAGTTTCGTTGAAATATGAGAGTATTTTGATACACTAAAAAATAACATTGGAAGGCACATCCATTTAAAATTCAGTTAATTTACTGTGTATTAATTAATTAGGTATGCTATTAATGAAAATGTATATAATTAAACTAAGTAATAAAGTATTACTAACAGTGTATAGATAATTTTTCATATTTTCTATCTGTTTTACTCTCCCGTTTCTATCATTCTATAATATAACGATAATGTCAGTATGTATGTACAGAAACCTATGTACACATGTGGAAACGAGAAGATACGTGCGACACGTGTATTTTGGTGCTCCATTTATGTGTAGGTGTTATGATAGTACATGGCATTTTATGACAGTACATACATATATTAAGTAAGCCATGGACAGTAACCACCTTTTTTAAATATTTGGTTGATAAAATGAAGATATGTTAGGCTCTAGGTACTTAATTTAGAACTAGCGTTATAGGTAAATTTCAATGATGAAATAGAGCAGTTGTGCCTAGTCTCGCACAGGGTGCACAATACCTACCTATCAACTAAAGTGAAATTACTCTAGCACACGTGTATGGTTGGCTCAAAAACTGATGGACTCAAGGGTAAGTGACCTTTTAGCTGGAACATTCAATAAGAATTAGTCAAGTTTCTATTATTATTATTATTTTGCAGAAATGTATGCATTTTTCCATTATATTATTACTACTAAAGTCTATACTGGTCTATACTGGTCTCAATTGAGTGCTAATTTCCAGGATACAGTAACATAGGGTATGGTAATCAGCTGATTGAATCTATAGTTTGACGTGATCACCGGGTGACTCAAAATGGCGACTCTGACCACAATTTGAAAAATGGAAAAACTTACTTAAACTTAATCACTTTTAAATTGAATTTTTTCTTATCAATTACTAACTAAGCATTGGTTAAATTGTATTTCCACTATTTTTTTTCTTATTTGTTATTCATAGGAACTACAATTTAGCAGTTAACTAACACTAGTTTAGGCTCCTAGGTAGCCTATTTTCAAGACCCTATTTTTTATAGATAAATTAAAGAAATGAACAATAAAAACACACCTGAATTATATCTATATAATCAACTTTAAGGTTCAATCGCCATTTCCGTTTTTCTTTTGCACGAAACCCCTATAAAATGACTTCAAACTTCTCGATATTAACATGCAAATACGAGGAATTATGAGCCGCTCGGTCACAAACAAGGAATGTGTTGTTGTGGTGACGTCATATTTTTGTGTCGTCTGCTAGGTACTATACCTGATTATGTTCTTATGCCTTGCTAATTTCTACCAATCTTCTTGGCAAATTATTTTCCAGCTCTTGAGATTTTTTAGTGCTCTTTTCCCAATTTGAACTTTCAAATATTTCTATAAATTCTCCATTAGTCATTGCAAGACATCAACGTTATTTTCAGCAAATGATTTTCTTGCAGATGTCTTACAATGCCCTGTCAGTTCCCATACTTGAACATAATCGAAAAATTTAGGTGTTATTTCAAAATCAAATTGAGAAAACCCAGGTACCAGGTAGCAATGATTCTCGGGCCAAACAGAAACACTGCTAACTGGGAAGAATACCAACAAACATCAAGAACATTGAAGACAATATGTCGAGAATGATGGGACTGAATATCCCTTAATGTGTGCTAATCAAAAATTGTGGCGTACATAAATAGACTGGTAGCTGTTAAACTGAATAAAAGATATAAATAAAACGAACAAACTAAGATATTATGTTTCTTCTCGAATGCTGTTTTCACCAATAAAAATGAAAAAAATGCATTAATTTCCGTCAGACTAATTTTTCATCAAGTTTAATATTATTTTGTAATAGTATGTATCTCTATACATATAATGTAAAAAAAAAGTTTTATTTTAGTGTTCTACATACCTAAAAATACATTTTTTCATGTGTATGAATATTTTTCCCCCCTCTCTGTATGAAGTCTTATATCGAATGTTATCCCAGAAGTCATGTATATTAGTTAAATTTTTACTAAAGATTGAAATACTAACTGGATGTCGAAGGACCAACGCTGAGACCTTCAACAGAGTTAAATACCCTTTAATTATTATATACATTTATCTGTGAATTTAATGGTACCAGCAGGAATGGTGCTGGAATCTGTTCCATTACCAAGTCAGTCACCTTTTAGCGAAATTGAAACATTAACTGCACTCAAGCCTACATAAAACTTCCTCTATGATCTAATTTATATATTGAACATAAAGTAAAGTTCATTTAGTATAAAGTAAAGTAGAGCATGAATAAATACAGCCTAAAAACAGTACAGCTATTTAATAATATAGTAAGACTGTGCAATGTGCATGTGCTCTATGATTTGTAACACCACTGAATTTCTACAGTATGTGGCGCTGAACCTGAAAATTAATTAAACATATTTTTCAAAATCTGAATTGAAATATAATTCTATTATAATGTCACTTTGTTGATTTATAAACAAGAGAGCAAGAGTTTGTCCTAATGTTTAGATGTCAGCCTATAATACATTCATCCATTGTACTGTTCTTTGGCATACAACCTGCCTAGTGCACACATTTGGAAACGAAAAGATACGTCTGAGACTTTTTAAATATATGGTTAGTCTCCCACGGTATGATCAAAACGAAACAAAAATAAATCTAGCACAAGTGTACGAGTCGGTGATAGATCACTTGTGGTCTAGGCAGAGGAGGAGAAGAGGATTTAGGTGTGTATAGCTCTGGCTGATAACAAACAACAAGAAACAATATGTGCATGGTGTCCCAGAAGATTTTCACCTTTTAGATTTTTATGAAGAACAGTAAATTTAATTTACTCTGCATGTAAAGTAAAGCGTATATAAAAAGAGCCCCTCAAACAGTATAAAAGTAGCAATACTGTGCGCATGCGCACTATCACACGGGTTTACCAGTGTATTTTTACAGTAGGTTTTTCAGTAGGTTCGGTGCTGTTGAAAAAAAAATATACAATGAAAATATTCCATTATAATATATTGTCCCTCTATTGATCTATCAACGAGAGATAGATTTTTTTTTAAATCTCAGTTCTATTTTATACGTGATGAATTCAGCCTACTTAACCACATCTGTATTCATACTACCAGCTACATATCTGTACACCTGTGGAAACGAATAGATGCCTCTGAAACTTTGAGCAGTGCGGGGGCATGTATATTGTGCTCCATATTTATAATTTTGCAGTGACCAGTGCTAGGTATTATACAGTAAGTACCTTCTTTTCTTCTTTTAGTAGATAGGCTGTATTTTTGGTATACTAGTATAACCGAGCGAGTGTCATTTGTAGTGTAGTTTTTTGACATACAACTAATTCAGATCTCAATTAATTAACGATTCAATAGAAAAAAGATATTTTCTCTAACGTAATACTAAAAATTGAGGTATGAAGTATAATGAGAGAAGTTACGTTGAAATATGAGTATGATGACAAATATATATGAGATAATTATAAATTTAGGGTTTGTTACTAAATGATTTAATCTCAAATACGTTTTTATCTTTCATTTTATTAGTTTACTGTATATCATATAATATAGTGATGCTACTAATGAAAACACACATAAACTAGTAATAAAAACATCTATCTTTATATCCTCATAGTGATGGCAGATAGAACCATTCGGTACACCTGTAGGTACTGACGTTATCCTCAGTACAGGTGTGCAATGGAATTTATATTTAGTCTTCGTAACATCTGTTTTTTAATGTTTAAGAAAACCTTGTGAAAATGAAATGAAGTATCTAGTTAAATTAGAATTTAGAATAGGATTATTGGGATGGTAATGGAAAGTTAAAAACAATAAGCTTTATAAAATTGTCATGTAGCAATCTACTTAGGTAGGTAGCTACCTACCTAAATGTATTTTAAGTTCAACGTTACTTCAATAACTAATAAATACTTAAGTATTTAATGTATTTTTAAAATATAGGAACTGGGAATTACTTAGTGATGTACATAGTAGAACTAACTCAAACTTCTCAACCTAATTAAAAGCGATGAAGGGTGAACCCTTCAATATTTAGAAACCTAGAACACACTTTGGCATGAAGCAAACAATTGCATACTGTGATTAACATGTAGCATTTATTTTATTTTTATAATGATGTAGATATATTTCAAATTATTATTTAATGCACAGAAACTCTTTATAGCTTAATGGAATCCAATGTTATTGTTTGGCGTCCTCGCCCCTTATATTTTTCAAGACGTTTATTACGCTACGCATTAAGTTTAAAATTCAAAATATCTGTGCACCATTTTTCTTTGTTCAACAAATAGTTTTGCCTCTTGTGATTGACTGAGTAAGTTAACATGTATTTCTATTATTTATAAATGTAATTAGATAATAGATGTTTTGTATAAATATTATTTTGTGGCCATATAATTAATTGTAGATGTATTTCAGGCCTCACTTCGTTGTACCTACCATCTGATTCTAAGTAAACTGCCTACCTACCTACCGAGAACCCCCAAGTTCCTATCTCAAACCCATTTGATATAGCTAAGAAAAGAATAGCCTAAACACCTCTGAATGTCAACCTAAAAGCTATATAGTGGTGACCCTCAACAAAAACACCCTTCATTAAAATAAAGAAAACTGACGCGGTGACGCCAGGCCAGGTTGCAAAACATGTCTGGAAATGAAGAAACTCGCCAAGCTGGATCAAACAACGACACACCGCCTAACAATCAACAGAGGAACAATCTTCTAAGTAATACAAATGCTGTTACAGTCAAACCACCTTCATTTGACAGTTCTTAAGTTTCAAGATGGATCCAGATTGTAGAATCTCAGTTTATCTTAGCAAATATTACTGTTCCTAGTACCAAATTTCATCATGTATTAGCTAACCTTCCAGTAACTGTAATGAATCAACTTCCTGATTCTGTAATAAATTCAAATAATTATGACCAGATCAAAGATGCCACTATTTCTATTTTTGCTAAAAGTAAGCCAGAATTATTTGACAGTCTAATTAATCAAAATAACATCATGTGTTCCAAATCCACTAATTTTTTTGCAAGAAATTCATAAAGTTGCTTCACAACTAAACCTAGATGATGAATTCTTACGCATTAAATTTCTGAAAGCTCTACCAAATAATATTAGACCTATGCTTGTAACTTATGAATCTCAGAGTCTTGAAGAAATTGCACGAGTCGCTGACACTCTTCTAGCATATAGTAATAATAATCTGTTTGTGTCATGTTTCCAACAACTCATCACCTTCTACCCCACAGTTCAAAAGAGGTTCAGTCAATACCACCACCCAACACCACCACAATCCACAGTCACAGACACAAACCAACTCCTTTGATTCTTCTGTCCCTATTGGTCTTCGTCCTTTCAACGCTACTCAGCGCCAACAGGTATGCATGTATCACCTCTATTATGGCAACAGAGCCAAGTATTGCAAACCTTGGTGCATTCTTTCTTCTCGTTCTTCCAATATGTTGCCTAACTCTCGTCCAGTTTCTCGTTCCTCCTCACCTTCTCCTTCTTCTCATAACTTCAATTCTAACCGGAGTCATCCGGAAAACTGGACAGGCAAACTGTAAATGTAACTGCCGTCGGATTGCCACTTAAAATAAGTGCCAAAATCGGTTGTAAGTCCTATTCTCTCCTCATTGATACAGGATCAAACCTTTCGATCTTGCCTTTTGATGCTGAATTTTCTCCTTTCATTAGACCAATTCCTTTCAATCTGTCAAATGCTTCGGGTAACAATATACGTTGTCACGGCGAAGTTGACGTTGAAATTTCAATTCCATGCCTACGACGTTCAATTCAATGGTCCTTTATTATTGCTGATGTAACTCAACCCATTTTTGGTACAGATTTCTTAGCTGCAAATTCATTGACAGTTGATTGCAGAAATAACTCTATTATTGACACTAGAATAGACACTAAAATCTCACTAGATTTTTCAAATAAAATACCTTCTACCTATTCTATAAACCTTCAATTAATTGATACTCGTTTAAAAAACCTTCTTTCCAAATACCCTATTCCTACTTCTCCCTTACAGTTGCAATCAGCTAAATTAAATGATACTCCTATACAACATCATATTGATACTGGTACTTGTTCACCTATCTCTTTCAAAGCTCGTCCTCTAACCGGTACCAAATTGCAATCTGCCAAAGATGAGATTCAATTTTTATTGAATGCAGGCATAATTAGACGTTCAAAATCACCCTGGGCTTCTCCTCTTCATCTCATTCCTAAAAAAGAACCAGGAAAGTGGAGATCCTGTGGTGATTATCGCAGTCTTAACTCTAAAACTGTTGATAATAAATATCCCCTTCCCCACTTGCGTACCCTCACAATGTCACTTCATGGAAAAAAGATCTTCAGTAAGTTAGATCTGATGCGAGCATACCTACAGATTCCGGTCTCTGTGAATTTCTTTATATGCCATTTGGTCTCAAAAATGCTGGATCCACCTTTCAGTGCTTTACTGACTCTCTTTTCGCTGAAATACCTTTGCCTTTTTTTAAAGAACTTAGTTAGAATATCAATAATAGTTTGTAGTACTTCGGTAGCCACTGGTAGGTATAAACCTAACTAGAAGGTACTTTGGTTTAAAAGTAGTTACCCGTCTTGTAGACAGATCTTTGGTAGCAAGGTATCTCTCTAACAGTAACTAGTAGGTGTTTCGGTAGCCACTGATAAGTAGGTATATATTTAACTTATTGATACTTTTTCATGAGTTTTATCATTTACCTGATGTTTGTTTATAAATCTTTCCTCACATCAAGTATAAAACTTAGATGAAGTAATCAACGATAACAATTTCACCGACAGAACTACCAATGTAGGTAAATTCCAATAAGGAAATATATACCACCACTCCAGGCAATATCCTGCATTGCAGGTTAATGGACTGCAACCCTATTAACTTGGAAACTAATAGATCAATCTAAATTTGGATTACACCATCATAAAAAGCAGCTTCTAAACTCTTTGAAACAATGTTAAAAGTACGCTAGTACAACACTCGGAAATACTATGAAATTTAAGAGGCTCAATATTAGGCCACCTGAAAGTATAATATTGAGCCACCTGAAAATATAAATCGCGCATAATTTACTATTACGAAAAATTTATAAGTTAAAATATACTTTAAATGTTGCATAAACATCAGAAAATAGTTTAAGCTCATTTTTGTGAAGTCAGATCAACGTTACAGACAAGAGTTTATTTTATATTCCGTTTCTTGTTGGTGCATAAATACTCTTGCATAACGAAAGTTTAGGCGGGCATCTTTTTGCACATACATTACACACTGTATCTACACACACTGTATGTATACACGCTACACAATTATTAATGGTTATTATATCTTATCATGCTTAAAATTCAATATTTTATCATATTGTAAAAGTGCGGGATAATGCCCTGCATATTTCTTTTTCATGACGGGCAATACCCCGCACTACTTTGTTGCCATGTAATGTAGTCAATTTTTGGCTGACCTGAAACAAAAAAAGTAGGTAGTATATTAATTAAGCTAATTAACCTATAGTATGTCACAAACGTGATCAAATTTGATTGAGAAGTGTGGATTCTGCAGCAAATCTTGCAAAATTATCTGATTTTACGAATGCAAATGTTTGGTGCATAATTTTATAGTGTCCTGTTTAAAAAATATTTTAAAATACTTACCGAAACCTAACATGGATAATATTATTTGTTCTGAGGGTTGAAAACCTGCTCTTTCCAATGCCGTAAACAGAAATTTAAATGTCCAAATAGTTTTGGAGATAAGGGGGATGCGGGGTTATGCCCGCACATTCCAGGTGCGGGGGAATTACCCGCGTTGACGCTATAATCCAAATTACAACAATTCGGGGACCAAGGGACACCACCTCCTTTCTTTTCCATTCGCCACACACCGCTTCAAGATAGAGCACATGGGAGTTTGTTCAGTTCTGCATGAATAACAATTTTCTTTACTCTAAGATTATTAATAAGAATATTTCTCTGTAGGTGTTAGATCCCCTAAAATATCTTCCTTAGAATATTTATCATCAAGACACAGTGCAGAATAGAATGATCACAGGTTTAATTAAATATTATCACTATTAAATACATTGAAATATGCAGTAAATGAAGTGAATGTTAAATCGACAATAATGTCCAATAATCATGTTTTCCGTGCCTTTAACAATATCAATTTTAGAAACATTCGATTTCAACCTGAAGTGGTTTTCATAACAAGTGAGAAGCTATCTTGAACTCTAAGCTTCGATCTTAATTATAGAAAAAAAGTATATGAAAGAAAATGCTATCATATTTGACACAAGAGTCATAGAGTTACTGTTTGGGCACTATATAAATACCACGGCCCAGTTGAAATTTTTATTTTCATACACACTATATAACGAGCAAAAACATATTTAATTGGTATGTTTGATTGACTATTATATTAATTGAATATTTTTTATTTTTATTAATTTATGCTTGCAATAAATTCAATATGAAGATAATATTTCTCTATTTTATATTATATTTTCTGGTATTGTAAAATTTATTTCCATTTTTTTATTTACAGGTTCTATTAGTCTCCTGAATACACTCAATTAAGTTTATTAATCATTCACTCTTAAACAATATTAGTGATGTGACTGAATCACTGCTGAATCAGAACTAATTCAAATTTCTAAACCTATTACTAAATAAGAATTAACTTCTCATCAAAATCACTCTCAGAGACAGTGATTGAGGAAATATTTGATGTTTACCAATTTCATCGATTCCAGACCATTAATTTAAATAAATAAAATTTTACATACAGAGAGTGGTAAATTTCTTTCACCAAAATGATCACTTTTTTGTTAAAACTTTTGATCATTCAAACGACAGTAAGTAAATGAAATAATTTTTTAAAATAATATTCAGCAAACTAATTCAAAGAATATTAACTCTTTAATTCCCAATTTCAGATGCAATTAACTTTGGAAACGGTTTTGGAAGGACGAACTGCTCACTACGTAAAGATAATTTAGCTCATAATACAAATCATAAAATGAACATCCTCTTAATTAATCTTAACTCATCCATACAATGAAGTTAATTCACTTTTCAAGTTATTTTGCGACACATGAAATTACTGTTAGATGTAATGGAACTTATCGATGACAATAAACCTCTTTTCATTTAAATTATATAAATTACATTACTCACGTTTTATTTCAACCTAAAATTCTTGTATAATTATGATTTCATGTGCAATTACTAGAAACGTCTGGACCCGATGAAAATGCCCAACGTCTCACCTGTCCAGTGTTTTCTATTCGACCTGCTGATCAAGCTACCAAATATTATAAATACACAGTGTCACAGACTCAGTACACCGCAGCTAACGATTGGGTCAAATCGACTGCAGTAACTTTCAAAGAGTGTGCCAATTCAGCTGCGACAGATAGTATGTACTATATAGTTTTTAGATAAATTAAGCTATAAATATGATATCTTCAATTTCATGTAACTTTCATTTCAACAGACAATAAGATGTTCATGTTTGATGAAAATGAGTGTTTTGTTTCAAATTCTCTCTACACTCGTCGTCTTCCTGAACCTTGCGGAGACGACACGGCCACTATAGTCTACATGATTGAACCTCTTGCTGAGAAATATATAATATGATAATTAGTGAAACTTTAAATATAATTTTTTAGCAATTTTATTTTAAATGACTAAATTTGTTTACTGAATGATAAAGGATTAGATTCCAATTAATAATATATTATGTTTTTTTTCTAAATCTGCAGAAACATCATGTTTAAGTGAATACCTAGTGATTGATGAGGGCTCAGAATATACCGGTTCTTTTTGTGGAAGTACATCTAACTTGACAGTCCAATGCAATAATATGTTCTTAACTTCTAGTGAGTGCAAATAACATAATTAATAATAAACATAAACTTTTCCTATTTTTCTAAAAGTGTAACAAACACAACAAATTTCTGAAAATAATGAATAGTTTGACGAAAAGTTTTGACGTTAATTTTTCGTGTAAATTTATATCTAAAATGATGGATAAGATGTAAGTAATAAAAAAAATTGAAGCTGTGTTGAATGCAGACAATCAAATTGTATTTTACAAAATTAGAGAAAAGTTTATCTAATTTTTCGGGTGACGTCCAGACGAGCTCAAAATCTGAATGTCAAAAAGGAGAATAGTGTGAAATGACGAAACAGGGAAAATTATTGCATATATCGTATATAGATTTAGGCTTGCCGAATAGCATATAAATTTAGAATGTGGTATTATGCTAGATTTGTTGGGTGACGTTATTCTAGTTATTTTGAGAGGTGAATTTTGATTACTTATTTCGAAATATACTTTTTTATTTCAGCTGACGCTACAGCAAATATTAAGTATTTTCGGGCTGAAGGACAGTGCTTCTCACTCGTACCCTATGGAGCTACTACACAACATACAGGGCAAACCACTATTTGTAGTAACTTTGGAATGCAAACATGCAAACCAACAGATGCGGACACCAGAGCTACATTCGTTCAACTTATTAGTGGTGAGTAAACATAGTCATCACACTAATCACTAATTTCACTGACCTTTTTTCGACATTTTTCAAACATATAGTATATATAACTTTGTTAATGCTCTAACTTCTAATTAACGATAATACAAAGTGGATATTCTCCTGAACTGTTGAGATAATTTAATTGAAATAAAAATTAAATATGAAGAATTGATATTCTTGTAAATACAATGACTGATTTTTATTTCAAAAGTGATGAAATTGTTTTTCATCTTCTTACACATAAGTTGATTGATTCTTTTTTTTGAAATGTGGAGGAGACAGAATAGTTACCGAAATTTGGAAAAAAAATATTGACTTGGTAGAAGAATTCAACTTTTTATCAAATTATCAAACAAAAATTTATGAGCCTATAGGCCCTAAACAATGTGGATGATATGAGAGTAAATAATGTAATTGACTGTGACAGTCAATTACATTTTTAAAAACATAGTAAACAGCGCCTATTTTTTTGAGATACTGTCTCTACCGCTTAAGTTTCAATCGATACAGTGCTACAATAACAATGTTTTTATTAATAATGTTTTTAAGGTAAGCTCTTCTTTGATTTGTCGGTCAGGAGGAGGAGCCTACGGGGGCGAAGCAGTAAACTATTAGTGCTTCGGCCCCTCATGTATTACAGTTTCTAAAATTGTTTAAATCATCTTAAATTTTAAATTCTTCTCAATTGAAAATTTCTAACTATCTACATCATCATTTAATTAAAAATTAGTGGTACAAAAAATATAGCTAACTTAGTGAAAGATATTCCTTAAGGGCACCGTTCCCGGATTTTGAAAAGTTTTTTTATTATTGAAGCTACGGTTGTGAAACTTTGTACACATATATAAAATGAATTCTGAGATGTTTCTGTGTCCTGACATTTTTTTCGATTCGACCCATAGAAAACGAGTTATTCGAATTTCGAACAGTGTGTAAATTAATAAATGGTTACTACATATTTGTAGCTATGACATTAGGTTTTTTTGCATTCGATTCTCCACAAGATTCTCTACAAACTGTGGAAGCATTTTTTTGATTTTTCGAATTGGTTTTCAAATTATTGAAATTTTTAGTGAAATAAATATAAATTTCAAAATTCAATATTTCGAAAAATAATTCGAAAATTAAATAAAACTCTTCGAGAGTTTGTAGAGAATTCCGGGGAGAATCGATGCAAAAAATCGCAATGCCGTAGCTTCAAAATTGTAAGCGCCTTAGGCTTTTGAATTGAATTACAAGATTTTTAGATCTCTGAACTAATAGAAAATCCCATTCAAAGTTTGTTAATCTGACACGCTGCATCCGACTCCTGTGAAGGTTTGCGGGTAACTGTGGCATGGAAGTAGAACTGAGGGGCATACCTTAGTGTGCATCTGATTAGTGGCACGTTAGATACTAGATATAGCGAGATAATTAATTATTACGAATTAAAATTGGCTGAGAGTTTGTTTTTAGAGTACATATTGACTCCCTACCCCCCGGTCCCCTTTTCCCTTTCTCCCTCTCCCCAGGGGGTTAGAGTAACATGAGAGCTCTGATATTTTGCACACATAGAATGTTAAAGAGAAACTATTTACACAATAACTTTTTTTTCTTTAATTATGCCATTTTCCCCGGGAACGGTCCCCTTAAAGATTCATACTCAGTATTTATTCTCTTATTTTTATATATTCCATTTTATAATATCGAATTGAAACATAAATTCATTTAAAGGTAGGTACACTTTTTCAAACCACTTTCAAAACTACTGATTAATTCGTTCTTTTTTACATAAACATTAATATTATACTAGTAGGTTTGTACGAATCACAAAGTAAGTAATTAATTTACTATATAAATAGTAATTTCAACTACTTTGTTTTCTCCTCAGCCATGAATAATGCTATCGGCGCGCCGTTTTCTGTAGACCTGGCCTATAATGAAGATGGTCCTAATGTGTGGATGTGGCGTGGTACAGGAATTGAACAACCTTCTGGAGAATCAGGTGAATGGTCTACGATGGGAGCTGATCTTGTGACAAATGCATATGCTTACGTGAATGCAGGAAAACTGTTGCATGGTTATATCGGCTTATCCGTCCCCTACACCTGCTGTCAATAAACATCATGAAATACAAAAAGTCTTGGAACAACTATGGAACACGTTAAATTTTTAGAATGATTATTTGGATGTTTGATATGATAAGATATCTGTGTTTAGGAAAATAGTTATTATTTGTAGGAGTATTTTTGTAAGAGTAGGATGTGCTGGTTAGAAGATGTACAAAGGTACTCTCATGGAGGTAATTGTACTGTTTTAGTGTAAATGGTATATGAGAGAGAAATTTTTGTTATAACTCTGCTTTCAAAATTATTTTAATGAATGAACTAACGAGGAAAAGAGTTATACGATATTGTATTCTATTTTCATTACATTGAGAATGAGTTATATGGAAACTGGGTTCTGAACTCCTTTTTTTCGTTTAAGTCATATGAACTAATAGTTAACGTCAACATTTTTTTTAAATAACACTTACATATATTTTTTCAAGTTGGCTATGTACGAAAAGTGGTTCTATTGAAATTAGTTTGGTCATGAGATGTCATCACTTAAAATTACTTATTTTTAATGTTTTATCAACAAATAATCTGATTTCGTTATGGTTTTTCACCAGTAATATTTTCGTTGCACGAGTGTTCAAACTGAAATTTATAATTTATTCGGTTTTTGAGTTTCCTGCAATAATGAGTTCTATATCATTAGTTTCTTGAAGTAATAAGAAATTCCCCATCTTGCATTTCTGTTCTTTTTTATTTAAACTTCAAAAGAAGAACTATTTTGTCAATCGGAAAAATGGATTTAATTTCTTCAATAAAATGCTTTTTGATTGCACAGTATTTAGTCTGGTGAAGTTATGTTAAACTAACAAACCCTTAAATATATTTATCCTAACTCTGGGACATATGCACTGACTCCAGGAGCGTATCTAGGATTTCGTCAAGTTGGCATTTTCTGTTATATATGCATTCTATTAACATTTCACTGTCTTTTGTTTTCTATTATCAGATAAGAGTCACATAAGTTATTCCCAAATTTCTACTGTTAGTTTTCTGTTCATTTAGTTTAATCAGTCTTGAAATAAATGTCTTAGAGAAAAGAGTACGTATCATTTCAATCCTGCTTTAGTGATACCATATTCTAATTATCTTACTTATCAAAGAATATAAAAGTGGGGACGAGGTTGACATGCAAACTGTACTGGTAACCATTGACAATCAGATTTAGGTCTCTGCAGTAATACAGCACCAAGCCGTACCCAGATGAGTCCGTTTCTAATAGAAAATCAGAATTAAGATTGAAATGCTGGAAAATGTTGTTGCTCTTAATTAAGCAAAGATTTTATTTTATCAAAAGGTTCTTGCTGAGCTGTACCCCAGTTGAATATAGTATTTTTCTCTCACAATTTGTACAACTGTTTCATAGAGTGAGCAAAGCTTGGAATAAAGCTTGCATAATAATAATTGCATAAGCCAATGAATGATTGAACTTGTTACACAGAACTGGGACAAGTGCAGTAAGAATACTTTCTGTTTTGTCAGGGTTTGGATGCACGTGATTTTGTCAAAAATATGACCAAGATATTGTACGTTATAATTCCTACAATTTTCAGTGTTTTCAAAATCAGACGTAATATTTTTTGCATGACTTTCATAATCAGCAGTTATTATTAATATATAGTCTTGATAGATAATCAAGTTATCGATTGTAGACAAAATTCCTGAAAAAAAACCTGGACTAGATGTAAGACCAAGTGGAAGAAGCTGGTATTGATACAAGCTAAATGGTGTATTGACCGTAATCGTCTAATGGTATGGTAACTGAAGAAAAGCTTGAGCTAATAAATCAATCTTTGATAAGACGGTAGCTTTACCATTACGAGTTATAGTATTGGTAAAATCTCATCCTTTGAGGTCAAGATATTGGTAACTGCATGGATAATGAGCGGCTATATGGTTATGAATGATCTTGATCTTTGACCGGTTCGCTCCCAAAATTCTGTTAGATGGCTACTGGAAATTAACCAATCGCTTCAAAAGATTTCAGACTATTTGGTTGACTACTTTTTGAGTTAATAAGTTACAAATGGCCTTTACCTTGATATTTGACCCGATCGCTCCCATAATTTAACCATATATATGGGTCCTGGATATTGATCAATCGTCCCACTAAGTGTATAGCAATATGATTGACTTTTTGAGTTATGAATGACCTTGATCTTTGACCGGATTGCTCCCAAAATTCTACCAGCAGGTTCCTGGACATCGTCTCATCAAATTTTAGGTAATTTGGTTGAATACTTTGCGTTATGCGAATAACGAGATGATAAATAAATAAATGCCATCTAAAATATAACCTTCCGCTTTCTACCAAGGTAAATACACAAATGCATCAATTCTACCCACATTAATTTATAAATCGTATTAAAAATTCATCAATAATTTCTGTATCTTTATGAAATATTATAATCAATCTAATCCGTGTATATCATTCAAGAATAATTTGTATAGCAATACATAATTATTATCATTAATATAGGTAAATTTATTTAATTTGATACCATGCCTTGCTGAATCGCAGACATACTTCGATTTCTACATATTATGATATTTAATATTATGGCATCATAGGCCTAGTAGAATGATAATTTTAATATTTCTAAGCTAATTACTTTGCAAATTTGCCGAAGGTTATAATTTTGGTGGAATTTATTTATTCATCATCTTGTTATTCGCATGCTTCAAAAATTATTCAACCAAATTGTTTGAAATTTGGTTGTACGATTTGCCAATGTTAATGAACCCTCTGGTAAAATTTTGGCCGTGATCCTGCCAAAGGTCAAGGACAAAGTCATTTATAACTCAAAAAATATTCAACCAAACTCAAAGAACCATTTGTGTAGATTTTGGGAAAGATCGGGTTAAAGGACACAGATCAAGGTCAAGGTAACTAATTACTCAAAGGTAACTAAGGTAACTCAAACTCAAAACTTATTTGACCAAATTGCCTGAAATTTGGTGGGACGATTGGTCATTATCCAGATACCAGTTTATTACATTTTTAGAGCGAACGGGTCAAAGTTTAAGGTTAAGGTCATTTATAACTCAGGGATTACTGGATTGTCAAGATAACTTATAATCGGCGGTGGAGGTATGCGCTCTACCGAGAGCCAGTTCTACTTAAATTTGTTTATATACGCAATATAAATACTTGTATGGCACAAATTTTTCTTAATTTAATTATTAAAGTTTTCAATTATTGTTACACTCTCTTAGTACCAAATCAATATCAACTAATATTTATGCATATATTGGTATAATTTCATAGAAAAATCAGCTCAAATTGAAAGGACTACCTCCAAGTTATACAATGGACATCACACTTTGTCTGAGCCTTTTAAGGGCAGCCGTACACACATAGGTTTTTTAAGTCTTACCACCATACCTTTTGCTAAGCTCCTCCTACTTTTTCCACGAGAATATAAGAACATTCTTTCTTATATTTTCGTGAAAAAAGTAGGAGGAGCTTAGCAGAATGTCTGGTGGAGAGACTTAAAAAACCCTACGTATGTACGGCTCTTTATACAAATTCTACCGAATTGCATTGTTTCTGCCATGTGGACTACTTTGCTATCCCTAATACGACTTATTTGCTATATATAACTTGCAAGACGTGAGAATGGTAAGTTACTTCAATTCAGTTTTTCTCATTTGTTCTAAAAATGAATAAAGTATATCATTATTTCTTTTTCATCAATTAGTAATACGATAAATCTGTCCTTTTTCTATAATTCGTTCATTATAAAAAGATTAGCAAATGAAATATATTTGTACTGTGTGCAATAGTATAGATTGAAGTCTGGATAAAATAAAAGGTATTGCTATTTTAATAGGAAGAGTCTCATTGAATTATCCTTTTTTTTGTATCATAGTGTATACAAATAGTATTTTATGTAAGCTATACATAATTATAATGTCAAAATTTATAACCGAAATACAATCAAAATTAATTAGCTATCTTATGTTTATATGAATCTGGAGAAATTTCTTGTGAAATGCACATGACATGCATACTTTTGATGATTAAAAAAATCGAAAGTTTGAATAACTCAAATAATTTTATTCAAAATAACTATTTTCATTTCTTGAGAGCAATAATTCATAATTATTAGTTATATATTATGTTAGTTACCATCATTATTATTATTTTGTTTTGTTTAAAAAGACAATATTTTTCCATTAAAAACAAGAAGGAGAAAATCTTTACAGAAGAGGAAATTCCTTCAGGAACTACGAGTGAGGGGTTGAGTTCCCTGAAGGGATGGACCCGACCCTCTAAAACCTCTCCTTTGCGGCTGAGATGATGCTGAAGGCATTCCCTCTCTGGATCGCAAGAGCCATTCGCTGTTGGAACCAGGTAGACTCCGTTGGATCATTCGTTGTCTCAACAAGGCGTCTACCTATGGACTTCATGATTAAGGAGGTCGTTCTACCGTACGCTCCTGTGGTCTCTATAGCAATTGGCTCAAATATGTATGCATCTCCAAGGGCGGAGTATTTCTGACGTTTACGGTTCTCCGCAGCCCCGGCAGCTGATCCAGCCTCAACTGCGGAATCATTGAGGTGTGTCTCGGCAAATGTGTCGACACACGTGCAATCCCAAATCAGACTCTTTCCATTCATAAAAGGAAGGAAACAAAGCCCGTTTTACCACATCATTCATTGCTGCATGTCTTGGGTGACGCTCAGAACTGTACCTACAAGACAGGCCATGCAGTCCTCTGACATCCATCCCACTGCCACAGCGGCAAGAATGAAGTTCACAAACTCTGGCACCAACTCTGAGAGCAATGGCTACCCTCAGGACCTCTGGATCGAGCTGTGTACCCAATGACGGTATGGGAATCGCGTTCAACCACACTCCAGTTTCTTTAAGAGATGCAGATAATAGTCGTGCACTTGCCACATGATCAGCTCTAGCCAACAGACTCTCCATTAATGAATGAGCCCGTGGTGTATCCCATTCTTTTTGACTGGACTCATGGACTGGTACCGGGAGACCAGCCTGTAAACCCTGCCTCCATGTCCCAACTGCATCCGTAAGTTCTAAGGTATCGACTACATTAATATTAGAAAGAATAGTTTCAACCAAATCACTCACAGAATACATTGAAAACACAAAAGCAGGCAAGGCAATATCTCCAGCTCTCCTACAACCCAGTCCACCAAGGCCAGCCGGTAAAGTTGCCTGAACCCAAGAATCAGCTGATATCTCTACATTGGTCACACTGTCAACGGCAGATCTAAGTGATTCATCAAAGCAGCTAAGTTCGACTACGTGCTTGTAAGCTGGAGAAGCCCGCAGAACATATTGTAGCTTCGGAATGGAGAAAACATTTCTCAACAAAAAGAAGGCTTGATGGTTATCCACCACCCGCAATCGAGAGACCATGAGTTCCAGATCTTCTTTCTTCCTTAAAATATCATCGGGGATACCCAAGTCACTTAAAGGCGCACCCAACAAGGAGCAATTGTCCTTATGAACCACTCTGACATTTGGAAGCACTGCCCGGAACAACAATTCTGTTTCACCAGGGGCATTATCATCGAGAATGGTCAGCTCACATTTCGCGCTATTAACTTCAAGTCCGATGGCACTCAACCCATCTATCAAGGTTTTTACGTCCTCCAAAACTCTCCCCGGTGTATCTCCCAGGGCTGCGTCGTCCAGATACCATACATTGAACTCTGACTCAACCCTGCGAGCCACCTCGTCAATTCCAAGAGCAAACATAGCCGGTCCAAAAGGGTCACCCTGCTGGATACCTGTCTCCGACCTCAGCACCTCTTCACCAAAAAACAAAGCTGAAGGCGAAGAATAAGCTTGCCAAAGGAGTCTATATAGCTCCGGCACACGGTTACGAATAACAGTAAGGAAGGTATCTCTCCTCAGACAATTAAAAGCGTTTTTCATATCCACCTTGAGAAACACCCTCCTATGGTTACAGTCATTCAAGTACCGTCTTGCAGAATGTGCAGCAGCTTCACAGCCACCCTTCGTAGAGAACCCAAGCTGAACTGGTCTTAATTCACTACCAAGAGAGTGTGATAAGGGGCGCGCACCAACCTTGGCAGCCAACCTACGCAAGGTATTACCAACTGCTATGGGTCTGATGCCACCATCCTTTTTGGTTAAAGCGCATAATGTGGCTCCATAGAAAGTTGACAAAGCAAAATCAGGAACTTCTCCTCTCAATATCGCATTCACAAAATCTGTCAGAGTGGTCAAAAGACGTCCAGCCTCTGCAGATGAATGGGACAATAGCGTCTTCAAATGACCTGGCCTGAGGCCATCAGGTCCTCCGGCAGAACCAGGACGGAAAGAATTAACAGCCCTCTGGAGTTCCTCCTCCGAAACAATAGGCACAATTAGAGAATTATCCGGAGGCTCTGGCATCATCAAGTCTAGCAGGGCAGGCGGGTGTTTAGACCTCAACGCTCTGACAGTCTCTTCGTTTCGTTGGGCCAGTCCATCCGAAGATTACAGCTCACGAACTGCTCCACTCACGTCACCATCTGCAAACTTAGCTGCCACTCTTTTTTTCAACTTTTGTAACTTGTCATCGTCTGAAGCGTGTCGATTATTAATAACTTGGATTATGGGTTTAGGCAGCCTAGGTAGGGAGTCAGTTTCTAAAAATTGGGCCACCTGCCGATTGATTTTGGTAGCAAGAGAAACCTTACGACCTTCCCTACCGCAATCTGGGCACTGTAGCCCCCAGTAGCAGAAGCTCATAAGCCTTGTCCATGCTAATTGGGTCTTCTGCGCCAGAGCCCCCTGCAATAACAGTTGGAGGGCTCCCGCCACAGCTATTACTGATCCCCTGGGAATCGTATTTAGGACTCTCAACCTGCTACGACAGCCACCAATATATGCCTCCAAATTCATAAGCTGATTGGGCCGCTCCTGGGGGTCATCGATTGTACCCCGCCCTCGACACGCCACACAAACCCATCTTACTATAACTGACGCCTGTGCCATGGTCAGTCCCACACATGACATGTGAAACCATCCAGAACACAGTGCACATTTAACTCTTTTCTTTCGGTTATTACGTGTGTCACATGAGCTACAGAGCACATCCTCACCCTCAATCATTAAAATAAATTAGCAATCTGACTGGCCAAGCAGAGCAAATGCCACCAGCACCCCTCAACCGGAGTGCCCATGAGCATTCAGGGGTCAACAACCTCCCTGCTCAGTACTCTGGAATTCTTAGCAGACGTTTAGAGTTCACCAGGCAGACCAACAATTCCTACCTCAGCTATAACTTAAACCTCCTGCAACACAACTAAACAAGGTTAACTTACCAGCTTACTACAGAATAAAAAGGTTAAAAGAGATAAAAATCAAAACTAACTGAAGATAAAAACAACCTAAATAAAAGCACTAAAGAATGGCAGTAACGCTGCTAATTGCGCTGCATAAGGGATTAACAATTACAAAGTACAGTCAGAACCAGCAAAGTACAGTCACCGGTCACTCGAATGTGCTGACTAAGCGAAACACAGGTCTGACGCACGAGATAATTAACAGAGGTGTTTAATACCAACAAACTCCTCCCATCACTACTCAATAGATCATTATTTTATAACGAGCTATCAAAAGAATATTTATCGAAAAAAACTAAATCAAAAATATTAATTTTGCTACCTAGGAAACTGGTGGTATTTATGTAAAGGAAAATGTCAGTGAAAATTCTGTTCAAATCTCATGGATGATAGTTTGAAAACATTAATTTAATTATTTTATGTATTCATGCTAATAAGTAAAATCGGTGCTTCAGTTACCATAATATTATCGTTTAAAGTTTAGTTCCACAAACACAGCAAACTATTCCCTGTATATCAAAGTACCAGTCAGAATGATGTTCTAAGTCATACAGATCGTTTAATATATTCACAAGCTCATTAGAATTGACACACAAAAGTTTACCAACAGTGAATTAATTTGAATTATGTGTTCAAACCCTCAGGAAGAATAGAATAATATATAATTGTTGTAACGAATTTTTTATTATGGCTGAGAGCTTATGTTCTTTTTAATTATCAAAAAAATAATAAAGATCAATTATCATTGTATTTTATAAATAATTTTTACTTTTCAATGTTTCATTTTGTTTGCGATATGAGAAAAAAGTGATTTATAACACAAACAGTCAATAATATAATGGTCATCCAGTTTTCGCGAAATACTGAAATAATCGTTGTAATGTATCCTGTAAATAAATAAATAGCAAACCAAATGATGATTATACTGTATATATTTTTATATAGATATGGCAGTTCACCTGCAGCCTCTGTACAATTCAGTCATGTGCCTTTCCTACATTACATCACCTAGTGCTGACTCGTTGTTATTGTCCCCTGAAAGTGAACATATTAATCGTCTAGCTTATTATTTGATCAAAGTAAGTGTAAGAGCAACACAGTTTGTAACTACCAGAGCTGATGCAGTGAATTCAAAGTGAAGTCACAAGTTAGCCAGCCAGAACATGTTACAAATATACAAACCTGGTTTGAGTTCCCAGAAGAACTTCCCCTAGTTGTGATACGGTATCCAAACCACCCCTACAGCCGCCCAACTCTCACCTGGTTGTGACACCACAGCCATGAAACTGACAGCTAGTAAACACCCTAATGCACGAAAGTGCTGAAGAGGTCTAGGAGACAAATCACTTAAACACAAGTCAAAACTTGTTTGCTCTAATAAGCAAATAAACACTAGGTAAGCTAATTCTAAAAACTATAGAAAACTAGAAGCAAAACTGGAACACATCAGTATAGCACTCTGGTGTGAAATATCACAGAGCTATCAAATTTCACTGCTAATATAATCAATTAAATTGATTTAATACTGTGAAATAATGCAGTGTATACTATCTGAGAAAATAGTCACGGCATGACGATAATTTTACAAATTATATTTGTTTTAATTTACCATCATTTTCACTTCTTATATATTTTAAATAGCTACATTAATTTATAACTAATGAAATATGTTTTTAGAAATGTGAAATTAGCAAACTGCTGAAAAGTTATTTCTGATTCACTTCAATTTAATCTTATACTTCTCTATAATGGATTCCTCTATATTGAATAGAAAGTCCCGAGTAAAGAACTACCCTGCATAGTTTAGTTTGTGTTTTAAGCAAACGAACAGTGTGTGTAGCTTAGAAAATGCTGTTAAATTTTGTTAAAAACGAAATTTTAACAAAAAATGATTTGCAATGGTACCTACTTTTCTCCTATTAATCGCAGTATAATGTCACATTATATGAACGTTATCATGCCATACATTATATGAACTTTAAAATGTCATACATTATATGAACGTTATCATGCCATACATTATATGAACTTTAAAATGTCATACATTATATGAACGTTATCATGTCATACATTATATGAACGTTATCATGTCATACATTATATGAACTTTAACATGTCATACATTATATGAACTTTAACATGTCATACATTATATGAACGTTATCATGTCATACATTATATGAACGTTAACATGTCAAACATTATATGAACGTTATCATGTCAAACATTATATGAACGTTAACATGTCATACATTATATGAACGTTAACATGTCAAACATTATATGAACGTTATCATGTCATACATTATATGAACGTTAAAATGTCATACATTATATGAACGTTATCATGTCAAACATTATATGAACGTTAACATGTCATACATTATATGAACGTTAACATGTCAAACATTATATGAACGTTATCATGTCATACATTATATGAACGTTATCATGTCAAACATTATATGAACGTTAACATGTCAAACATTATATGAACGTTATCATGTCATACATTATATGAACGTTAACATGTCATACATTATATGAACGTTAACATGTCAAACATTATATGAACGTTATCATGTCATACATTATATGAACGTTATCATGTCAAACATTATATGAACGTTAACATGTCAAACATTATATGAACGTTAACATGTCATACATTATATGAACGTTAACATGTCAAACATTATATGAACGTTATCATGTCATACATTATATGAACGTTATCATGTCAAACATTATATGAACGTTAACATGTCATACATTATATGAACGTTAACATGTCAAACATTATATGAACGTTATCATGTCATACATTATATGAACTTTAACATGTCATACATTATATGAACGTTAACATGTCAAACATTATATGAACGTTATCATGTCATACATTATATGAACTTTAACATGCCATACATTATATGAACGTTAACATGTCATACATTATATGAACGTTATCATGTCAAACATTATATGAACTTTAACATGTCATACATTATATGAACGTTATCATGTCAAACATTATATGAACTTTAACATGTCATACATTATATGAACTTTAACATGCCATACATTATATGAACGTTATCATGTCATACATTATATGAACGTTATCATGTCAAACATTATATGAACTTTAACATGTCATACATTATATGAACGTTATCATGTCAAACATTATATGAACTTTAACATGTCATACATTATATGAACTTTAACATGTCATACATTATATGAACGTTATCATGTCATACATTATATGAACGTTATCATGTCATATATTATATGAACTTTAACATGTCATACATTATATGAACTTTAACATGTTATACATTATATGAACGTTAACATGTCATACATTATATGAACGTTATCATGTCATACATTATATGAACGTTATCATGTCATATATTATATGAACTTTAACATGTCATACATTATATGAACTTTAACATGTTATACATTATATGAACGTTAACATGTCATACATTATATGAACGTTATCATGTCATACATTATATGAACTTTAACATGTCATACATTATATGAACGTTAACATGTCAAACATTATATGAACGTTATCATGTCATACATTATATGAACTTTAACATGCCATACATTATATGAACGTTAACATGTCATACATTATATGAACGTTATCATGTCAAACATTATATGAACTTTAACATGTCATACATTATATGAACGTTATCATGTCAAACATTATATGAACTTTAACATGTCATACATTATATGAACTTTAACATGCCATACATTATATGAACGTTATCATGTCATACATTATATGAACGTTATCATGTCAAACATTATATGAACTTTAACATGTCATACATTATATGAACGTTATCATGTCAAACATTATATGAACTTTAACATGTCATACATTATATGAACTTTAACATGTCATACATTATATGAACGTTATCATGTCATACATTATATGAACGTTATCATGTCATATATTATATGAACGTTATCATGTCATACATTATATGAACGTTAAAATGTCATACATTATATGAACGTTATCATGTCAAACATTATATGAACGTTAACATGTCATACATTATATGAACGTTAACATGTCAAACATTATATGAACGTTATCATGTCATACATTATATGAACGTTATCATGTCAAACATTATATGAACGTTAACATGTCAAACATTATATGAACGTTATCATGTCATACATTATATGAACGTTAACATGTCATACATTATATGAACGTTAACATGTCAAACATTATATGAACGTTATCATGTCATACATTATATGAACGTTATCATGTCAAACATTATATGAACGTTAACATGTCAAACATTATATGAACGTTAACATGTCATACATTATATGAACGTTAACATGTCAAACATTATATGAACGTTATCATGTCATACATTATATGAACGTTATCATGTCAAACATTATATGAACGTTAACATGTCATACATTATATGAACGTTAACATGTCAAACATTATATGAACGTTATCATGTCATACATTATATGAACTTTAACATGTCATACATTATATGAACGTTAACATGTCAAACATTATATGAACGTTATCATGTCATACATTATATGAACTTTAACATGCCATACATTATATGAACGTTAACATGTCATACATTATATGAACGTTATCATGTCAAACATTATATGAACTTTAACATGTCATACATTATATGAACGTTATCATGTCAAACATTATATGAACTTTAACATGTCATACATTATATGAACTTTAACATGCCATACATTATATGAACGTTATCATGTCATACATTATATGAACGTTATCATGTCAAACATTATATGAACTTTAACATGTCATACATTATATGAACGTTATCATGTCAAACATTATATGAACTTTAACATGTCATACATTATATGAACTTTAACATGTCATACATTATATGAACGTTATCATGTCATACATTATATGAACGTTATCATGTCATATATTATATGAACTTTAACATGTCATACATTATATGAACTTTAACATGTTATACATTATATGAACGTTAACATGTCATACATTATATGAACGTTATCATGTCATACATTATATGAACGTTATCATGTCATATATTATATGAACTTTAACATGTCATACATTATATGAACTTTAACATGTTATACATTATATGAACGTTAACATGTCATACATTATATGAACGTTATCATGTCATACATTATATGAACTTTAACATGTCATACATTATATGAACGTTAACATGTCAAACATTATATGAACGTTATCATGTCATACATTATATGAACTTTAACATGCCATACATTATATGAACGTTAACATGTCATACATTATATGAACGTTATCATGTCAAACATTATATGAACTTTAACATGTCATACATTATATGAACGTTATCATGTCAAACATTATATGAACTTTAACATGTCATACATTATATGAACTTTAACATGCCATACATTATATGAACGTTATCATGTCATACATTATATGAACGTTATCATGTCAAACATTATATGAACTTTAACATGTCATACATTATATGAACGTTATCATGTCAAACATTATATGAACTTTAACATGTCATACATTATATGAACTTTAACATGTCATACATTATATGAACGTTATCATGTCATACATTATATGAACGTTATCATGTCATATATTATATGAACTTTAACATGTCATACATTATATGAACTTTAACATGTTATACATTATATGAACGTTAACATGTCATACATTATATGAACGTTATCATGTCATACATTATATGAACGTTATCATGTCATATATTATATGAACTTTAACATGTCATACATTATATGAACTTTAACATGTTATACATTATATGAACGTTAACATGTTATACATTATATGAACGTTAACATGTTATACATTATATGAACGTTAACATGTCATACATTATATGAACGTTAACATGTTATACATTATATGAACGTTAACATGTCATACATTATATGAACGTTAACATGTCATACATTATATGAACGTTAACATGTTATACATTATATGAACTTTAACATGTTATACATTATATGAACGTTAACATGTCATACATTATATGAACGTTAACATGTCATACATTATATGAACGTTAACATGTTATACATTATATGAACTTTAACATGTTATACATTATATGAACGTTAACATGTCATACATTATATGAACGTTAACATGTTATACATTATATGAACTTTAACATGTTATACATTATATGAACGTTAACATGTCATACATTATATGAACGTTAACATGTTATACATTATATGAACGTTAACATGTCATACATTATATGAACGTTAACATGTCATACATTATATGAACGTTAACATGTCATACATTATATGAACGTTAACATGTTATACATTATATGAACGTTAACATGTCATACATTATATGAACGTTAACATGTCATACATTATATGAACGTTAACATGTCATACATTATATGAACGTTAACATGTTATACATTATATGAACGTTAACATGTCATACATTATATGAACGTTAACATGTTATACATTATATTAATCTGTTGCTAGCAATTTAGTTTCTTTCATAACATCACGTCTCAGTAACGGTGTCTGTGGAGGACAATAAATCAGAGTGAAGGGCGATGTAATAAAGCTATCCGTAATTACATCGCAATAATGACCCTCATTAATAGCACATCTGAGTCACTATTAACATAATTAATGCTTCTAAGAGTGAAATATTGCTATGATTCGTCATTCATTTTTTTATTTACATTATAATTTATAGTTTAAATAAATGTTACAAATAACTGCATCAGTTTTATAATAATAACAGTAATACTATAATATGATAAATTTCACATTAAATTTGGAAGGGACAGTGCTGTAAAGATTAAAATTTGGCTAAATTTATAGCAAAATAGATTCTGGTTGAGCAACTAATTATTTAATATTGATATATGAGGTTAGTCTTAGAAATACTTTTATAAAAATATTAAATAAAAAGTTGCCTCGTACAACTACTATAGGTTGAGTACAATACTTATTAATTAATACGTATATATATTGTAAATCGAATTCAAAATGTTTTACAAAATGCAGAATATATCTTGCATTGAAATTTAGCTATTTAGCCTAGAATTGAAACTTTGGTTGGATAGCTGACCTGAATATGTTATAGTAGATAATGGTAATTATTTTGAAAAAGAACAATAATAATTTAGCTTATTTTCAGATATGTATGCGGAAGGTATAATCTGTTGGTTTGGCTGTTTTTTGGTGGAATATCACCTCGATCAATCAGATCCTTGAATTGATGTGTGACACTCCTGAGGAGGTGACAGACAGTTTCAATTCTTGAATATTATGTCCCCGTATCTCACCAGCACTTAGAGAACCTTAACTTTTAATCTCCAAGAAAGAACTGGTTGACGGAAACTTGGTCGAAAGAATTCGGCCGAAGGACATTTTGCCGAAAGATATTTGGCCGAAATTTCTTGCATTTGAAAAAAACGGGATAGTAATATTATTTAATATAATGAAAATAGTATCTTTAAATAATATAATAACCATTAATAACAAGTTCAAAAGTACAAAGAGAAGCTTTATTCCACTCCTTAAATTTGCGATGAATTCCATGATTATTAAAGAATTCGAATTGTTGAGCAATATATGCATGCAGTTCGAAATATGGTTATATGGTTTTACATGGAATAAAAGTCTTTCGGCCAAATGTCCGTTCCTCCAAATGTCCGTTCGGCCAAATGTCCGTTCATCCAAATTATCCGTTCGGCCAAATGTCCTTCGGCCAAATGTCTTTTGGCCAAGTGTTCGCGCTCGGAAAGAACCATTTACTACCAAGAGCCCATCTCAATAAGAATCCTATTCTCTGTATTCCATAGTATATCCATTAGGAAAAAAGTTAGATTTTCCAAGTTCACAAACTCGTCTAAGCCCGGCAATGGAAGTGAAAAAAAAACAGATTCCCAAGAGTCATTTATAACATTAAATGCCAAACTTTAATGCAATGTCAGCCGAGATGTAATTACTGATGTAATATTTTATTAACTTGAAACTAATTCACTTGGTACTCAGTTTCTTCTGAATTAGTTACAATAATATTTTAAGCTTAACTTCAAAATGTTTAATACAGAGAGATCTCGCTTTTATTACCAAAATCACGACTTATAGACATTATCAATGGTAATATGAGCGAGACATGAGTCGAAGTTATTGAATAATTAAAGCTTCTGTAAATAATTATTTGAGGGCTAGACCTATTTTTATTACCAGAATTAGCTGATAATTTAGCTCTGTGATGGAAGTTCAAAGAAGCGAATGAATATACGTATGTGTGTATTAACATATGGTTTATCAATATATGTTTGCTTTTGATTAATAATATTTAAATATTGAATGAATAAATAATCTTGTCCTTATATCTATTCAAAATCTATATTTATTAACATTATAACTAATCAAATTGATTGAATTTATGATTGAATTTAAATTTTGAATCAAATATAAATATAAATATAATGCACAATTTCATATTTTTTTTAAAACTAATTATTTTAATTTCTTCGTGAAAATAAGGGAATAAAAAACCTTATCCTTTCCATTTTTTTTATTTCTACAGTAGAAATAAAAAATACAGTTAGAATACAGCAATAATTGTTAGCAAATAAAGCTTCTTAATTTGGTGTATATTCTGACAATCTGAACGTCTCTTAATTTACATTCTAATCTCTCTCACTGAGTAGTTTACATACTCATCTCAATAATCTTTCCTCCGCTCTAATCGTTAAATAACAGTTACGGTGTTTTTTATTCTTGGGAAATTTTTGCTAGAATTATACATTCAAATGAAATTTCGTTATGTAATCATAACAGATTTTGTATGCTTAGTAACTGGATAACGAAAAGCTTCATTTTGATAGTCGACGTTCAGCAATCTGTGTTATTGAATGTATTTAAGGTACTGTAGTATTGATTATTCAATACATGTCACCAACAGCTAAATTTGATTAAAGCAACCTAATTGCATATATTATATAGTGTGACTATTATTTGTAATTAAATATGTTTATTAATTTCTATATTCAATATGCATTATACATATAATTAATATATATTTAATTATTTATATTATAGAAATTATCTATTATTAATAAGCATGTAAAATTATGTTTATTAAATATGTTCACGGAATGAGTGTATTTATAGACTAATTAAATGAAATAATTCATGAATGAAGAACTCATTCATATTCATTCACTCGCCTCTTTCAGGTGCATTCATTCATTTCAGCAGGACACGTAGCATTAACAGGACACACAAGATCAACAGGACACATGGGAACAAATGGGACGATTATGAACAAGATGACACTTAGAAAACAGTTCTAGGAATTTTGCCCGGGTTAATTTTGCCCGGCGGAATTTTGCCAGGTGGATTTTTGCCAGGTGGATTTTTGCCCGACGGAATTTTCCCCGTGGATTATATATTTCTTGGTTTAAATTGGTAAATTGTAAGTTAAAAGTTCAATATGCGAGATGCAATTTACATAAATATAAATGGTTTTAATTTAAGTTTATCATATTGAACTATAAGAAGTTTTATTTAACTAATATTAAATAGCCACGGAAATTGAAATAAAATGAATGTTGAATTTACTTAAGATAATTACTGCACATTATACATATATTCAAACATTCTTGTAGAATTCACTTATCACAGTAATTGAAAAAAATAAGGTTAACCTAACAAACAATAATTATGCGACTTGAAAAAGTAAGATGAAGATTCATTCAATTGTAATCAGTTGGTTCCTGAAGTTTGCTCTATTACAGCTATTGTCTTATCCCTTTCACAATGGCGTCTATAATATTAAGTTCGTGGAAAAGATATCATTATTTAAAATAAAATCCTATTAATACTTAATGTAAGATTGAAAACTATGAAATCGTTAATGAAATCATTGAACATATTAATGAACATATAGTCATATCTCGTCACGAAGTACTGTACAGGTGAAGAAAGCTCTAACTTAATTACAAACAACAGTTAAGAATACTAAATTATAGTATTTTAATAATATCAAACCATATTTTGGGCCCCCTCCTTCTTTCTTTTGTTAATAAATATGTGTCGAACCAATTAGGTACCCGACTCTTGGTTTTTAATAATGAAGGGTATTGTGAGAGGTTGAATAAAAAAAAAAAAATATTGTATTATTTTAAACTAAACTACTGTCAAAATATAAAACAGTCCAATTTATAAAATGTTCTTCAATTATTTTTAGGTAAAATCATATTCATTTTATTTTCAATTTCGTGGCTATTTTATATAATTTCAATACAACTTTTTATACTACAATATGTTAAAGTTACATTAAAACTTTTTATATTTATGTAAGTTGAATCTCACATTTTAAACCTTCAATTTACAATCTACCAATTTAAAGCTAGAAATATATAATCCACGGGAAAAATTCCGTCGGGCAATAATCCGCCTGGCAAAATTCCGCCGGGAAAAATTCCTGTCACTTTAGAAAACCACTGGGTACTTAGGAGCAACAGAACACTTAGGGAAAACAGGATATTCAGGAAATATATGTGACTTAGGAGCAACAGAAATATTAGAATCAATTACTTGGAGAATATTTGAAAAGGAAATATAATATACAAATTATACATACATATTACATGTATTGAAATAGAAAAAAAAAAGAATTAAAGAATAAAAGGAAAAAGTAATTGAAATTATTAAACTATTATAGAGGTTGTCGGATGATGTGAATCTTGCCTCTTATAAGAAGTTTAGTTTGTATGAGTTTATTGATTGGTTAATATTACAGCTTAATAGACAATATTAACTTGTGATTCACAATAATGATATGTTTATGTTATATTATTACCGGTGTCCGGAAAACAGCCAGGCGGAAACAGCCAAAGTGGATGGCGTTAGCCCTTTTTAAGGGAACATTCGTTTTTACTACAACTATATAGATATTGGGTTATTTATTATTCAAATGAAAATAATATTTCAATAAAGTTACCTTATTAAACACACAGTAGACCATTATGCGAAGAAATTATTATTAACATTTACCAAGTCACGTACATTTTAAAAACATGTTTAGTTACGTATATAGATATCTACACAGGATCTTATATATTTATAAAATTTATTATATATATCTTATATATTATAAATTGTAAAGATGCGTTGTGTAAACAAAGAAATTTTACTCTGTCCCTATAATAAAATTAATTCTTGGTTTCTTCTCTTAGTATTTTCTAAAATGGGTTTTAGTTTTTAAGTTCTACATTTTATTTTATATATTTCTTTAATATTTATATAATAATGTATTTTACATATCTCTCTTATAAATTTGTCTACATTTAACTATTATTTTTGTTTTGTATAGTAAGTAGAAATGAATGTTCACCATACTTCTTAATTAAGTTCGAACGTCATTTTTTCATAAGCGAAATTGTTATTAGTGACAAAAGTTATTAAACTGCCAATAAGTGACAGGCAGTTTTCTGCTTTGGCCATTTTCCGCCTGGCAGTTTTCCGTAATAATATCATCTAAGTAATATGATTTCAAGTATCGTGATGGTATAATTGTTGAGAAGTGTCAGATTTATTTGAAATAGGAACATAAATAAATTTAAGTGATTCACAATGATTATTTATACTACAGATTACGCTCAATGTTCATATTCTTTGGTTATAATGCATGTAATCCTATATGGCAATTTTTCTAAAAGGATGTGAAAATAAAACATTGTTCAAACATTGCTTTATTTCAGTTTATATATGGTACTGATAAAGCATCATGGTGGAGTTACCTATTAAAATTCTAACTTTTTTATAATTTATATACGTCACACTTTTTTAACTTATACTATTATTAATTGGAAAACAACACACAATTTTGAATATACATCCTCAATGATATACATATATTCAAGTCTAATGATCAAATAAACTGAATGATTATAGTTTCACACAATGATTAATTGACTAAATCAGTGAAGTTCTTCGTTCTTCATCGTCCACTGAACCAGTTTCCGAAGGGTGACCTGTCTAACCAAGCCAGGGCACTTTCTTCCTCCTCGGGGGGCATGCACATTGTCCCCCAGTCCAGTTTGGTCTCAATGAAACCCCTCCCAGGGGGGCAAGACTCATCCCTTCCGATCAACATTCCGAATTCCTCTTCTGCCATACTGTACCCAGTGAAACACATCAGAAGAAAAAGAACTGATGCGTGGTGGAGACTCATCGGGAAATACATTTTGGCTGAAAATTAAAAAAAAAAAACATCTATTGGATCTGAGCACCTATAATTGCATAGAGTTATATGAAGCACTCGAGTAATGGAGACCTGAGTTATGAAATAGTTTTCTATGAATAAATTATAGAAAATGATATGCAGCAGGATTATGCGTCATAGTTATCCCTCAATGACCATAGTTTTCTAAGATATTAATCATAGAAAACTATCTAGAGCACTCGAGATATGAAGAGGCTCTAAGTTTAGAAGGAACCAATACTTCATAACTCAGGAGTTTTACTTTACTATATTTCGTCCTAACCAATTCTTTGATGAAGATATGAATGTAGTTGTATGTTTTAGTGCAGTATGATAATCTTCCCCTCTCCTAACTCACCGAATGTGACGTACAATGTGTTTGCTGTACCCTGCAACAAATGCTCCTTATAAAGAGGCTGATGGAATCACAGCTGTTTTGTCTGTTTGAGGATAAACTCATAAAATATTAAGATCATTGCTTTCTTGTTAGCATAGCGTGAGAGCAAATTGTGAGTCACGGGTAAATTGGACAGACAAATTTTCGGGGGAATTATTGATGTTGCTTGGAATGAAACATTCTGACAAGAATAATGTAAAGTGTATTTTAAAGAGAAAAGCAAATAATTGGTATGTGAAATCATTCATGGGAAGATCTAAGTAAGAAAGGAAATCATATCAAAGAAATTTCCAGAGCCAATTCAATTTATCTATTCTATCACATGTGACTGTAGTAATGAATTCACGGAAATGAAATACTAACTCATTATTTAGAACCTATATTGAATACAAATTGCCTGTCATTTGAAAGCAATGAGAAATCAGTCAAAATTCATAAGAAGAACGTGACCATGGCACTCATACTCAGAAACTACAAACTAAATTGCTTCTGTCTTCTTATATTTGCTTTAAGACTATTTTGTGATATTCTCTTCAATCACTTTGAGTTCTTTTGTCGTGACATATTATAATGGAGTAAGATGTAGAGGAGAACTGTGTCGGCAATACAAAATTCACTACCACCTTTTTCGCTGTTTTTTATAATCTTTGATCGGTTAATTGCTTCCGAAGTTATAAATTTGACTATAGAGATTTAATTGAAAAATTCTTTGCAGTTTGTGATCATTCAAATCGAGTCAATGCAATTATATCACTTGTTCTAACAGCCTAACTTGTTGTTTTAATACCTAAAATGTAATTATTTTATAGTTTCTAGATTTCAATTAAATTTTGTAATTAAAAATAAAATAATTGTAAATATGTATAACTCGTCAGTTTTCAATATTGTATTCATATTGGTAATCAAGATGATATTGACCAAATATTGTAAATATCAATATAGCAGTTTTGATTTGATAATAATTGAAAATAAAAGAAAAACAGTAACACTATATAGGAAAATTTGTTGGACATGATTTTCCAATTGCACTTTTGAATTCTCAATATGACTTCTCATATGCTAATAATTATTAAAGATATAATAATTCTGGATATAGCATATGGCGTTGATTTACTACCACCATTTGCGTTTCTAAAGATACATTTTCTGTGTATTTCTTGAAGAACGTTCACTCATAAATTCTCCCAAGTGTATTTATACTCCTGTTACAACATTCACTAAGAAGTTCTTTTCATAAGGTCTCTACAATCATTAATCAACATACTGTCAGTTTTTAACATTGCTGAAAAATGACATTGAGAACAGACTTTCATGCTGCGAAAAATAACCTCCCTACTTTTTTTAGATTTTTAGAGTAACTTAGAGTTTTGAAAGTAGTTTTTATTTGCCCACTGCCCCTACAGAACAGTAATGGACGATTGGAATGTAAAGATAATAAATTATTAAAGATAAATTTATGAACAAAGTCAACTAATAATTAAAGATAAATCAATGAAAAACTTTAATTGAAACATATTTATTTCAATAAAGATGTGTCAATAATAAGTAGATTTAAAAATCCACCTTCGTTAAATCTTTTCAATTTTTGAAAGTTTCTCTAATTCTCCCACAATAGAAATGGAAATGCAATATGTAAAAATATTTAAATAGACGATCAACAATTAATACTGTACGTTGAAAAAAAAAAATTAATATAAAAGTTCACTGAATATATTTATGTAAAATCTCAAATTAATTTCATCAATTCCTATTCCGTTATCATCAAATTATGGTGAGCTTCAACCAAACATTTCAATAAAGTCTGACGAATTACAGTCAATTATAGAAAATTCAGTTTGAGAGTAAAAAACAAGGAACTGTCAGTTTAATTTCCAACTTGTATATAAAAATAATATAATATAATAAAATGTATCTACAATTGAATTGATATAATCAATTCAATTATTTATATAATCTTGGAGTTAAAATACTGATATGTGCAGGCTTATGGTTATGATGCACACGAGTAATTAATTCCTATTCTAAAATATGTACTTTATTGTTTAATAATTTTTGATGATTGTTAGAATAGGTTATTGGATTTACTATTTTTCATTGAATTAATAGCATATACTCTATACATACATTCAACAAAATATAATACAAATAATATAATCAAAATAATTTCTCAAATAAAAACAGCTCGATCATAAAGAACACTAATTTATTCTATAATAATATTCCATTATCTGTTTTATTAACAAATTTCTTGGTATTATTAACAATTTCTTGGTATTATTAACAATTTCTTGGTATTATTAACAATTTCTTGGTATTATTAACAATTTCTTGGTATTATTAACAATTTCTTGGTATTATTAACAATTTCTTGGTATTATTAACAATTTCTTGGTATTATTAACAATTTCTTGGTATTATTAACAATTTCTTAGTATTATTAACAATTTCTTGGTATTATAAACAATTTCTTAGTATTATTAACGATTATCACCATAACCTTAACAAATTTTGTTATTCCCGAATGTTTGGACTGAAAAACAGAATGATACGGACGATATATTGAACTGCATAGTCAATATACAAATCAAAATGATTATAAATGGCTCACTGTCATTTGAAGATATTTACAATAAGTAATAAGAGCTCTTTCATAATTTCGACAAGGAGATGAATATTAAGAATTAAAAAGTAATATACACAATGCATGTGTGAACCTAATTTTCTCTTATGAATTTATTATTCATAAGATCTTATCTGATTAATTCATTATTATTCATACTGTGGATTTTTTATGCTCAATAATGCTTAAATTTACATAATGTATTATATTCGTTTATTTTTTACGGCTATTTCACTTTGAGTTTCTGTTTTTTTATGTAGTTATTATAACGTACCTAATAGATAACCAAAAATAAAAATATTTTCAGGAGTATAAATTCGGATACTCTTTTTGTGATGCTTTTCAGTTTTGGTTAAACTCCATTTTAGAAAGATGTTAAACTTTCTAACTTTTACGATTTAGTTAATATTGTCGTGTACAATGCAAACAGTTTCGGTATATTATATGGCAAGCATTATCAAGACAACAGTACATTATTTGAAACGTAAAAATTGTCAGCCCATTTGAAGTAATTCTAAGACATTAATTAAATATTTTTAGGCATTAAATTTAATTAACTGTGTTGGATGATGTAACTAAAAGCTGGGTGGCAAACCTACGAGTCACTATTTTATTTTGCACGGTAAATTCGATGAGGTGAAATATTAGATGTGATTTGTTTTTCACGTGAGGGAGGAAGTGTCACACTCACTGTTGGAGATGAGTCAGTCAAGCAGAAGTGGTAGAGAAATTAATAGAAAGGATATATTATTACAAACCATTGAAGTGTTAGAGGGTATGACTTTGTTATTATAACCAGGGAATGAAGTGATAGAAGGTATGATTTATTTTAAAAAATTTAAAAGAGTCACTTTCTACTCCTAATTTTAAATCTTTATTAATATTTCATACTAATTTATGTTATTTCTGTAAAATTTATGTATGTTATTTTAGTTGAATTAATGAATATTTTATAATATAATATATGTGTTGATAAGAATATATTATATAATATCAATCTATCTAATTATCATTGGTTGCAATCGATTAAATTCAGACATTAAAAATATCTAACGCTGCTTTGTTTTCAGTGTGAAGAATTAAATAAAAGACCCAGACATTGATTTAACGTAAAAATTATATTGCAATATTATGCACAATTATAAGAACTAATTTTTAAAATTGAGTTCATTATTTGTAAAACTAATTCACGGGATAATGAGAAAAATTTATTCATTATATTACTATTATATATTTATTAGGGAGAATGTACTGATATAATCAATTCATGCAATATATTAATTGAATATTCATCACCGTATTTAAACTTAATAAGGAAGGTTTATTAATGCATCTGAGTGGATCTCCATATACATAATTTATCTCCATATACCTAACTAATTTATTCTAAGTGCAAAATGACACGGACTCACGTTCTCATTGTTATGATCTGAATGTCTTCGTAATTAAAAAAATAATAATTAGATCACCAATACACTAATTAACAAATTCTCAAACTCTAAAACAATAATTTTTCTTTTCATAATCAGATATGTAATTTTATTCATTTAGTTGGAATTTTATGTTTATTTTAACCTTGAATAATTGAAGATTATATTTGAATTTAAAAAAAAATATTCAAATAGTTAATTGCAGATATATAATAGACAAACTGTCATGTGAAACATCCCTTCAATATTTCAAAGATATTTTCGATTGTTATTGAACGAGAAATTATTTACAAATTCAAAGCAACAAGTCAAAAATGTTTTACCATAAATAAATAAAATAATTATGCATCAGTGTGAATATTTGTTAAATATTATTATCAGTATGAAACAAATTGAATATTAGGATGATTCAAGTTTACAAAGAACCATGAAGGTTATTTGTACTTTATTGTAGTGTCACGGTGTATGTTTTCCATTGGTAACAATTTTTATATTGAGAATTTATTCAACATTTCTGCACTACGTTAAAAATACATACATACATTCGTTAATAATATTTTAAAATGAAAATTGCTGTATAATATGCATTGTTGACCAAATTGAAATAATTTCCAAAATATTATTATTTTTGTGACTGACACGTACGTCTTCTTTCATAACAGTATAGATTTCACTATGAGATATTTTACAATATAGAGCAAAAGTTTGAATATATGTTTCAATTACCATATATAACATATATTATTTCATTATTTCATCTTGACCTTTTATATTTCTTGTGATCATTAGTTACTTACTTATTTGGTATGAAATATAGGTCACTAATTTGCTAATAATTTCCTTAGTGATTTATTTATTTATTTATTTGGTGTCCGCTTCTACACGACGGGTATTGAACATGAAGCATGTAACTATGATACGCACGGGAATATATTGACTTGATATTTAAATTCTTCTATTTTTACTCCATTTTTCAAATGTTTTATCTATGGAAAAAGTATCAATTTATGCAGAAAAATCAATTTTATTTTAATTTACTAAATATAACTTAACAACGGGTGATGAATTACTATTGGAGACCCGTTATTTTTAACGAGCAAATACACTAGTAATAATATATTTTCGCATTAAAATAACCAAAGAAGTCAACCGTATATATACTGCTCATTGATTTACTTGTTTAGAATTAGCAAAACTATTTTGTATCATTTTTGTAATATGAAACAGACTTCATAATTTTACTCGTTATCGATAGGAATAAAAATTGTGAACATTTTTCAGATATAGTGATCTATATATTGGGTGACATTATATTTAGTGTCATAGAACACCCTCACAGTACTCGGACAGTGGGGATTGACTTAGTAGGTCACTACTAAATCAATCTGAAATTTCTAGTAGTCTGAATGGTTCATGACTAATTTTAACGGGCACTTTCCGTGTACTGAGAGTGTCTGGTGAATGAGTGGCTACCGTAAATAGGATGAAGGATTGCAGGTATATGTGATTATAGTACCATGTAGGTATATACACAAAATACAGTAAAAATCCTGAGTTATGAAGTACTCGAGTTATCCCTCAAAATCAAAAGTTTTCTACAAGATTTTATTCAAAGAAAACTATCAGTGTCCCTGAGTTATGAAGTAACCAATACTTCATAACTCAAGCGTTTCACCGTACCAATAGTGGAAGACTCATAAATATTGAATTCAATATTGGCTGACAGATTGTCTTCAATTATTGCAACGAAAAGGACGCCTTAATTGAACTGATATGCAAACGTCGATATTGGAAGTTAGATTTCCTCGAGTCAGTATGTTTAGTTCAACAATTTATCTGATTGTGATAATTTCAATTATTTCGATTTGTGAGTTCATATTTGGTAAATCATTATTAAAAAGTTAACTAGACATTTAATCCTTTCACCGTGACTAGGACATATAATCACTTAAATCACTTTGAATTTAGAAAATAAGTCCAATGCTTGGGACGCACTCCTATTGCTGTGAAAGAACTTTGCATCACTTTATCAACCAGTAATAGCAATATTGTTATTAATTAAAGTGTTGCATTATGTGAAACGAAAGGAGGAGGATTGTTGTTGAATGTTAATATAATTCCAATATATTCCGGTTTATTGCCATTATTGGTATTCATTTTCATATGAAAAAATATTCACTATGAGTCTTATATAATATTTCCATTGGCATGAATTTTTTATTAGAAATTTGGATAATATGAATAAATTTGTTTACTGTTTATGAATAAATTTGTTTACTGTTTATGAATAAATTTGTTTACTGTTTATGAATAAATTTGTTTACTGTTTATGAATAAATTTGTTTACTGTTTATGAATAAATTTGTTTATGTGTGTCACTTATATTCTATTGTTTGGATGTAAATATATCGTAAGCTAGATAATCTTGATTTATTATTGGCTATTTTTGTATTTTTGGTTAGATTTTCAATAAACACAATTATTTTATTTCAATTTGAATGATGGGGAACATACATTACATATGTACAATTGTACATGCAGTCTATTCCACCACGATAAGTTCCACCTCGGTAAATTCCACACCAGGTTTTTATTACGAGTTAGGTTTGATTAGTCATTAATATTGATCAATTACTGATATTTTATATAATAATAAGTAAATAGCATTTACCTAGTATAAAATTTATTCTTTTGTTGGCCAATCACGATCTTTACATTTTTTCAAGCAGCAGAAAGAAAGCTTGTGTGAACGCTTTTATCAGTTGAGGTATTTATTTTTAAAATCACAAGCTGATTATCTTCACTATCGCTGATACAATAGTGATATAAACTGTAAGATGATGATGTCTAGTTTTGGTAATATGTTGCTCGTATATTACATGCTTATGAAGTAAACATTATATGTACTTACGAATTTGAATCTCCACACAGAACATTTACCTCCATCACCAATCTCCACACAGGACATTTGCCTCCATCACCAATCTCCGCAAAGGACATTTGCCTCCATCACCAATCTCCACACAGAACATTTACCTCCATCACCAATCTCCACACAGGACATTTGCCTCCATCACCAATCTCCACACAGAACATTTGCCTCCATCACCAATCTCCACACAGGACATATACCTCCATCACCAATCTCCACACAGAACATTTGCCTCCATCACCAATCTCCACACAGGACATTTACCTCCATCACCAATCTCCACACAGGACATTTACCTCCATCACCAATCTCCACACAGAACATTTGCCTCAATCACCAATCTCCACACAGGACATTTACCTCCATCACCAATCTCCACACAGGACATTTACCTCCATCACCAATCTCCACACAGAACATTTGCCTCCATCACCAATCTCCACACAGGACATTTGCCTCCATCACCAATCTCCACACAGGACATTTACCTCCATCACCAATCTCCACACAGAACATTTGCCTCCATCACCAATCTCCACACAGGACATTTACCTCCATCACCAATCTCCACACAGGACATTTACCTCCATCACTAATCTCCACACAGAACATTTGCCTCCATCACCAATCTCCACACAGGACATTTGCCTCCATCACCAATCTCCACACAGAACATTTGCCTCCATCACCAATCTCCACACAGGATATTTACCTCCCTCACCAATCTCAACACAGGACATTTGCCTCCATCACCAATCTCCACACAGGACATTTACCTCCACCACCAATGTCCACACAGGACATTTACCTCCATCACCAATCTCCACACAGGACATTTACCTCCACCACCAATGTCCACACAGGACATTTACCTCCATCACCAATCTCCACACAGGACATTTACCTCTTTAGTTCTGGTTCGGGCAGTTAATTGATTTAATAGTCTTTGGTAAAGTATTTGATGGCAATTAATTGATTTAATAGTCTTTGGTAAAGTATTTGATGGCAATTAATCGATTTAGTGGTCTTTGGTAAAGTATTTGATGGCAATTAATTGATTTAATGGTCTTTGGTAAAGTATTTGATGGCAATTAATTGATTTAATAGTCTTTGGTAAAGTATTTGATGGCAATTAGTCGATTTAGTGGTCTTTGGTAAAGTATTTGATGGCAATTAATTGATTTAATGGTCTTTGGTAAAGTATTTGATGGCAATTAATCGATTTAGTGGTCTTTGGTAAAGTATTTGATGGTCACTTGGTAAAATTTGACAAAAGATACATTCATTCTATTTATATTCTACAATCAATCATTATTTCATATTCTGATTGGGTAAAAAAATGAGGAAGTTTAACTTCATTTTATCAGTGTACTTGATCTCAATGAATAATGACAATATATTTACTTGTGAAATGGTTAACTCAAAATGTTATTTCTTATTATTTATTTAATTACTTGTGTTGAGATTAACTAAATACTTTGTGAATATACATATCGAAATAATTCATTACTGGATAAGATTACTCCAAAATTTTGTATCCTAATTTTGGTACTCGAGGCCATTTTATCTTTCTATATACCTTTTTTTTCAATTTTAAATCTGACTTAAAAATTCTTCTAATTAATATTAGCTCAAACAAAGTTTTCTAAATTACTGTAATTTCCTCCGAATAATAGAAATGAATATAGTATGATATTATAAATGAATATAGTAAGATAATATAAATGAATATAGTAAGATAATATAAATGAATATAGTAAGATAATATAGATGAATATAGTAAGATAATATAGATGAATATAGTAAGATAATATAGATGAATATAGTAAGATAATATAGATGAATATAGTAAGATAATATAGATGAATATAGTAAGATAATATAGATGAATATAGTAAGATAATATAGATGAATATAGTAAGATAATATAGATGAATATAGTAAGATAATATAGATGAATATAGTAAGATAATATAGATGAATATAGTAAGATAATATAGATGAATATAGTAAGATAATATAGATGAATATAGTAAGATAATATAAATGAATATAGTAAGATAATATAAATGAATATAGTAAGATAATATAGATGAATATAGTAAGATAATATAAATGAATATAGTAAGATAATATAAATGAATATAGTAAGATAATATAGATGAATATAGTAAGATAATATAGATGAATATAGTAAGATAATATAGATGAATATAGTAAGATAATAGAAATGAATATAGTAAGATAATATAGATGAATATAGTAAGATAATATAGATGAATATAGTAAGGTAATATAAATGAATATAGTAAGATAATATAGATGAATATAGTAAGATAATATAGATGAATATAGTAAGATAATATAGATGAATATAGTAAGATAATATAGATGAATATAGTAAGATAATATAGATGAATATAGTAAGGTAATATAAATGAATATAGTAAGATAATATAGATGAATATAGTAAGATAATATAGATGAATATAGTAAGATAATATAGATGAATATAGTAAGATAATATAGATGAATATAGTAAGATAATATAGATGAATATAGTAAGATAATATAGATGAATATAGTAAGATAATATAGATGAATATAGTAAGATAATATAGATGAATATAGTAAGATAATATAAATGAATATAGTAAGATAATATAGATGAATATAGTAAGATAATATAGATGAATATAGTAAGATAATATAGATGAATATAGTAAGATAATATAGATGAATATAGTAAGATAATATAGATGAATATAGTAAGATAATATAGATGAATATAGTAAGATAATATAGATGAATATAGTAAGGTAAGTGTTATCCAACGTCTCCCAATATAACGCTGCCAATGTGTCCCTTACAATGATTGATTCAATGCATTTCCTGGTAACGATGCAGTTCAAATTGAAGCCACAATGGACGATTAACGAGCTCTCTACCTAATTGTTCGGCCAGTTTAATTAATGAGGATGATCAAACTATGACGGGTAATCCATTAGCATCTCCTTCTGTTCTGTAAGCCACCACCAATGTTCTAATCACCTCAGCCCTGTAATATTCTGCTAACATTATTACTAATTGAAGAGTCTGCTCTTGAAATTACGTCTCTAATTTTAAAACAGTTTCCAGTTATTAATAGTCTATGTAGACAAAATAATCCTAAAGAGATAATCAAATTATTAGTTATTTCAATAATGAAATAAATCGATGAAATAAATATAGTGAAATCGATGAAATTAACTTATTTTTAGCAACAAAAAAAACATAAAATTTTTGATGGTAAAGATATTTAAAAACCTTTTGCATTGACTGTTCAATTAAATAAAGAGAAGGCATACTCAATCTACAATAATGTAAATTAGTAAGCAGTGACAGAGCTATAAAATCCCAATATTTGTTGAGATATTAATTTATATTGTCGGGATGAAAAATTGTAACCGAAACATATATAATAATACTTCATTAAATCATTTCAAATCAATTCTTTTAAATTTGGACAGATAATTCATAGTTATTTAGTTACTATATTATGAAAAAGGATATGAACGCATTTTAGGATGCACACTTTAAGAAAATTGTTCTAACCAAATTTGAAATCGTAGAGTTCGATCGATTATGTTATTTGATAAATAGTTAGATACAACATCCTAAATAGTGAAAATATAAAGGTATAATTAATATTTAGTTAGTAAACCTTGCTCTAAATGTTATCAGCTTCTGCAAGAATGAATAATATTTTGATGATCCTTTAGACTAATTTCGTAAGAAACTAAAGTTTCATAAGAAAAAATAACCATTCGAAAGATTTAATTGGGAGGGAATATTCCTAATGTGTTTTGGTGAAACTATTGAATATTTGAGTGATATTGTCTTATTGTTAATCTGTTTGAGACTAGTAAAACTTGTAAAATTAAACACAAGGATCTAATAAAGAGTACAATAATATATACAGCTCTTGGCAGTAAAATAGAGTTTTAAGTGTATTGCAGAAATTAACAGTAGTTATACATCATACCACATGTGAAAATGAGTCAAGATAGAATGTCCATTATAGAAGATTTCAATTAATAGAGTTTATTGAAGTCCACAGTAAAAAATAACTTTGGTTCTTCAGAGACGATAGCAAGTTCAATTTGATTAGAAATATGTATATATGATTAAGAACTATGTTAAAAGGAAAATAGAACACTGTATCAAAAAGACTATGAATTATATAGGAAGGAGTGCTGTGTTATTTGGAGTATCTTCTAGTCATATTACAAAGCATTTTCCTGCTTACAAACTCATGCGAATGCTATAATGGCCGAAAATTTGGCTGACTGCCGATTTTTCTGATGTTCTACAAATCACAACCAAACGGAAGTCGTGTTGTCGAAATAATTTGACATAGGTAGTAAATATGGATTTCTTTATTTTTTGTTTATGAGAGTCACAAATCATTATTATATACAAATCATACATAATTATCTAAATTACACAGAGAAAAAAGTTTACTCATATCTAATGGGTCATCAATTTATGCTTTGAATCAATTTATTACGTGAGTTGGTTGGATTATATTCATGTTTTCACGTGTGTTAAAACAACTATGACATGGTGTGTCATCAAACATTAGTTAATTCAATTCATTTTATAGATTGAATCAACTTACTATGAGAGTTAGAAGTTACTTTTTTGAGAATTTTAAAGTATGTTGAAACAACTATGACAGAGTGTATTGTAGGAGCTCACAAAGACTGTTAATCCAATGTATCTGGTGTATAAATTAACTTACTATGTGAGCTGGCGCAACTTTTATTAAGTTTAGAAGTGAGTCAAAACGACGGTTTTGTTTTAACCCACGTCAATTTAACTACTATTAAGTAGTACCTGCAACTAACCACGTAGGTAGGCGCAAAAATAGCCCATTCATATGAGTCAAAACAAATCAAATTTGATATGATTCAAATAATCCTTTCTCTGTGTGTAGAGGGCATGAAATTATCAAAGATAAAGAAAAATAATAATACGAATAATATTTATATTCACAGTTGATATACTATAAATAATTGATCAATACTTATTATTGCAGAATAATTAAATATTATTTTACCAATTTTTAAAAGGTAAGTTAGTTCATAATTATTGTACTCTAATGAATCATTATTTCTCTAAAACTTACTCAAGAAATCAATGCAGAAGTTAAATAAAATGTTCTTCATTTCTTGTAAGATGAAGAAAATATTTTCCCTAAATTAGAAAATTCGAGAGGAATATTCTTTGATATCCATTCTTTGATGGCGCTAATTAATGTACCTGTACTGATGTGATTCATCATTTCAAAGAAGATGAATTAATTAGCCTCAAATTTATTCATGGGATATTCATCAAAATCATTCGCACTCGTGTATTCATTTGTAGAAATCCAATCAGATGAGTTTATAGATTTATTTTTTTATCTGACGAAAACTAATTGATGGCTTTTGTAATTTAGCTTGAAGTGAATCTAAGGAGAGTGCAGATATTCTAATCATTAATTTAGGTATCAGTCTTAAAAATAGGCGAAGTGTTCATATGTTTCCCTGTTTCTCTACTTTCATGTGTTTCACGGTTTCTCTACTTTCATGTGTTTCACGGTTACTCTTTAAGTTTTATATATATACTTATTATACTAAACCTCAATTATAATATTTAAATATTCATTATTGTTTTTGATAATTTAATTTAAATAATTTTAGAAAGCTAAGGTGATATATAAATTGATTTAATTTTCACCATGATACACCATAAATAGCTTAGTGCAGAATTGTATGAAATATTCCCAGGACATTTTATTTTTTTCAAGCTCATCTCATAATGTACCAGATAGAATTAATTCCTTGGTAACTGCAGATCAATCGGCCCCTTAATCCATTCAGAACTAGAGACACACTCTCATTTTGTACGCTCCAATAATACTGTAACCAGAGTTTCATACCGTTGGGTATTAGTGAATGCAATCAGTCGTATTCTTTTGAACCTATCATTAATGTTACATTAAAAATTGTGGGCATAATATTTTCAATAGATCTAATCTCTCAGTGGTAGGTAGGTACAAATGTTATGAAAACATAACTACTTTCGATATTGAAATTCGTCCCAGAGGAGAATTAATTCAAAGCAATGATATTTGCGACCAACGCAATTATTGTGAATTGAAGCACAAGAGGAGCAGGGAAAAAATTAACAGCATTTCTAATATCATCTTTAATATTAAAAATCGTATGAAAAGTTATTCTAAATATTGCAATACAATGTTTTCCTATGAAAATATATAAAATTATAAATATACATCCTCACAGTAAACAAAACTTTAGAAAATAAACCAATTAATGTCTTAATTTATTTTGTAAACTTGTATAATCTAAACTGCTTAAGTATGGCTGAATTAATAAAAAGTTATTAGACAGTAGCCCATAATGAATGTAAAGTAAAAAATTACCTTAATTAATTCTACGCCATTGTAAATCCACACCCATTTGGTGACAGCTTCAATTAAAACTTTCCAAAGGAGTTCATTTATCAGGGAGATTTGCCCAACTCTGACATTCTGTATAGATTAAAATGTGAAATTCAGAATTTTGAACATGAATGAATTGCCCGTGATGACTTTTACTTCTAATGATTCTGAGATGGGGATAGGTCCGTTTAGTTTTCTCATTTCAATGAAAAATAATACATGTTAAGTTCCGAATTATCGGTCAGTATTACATCTCCGGTAATATAAGAAAAAATATATAAAAATTATTATTATTAGATAACATTGTGTTTTTTCTTATATGACCGAAGATGTAATACTGATCTATAATTCGGAACTTACCCTACTAATTTAAAAAAAAACTTCATATATATTAAATATATTTTAGACACACTACCTATAATGAGCGGCTTCCTTTGTACCTTTGTTAGCAAACCTAAATGATGAGCTGTGATTTAAAAGAAAAAAAGAGAGAACATTTCACTGGATTTACTTGGATTTATCAGAAGCTTTTTCTGATGGATTCTATTTCGAACTGAGATTTGCAAAGCCAGGTATCAGCGGTCGAAAGCTTTCTATTTATCTGTACCTTATACAGGTAAAAAGATTTATACCATTTTTTTATTATTAAACCCTTTACCTGTCTGGAACACAAATTTGGTACTCATATATTACAAAAATATTATGTGTAATTTGCTAAAATAAGTTTAGAAATGAGAGGATAATGTCAAACATTAGTTATAAGCTAATCTTTAAAGTGTAAAATTATACAATGCATATGTTGCACAGTATGTTCGGTGAATATAGAACATATTTACAACATGATAATTAAATTATAGCATCAAACAAAAGATAAATTTAAAATAGTTTCCCATCAAAAATATTTTCCTTGATATATACCTTATGACATATATGGATCTCTTTACTTTTACTGACCGAGAAAAGTAAAAATAAACGTTCGGACCGTGCAAGTAAATAAAAAAAGCAGACCGTACAAGTAAACCAGAGCAAAAGTTAGGGCCGTAAAAGTAAATAAAAAAATGCAGACCGTACAAGTAAATACAAGTAGCAAAAGTTAGGGCCGTAAAAGTAAATAGAAAAAAGCAGACCGTACAAGTAAATACAAGTAGCAAAAGTTAGGGCCGTTAGAGTAAATAGAAAAAATCGGACCTTAAAAGTAGAGAGATTCCAGATGTTTTATATAAGCCACTCATTTCAAAACTTTTCTTTGTGAATAAAAATATTTTGTAATTAGAGGTCTGGGGAGCACCTACTGAAGAATTTTTTCAAATTATAATTAAAAGATCATCACAAAAGGAAATACACTAATTATTCGTAGTTCTGTTTTCAATGCATTTTACGTGTGGCGATAATCAACAATTTGTTCTAGACAGAGAAAGGGGTTAATTTTCATAAGTGAATAAAATTTGAAGTTTAAATAGTTTTAATCTAAAATTTAAATAGTATTGTGCACTGGAACCTGTCGGCGTCAGGAAATGATATTATAAAACTAATTAAATTCATCAAATATTGAATTAAAATAAATATGATTATGAAAATAATTTATTCATATCATAATCATGATGATTAAAATTCTCATTCTCATTTCACATCTGCAATTAGAACGATTAATGAGTAACCTCATCATCTCATTCTATATTAATTTAATGGATTTGAAAATTAATTATTTGAAACACTTTTCAATATAATTTAACAACTGGATTTTCGAAAATTTAATTTTTCATTAGTTAATTTTTCTTCCTATGCATCACTACTTCTTCTTCAATCTTCTCCTCCCCCTTCTATGTCTCACCCGTAATTACCCACATCTCCTCTTCTCCCCTCTCCATATCACCCCTAATTACAATCATATCCTTCTCCCTCTTCCCACTTCTCTCTCTCACCCCCAATTACCCCACTTCTTCCCCCCTATTTCCCTCTTTTTCAGTGCATTAGGCTCATTTGCTGCTCAATCAATTTTCATCGACTGTAATATCAGTTCATTAATTTTTGCTCGTGATTTCGTTTGATCGGTGAGGGAATTTCCAGAGCTGCTAAATATCATGCAAAGCGCCACGATGTTCAGAAATTCTTTTAATGAATGCAAAAGAGAGGCAGATGATGCACCTATACAGTATACAGTCACATAAATATTATTTTAACTAACCAGCTAAACACATTTCAATATCATTATTAATTAATTTAATGTATTGTTATGGAAGGGTAAGAATTATTCAAAAATATCATTAATTAGTTTGTGTTTGTAGGGAATCTATCCATTAGCCAGTTCGCCTGATATAACACTTGTCTCCCTTCTTTTTAGTTACCATTCTATCACCGAGAGTCGCGGACAATAAGGCATTAGAAAATTGTCATCAATTTTCTACCAAATAGTCATCTTGGATATCTGACCGAAATAGATAGTAATTTATCCTTATATTACCTTCTAACTCTTTATTCTGATATTTATAATAAAAGTTCTTTCCTTCTAACACTTATTCCTTACAGTAATAATTCATTTCTAATAATACACTTTATTCTCTGATTTATGAAAAATAATAATTCTTTCTGCCACTTTATTTCCTGGTTGATAATAAGAATTATATCCTATCACTTATTCTCAAACTATTACTGTATGGCAATTTCTACCGATTGAAAATGTTATCTGAAAAAAATTGTATTTATAGCTTGAATCACAGTTTCTAAATTTACCATATTCCAATATGAACAAAAATATTCTGTAGTTATTAAGTTTAATTACCTTATGGAATATAGATCATGTAGAAAAGAAATATATTAAGAGGAACTATTGTTTTACATGACTTATAAACTAAACGTGTAGATTAAATGTCGCTCGAAATTAGTATTTTATGCATACGTACTTCCAACATCCAAAAAACTACGTAAATCTTGACAGTGTATTTGAAAAGTGGTTGAATATCATTTAGGAAATAAATGAAATAAAAGCTGAACTGAGCTTCCAGTCAATGTTATATGAACACTTCTCTTTTTGATGCGCCAAAGAAATACTTACAATGAGTCATGTTCAAGCAAATCAAATAGTGATATCATCTGTGTAATAATTCGTGAGTATTTATATGTTTATTTACAAACATTCAACACAAATATTATTCTTTGTCTGCCTTTAAAAGCAGCTTTTGTTTCTGTCTCTATCACATTTCCTCCACTTCAGTTCTATCAGGATATACACAAAGGTACAGTTACTGGAATACATGATAAGGAATATAACATTCATGGAAAAAGAGGTAACATCCATTAATTCATCCTTTTTTTCAATTATACATCGTATGACCGAAAAATTTCCCTAAAATAATCATAAATTTTACGGTCAAGATAAAGTTTTTTTTTAATTTTCAGCCAAAATGTGTTTCTCGACGAGTCTCCGCCTCCCATCAGTTCTTCTCCTTCTGATGTGTTTCACTGGGTACATCATGGCGGAGAGATCTGGATTGTGGTTGCCTGCAGGTGAATCTTGTCCCCCGGGGGAGGGCTGGGTTGAGGACAAACTGGACTTTGGGACAATGTGTCTGCCCCCTGAAGAATCTGCGGGTATTCTAGCTTGGTTAGAGGACTCGAACTTCGCAAACTGGTTCAGTAGACGATGAAGAACTTGCGTTACTATACGACATATCTGATAACTCTCTGGAAAACTCACTGATACATTAGTTATATTTAATCTACAGTTGCTACATATTTATATTGAAGACGAAAATTAGAATGAGGCATTGCATAGATTGAACTTTATATATATTGTTAAGAAAAAAACATATTTTTTATAGTAATAACATTCTGATTCAATGTAATTTTTTCTAGAAATAAAATATATCCCATTTCATAAATTTTTTCATTCAAATTGTATCCATTAACAGCATTAATACCAATATGGAGTCATCCAATGATCAAAGATCCCCTTCCTTCAGTTTTTTCTCTATTACTCTAACCGGAGTTAAAACAATTAAAAAAGCTGAACAATGTTTAAATAGCTTTCCAAAATAATATGTTGCATTTTACAACAGTGTTGCACCTCTGTCGCCGCTGCAGTTTTAACTTCTCAATAGTATAAATGAACTTCCACACTTAACACCAAACTCATTTCTCTTCTATTTATTGATCATGTCTTTTATCAAACATTGCCTCCATCACCAATCTCCACACAGGACATTTGCCTCCATCACCAATCTCCATACAGGACATTTGCCTCCATCACCAATCTCCACACAGGACATTTGCCTTCATCACCAATCTCCACACAGGACATTTGCCTCCATCACCAATCTCCACACAGGACATTTGCCTCCATCACCAATCTCCACACAGGACATTTGCCTTCATCACCAATCTCCACACAGGACATTTTCCTCCATCACCAATCTCCACACAGGACATTTGCCTCCATCACCAATCTCCACACAGGACATTTGCCTCCATCACCAATCTCCACACAGGACATTTGCCTCCATCACCAATCTCCACACAAGACATTTGCCTCCATCACCAATCTCCACACAGGACATTTACCTCCATCAGCAATGTCCACACAGGACATTTGCCTTCATCACCAATCTCCACACAGGACATTTGCCTCCATCAGCAATGTCCACACAGGACATTTGCCTTCATCACCAATCTCCACACAGGACATTTGCCTCCATCACCAATCTCCACAAAGGACATTTGCCTCCATCACCAATCTCCACAAAGGACATTTGCCTCCATCACCGATCTCCACACAGGACATTTGCCTCCATCACCAATCTCCACACAGGACATTTGCCTCCATCACCAATCTCCACACAGGACATTTGCCTTCATCACCAATCTCCACACAGGACATTTGCCTTCATCACCAATCTCCACACAGGACATTTGCCTCCATCAGCAATGTCCACACAGGACATTTGCCTTCATCACCAATCTCCACACAGGACATTTGCCTCCATCAGCAATGTCCACACAGGACATTTGCCTTCATCACCAATCTCCACACAGGACATTTGCCTCCATCACCAATCTCCACAAAGGACATTTGCCTCCATCACCAATCTCCACAAAGGACATTTGCCTCCATCACCAATCTCCATACAGGACATTTGCCTCCATCACCAATCTCCACAAAGGACATTTGCCTCCATCACCAATCTCCACACAGGACATTTGCCTCCATCACCAATCTCCACACAGGACATTTGCCTCCATCACCAATCTCCACACAGGACATTTGCCTCCATCACCAATCTCCACACAGGACATTTGCCTCCATCACCAATCTCCACACAGGACATTAGCCTCCATCACCAATCTTCACACAGGACATTTACCTCCATCACTAATCTCCACACAGGACATTTGCCTCCATCACCAATCTCCACAAAGGACATTTGCCTCCATCACCGATCTCCACACAGGACATTTGCCTCCATCACCAATCTCCACACAGGACATTTGCCTCCATCACCAATCTCCACACAGGACATTTGCCTTCATCACCAATCTCCACACAGGACATTTGCCTTCATCACCAATCTCCACACAGGACATTTGCCTCCATCAGCAATGTCCACACAGGACATTTGCCTTCATCACCAATCTCCACACAGGACATTTGCCTCCATCACCAATCTCCACAAAGGACATTTGCCTCCATCACCAATCTCCACAAAGGACATTTGCCTCCATCACCAATCTCCATACAGGACATTTGCCTCCATCACCAATCTCCACAAAGGACATTTGCCTCCATCACCAATCTCCACACAGGACATTTGCCTCCATCACCAATCTCCACACAGGACATTTGCCTCCATCACCAATCTCCACACAGGACATTTGCCTCCATCACCAATCTCCACACAGGACATTTGTCTCCATCACCAATCTCCACACAGGACATTTGCCTTTATCACCAATCTCTACACAGGACATTTGCCTCCATCACCAATCTCCACACAGGACATTTGCCTCCATCACCAATCTCCACACAGGACATTTGCCTTCATCACCAATCTCCACACAGGACATTTTCCTCCATCACCAATCTCCACACAGGACATTTGCCTCCATCACCAATCTCCACACAGGACATTTGCCTCCATCACCAATCTCCACACAGGACATTTACCTCCATCACCAATCTCCACACAAGACATTTGCCTCCATCACCAATCTCCACACAGGACATTTACCTCCATCAGCAATGTCCACACAGGACATTTGCCTTCATCACCAATCTCCACACAGGACATTTGCCTCCATCACCAATCTCCACACAGGACATTTGCCTCCATCACCAATCTCCACAAAGGACATTTGCCTCCATCACCAATCTCCACAAAGGACATTTGCCTCCATCACCAATCTCCATACAGGACATTTGCCTCCATCACCAATCTCCACAAAGGACATTTGCCTCCATCACCAATCTCCACACAGGACATTTGCCTCCATCACCAATCTCCACACAGGACATTTGCCTCCATCACCAATCTCCACACAGGACATTTGCCTCCATCACCAATCTCCACACAGGACATTAGCCTCCATCACCAATCTTCACACAGGACATTTACCTCCATCACTAATCTCCACACAGGACATTTGCCTCCATCACCAATCTCCACACAGGACATTTGCCTCCATCACCAATCTCCACACAGGACATTTGCCTCCATCATCAATCTTCACACAGGACATTTACCTCCATCACCAATATCCACACAGGACATTTATCTCCATCACCAATATCCACACAGGACATTTGCCTCCATCAGCAATCTTCACACAGGACATTTACTCACCTCGTTGTCATGAGTCCTCTTCATTCAAACTCAAGTGGACTGTTGATGGAAGAGAAACTCTCCGGTTTGGGCAATTAATCGATTTAGTGGTCTTTGGTAAAGTATTTGATGGTCACTTGATGAAGTTCAATACAGGTCTAGTGACGCTATCTACTGAGTAGTGATGGCAGAACTCTCAATTAGTTAGATAATAATCCCATGAGTGATTTATGTAAAAATGCATTGACATTATATAACTCTTTCAATCGGTATCACAACAAAAGAGAATAAATCATTACTGTAGATTTGTGTTTGTGCGATAGCAATTATTATAATTCATATTTTTAAACAAGGCCATCTGCTGTTTTCTGAATATCCTTCTCTGTAAATATATTTTATTTACAACTTATAAAAACTTTTATTCATTGTGAATGGAGTTAGATGGAAAGTAAAGAAATATTGGATAGCAATGTTGGGACACAATGTTGTTACAATAGTAGTGCAATGCTGTTCAATGTTACCCCAAGTAAAATGGTTGCCTGAGATGCAGCTTAGTATGACAAAATGTAGTTTAGATTTCATGTTCATTAAGACATGTAATTTCTGGAAGAGCTTTTAATTTAAATCTGATGCCATCAATGATAATTAACTCATAACAAATAATAAACTCAAAATTCTAATGATGAAACTAATAAGAAATTATATATTTTGAAACTATAAGATTAATTCAATGTACAAAGAAACCGATAATTTTATTCAATTAAATTTCCATTTACACTAATTTTTCAATCACCCTATTAACTAATACACAGCGTGTATTCATAGTCTCTCTGTTGGTTGGTGAAAACAGAAAAATCACGAAAAACTTAAAAAACTGGAAACCAAAATAAATCCTGAAAACTGGAAAATTCGGATAAAATAGAAAAACAGAATAACCAAAATTCTAGATGCTATTCCTGGTAATTTAATTTTTTTTTTGTTAGACTTTACACTATGATTTTGGATGAAAAATTTGAATTAAAAATCATGATAATTTAAAAAAAGGGAAAATGTGGAAAAAATATTTGTATAACAAGAATATTCTAAATAACTAGACTGGAAAATTTTGCAAATAATTTTATAGTCCGTCATTTTTGAAAGGTAATACACTTGTATAGTTTTATCTCATGATGGTTAATAATTATTTTATTTCGTTCAATAATATTGAATTCCATTTCCTCTATTACGATGATGACATTACAGACGGCAAACAGTGTAAGTCCTACCAAAGAAAACTCATTAAAATTCACCTGAAATTAATCCATGGAAGATCATCATTAGAATTCAGAGAGGCAAGCACCTGTGTTAATTAATTACGCGAATATTTATAATCTTTAGTAATTAAAGAATATTTTCATTGAATGAAACATCGTGTCCTTGAATGACATGAACATCAAAAAGCTTTTGTGGAATAGGATTTGCAATAATGTGATTATTATTTTTCTTTGAACATGACTATTATTATTTTAATGTTTTGTGAATTTAATAACAATTGTTCAACAATCCATTGAAAGATATAAAATCTTGGCAGAAATTTCTTTTCGCTATTACCAAAATATAATAAGAAAGATGTTTTTGATACTAGAATATGGATAATTGGTAGAAAAAACATAACTAATAGATAATTACTGCAGAACTCACGAGTCTGTAGAAATTTGACTCAATCAAGTATTTAATTTCATGCATTAGTAGTCCATAATTATGTAATTGAATAATTCGAAATATTGTGAACTGTTGCACTTTATCCTAAGAATAAACTAAACAGTGTTAATAAAATTATTTAATATATTGTTAATTTTACTTTGATGGTAAAAAGTGAAAGAAAATCCTCTTCACTGCTACTTTGACATCGAAGTAAATTTTAATGACTGTAAAATCAGTAAATTAATCAATTAAATTTTCATACGTTATGTAAAAAGAATGATTCGAATTGGAATTATTTTTTTTTCAAAAAACGAGACCAATAAATAGAAAAAAGTAATTTTAAACTCATGTTTTAACTTAATTTATTTATTCCTTTATATTTTAAATTTATTTTTCAATGTTTTATACCTTAGTACTGATCTCTCTTAGATTAATTTCATACCAAAGTGTTAGGCTCAAGCGACTACGCAAGACAATGTAAATTGTACACTGCAACACATGCCAGTAAATGGAGTAGATGATTCTCTGGACTAGCGTGCAGTCCTCTTAATTAACTAAAGTGAATATATTTTGCAGGTCTCATTAACCACAGAGTTTTCTTGCAGCTGCTGATGGATGGAACATCGGGACTAAAAAAAGAACAGGGATGCACCGAAATTAACTCAAGTATAGAAATTCTAAAATTAAAAAAAAGTCTCGTAACAAAACTGTATATACGATGTAGGTACTAGACCCATTATTGAGAGTTGAAAACTGTTAAATAGAATTAATATGAAATTGCAACAATGTATGCAATCCTCAAATATATTTCTTAGAAATATTTGAATGATTTTCATTTAAAAATAATTGTCTGTTAAAAATGTTGTCAATGTTAGAAATTAAATAAGTTTGGTTTCAGTTAAATGAAACTTTCGCAAGCAAATTAATTCTTTGATATAAAATTCCATTATAATATCAAATGAAAAGGAAAATAATTTATTTTTTATCCAGACTGTAATAAAACTATAAATCTATTTTATCTTCAGTGATAGAGTATCAAAATAGTATTTAATTTTTTCAGTCGAATAACTAAATTAATGTTCTATATCAATGGTTTTGTAATGATTTTCTTACAAAAATATAAAATATATAAAATTTTCAGTAGATGAATTAAATATACAGTAAAACTTTTAAATCTAGACAAATTAGCATTAATTGAACTTCCTTGATTTGTACTCATTTTTTAATGATAAACCTTGTTTAACCTTACAGATTCAACATTTTTTTCTTCATTTTCAGATTGTAATTAGTTTGAATGATACAATCCTTACTCATTATAATGTCAGTGTTTTCAAAATGAAGAAAATTTCTTTGCCTTTTGTTCAAAACATGAACACATTGATGAAGAGTTTAAAGGAATAAATGACTCTTCTATTGAAATACCATAATAACAGAAGAGGTACACTGTATTATGTAAAGAACCAGAAAAACATTAATAATAACTTTTAATTCAAAAGTTTAATCCAAAATTCTCAGATTTCCATATTCTAGAAGTTGTACTGTAACCTAAAAACTTTTCATATCCAAGTAACAAAATAATATCCGTGTTATATAAGATATACTGTAAATTCTAATCAATGTAAACTAAATAACCATTTAAAATCAGGGTGCAGCGAATTTTACAGTCCAATGAATATTCAGAATAAATAATTGCAAAAATCACCAACTGTACTTCATTTTGAACTCATGCATAATGAATGCTATGGACGTGGCATTCGTAGTATTAGCGATGGTGCATTATTCGAATGCGTGGCCCATACATTAGTTTGCTATGAATTGTATAATAGTCATTGCCTGTCTATTATTTCGCAGCTAGTGTTCGCAGTCAGTCAGATAAATTATTAACATTTTCAGGTATTGAAAACCAAACCTGTTCCTACCAATTTAATTGATATGTTTAGTACAGGCTAAAGGTAAAATACATCATCATACGATATCAATTAAAATGATTTACCAGCTATTCAAAATAGTCGCAATTATTTTTATGAAGTTCCTACCCATAAAAACAGAAATATTTTTTAAATATAATAGGAATTGTTCTAATCTCTGACTAAGATTATTAAAAAAACTTATAATTTAAAACAATATTTTGAATAGTTATATGCAGGAATATCTATTTGGAAAAAAGTGTTTGTTGGTTTCGAGAACATTGGAATTTCATAATGTGTACATTGGTAATTTAAATCACAGTACGGTAGACATTATTTGGAAATCTTTAAAGGTGGAAAGGAAGTTTTATTAGATTTAATTAGTCTGAAAACTTTTGAGAATAACTAACTCATTCCTAAAAGAAGTGATGAAAATAGTCACTGATCCAAATCTCAATGCAGATCGTCATGCCGTTGTGGTCATTCTTCCGATAATATTCTGGCTTTATTTTTCAGAAAGGCTTTCCATTCACTGTACTGTAGAGGAGGCTGCCGGAGGCTTTCCTTCGTAACACAGCCGCCAAAAATAGAAAACTATAGGGCAGTTGAATTCTAGACTGTGAAGTGGCTTCAGGCTTCACTGTCATTCAGGTAATGACTCTGTCACTTGACAAAAAAAATCATGGCGGTGCGTGCTGAGCTTTGGCCAGTTTTCAATTGGAGAGTCAGTGTCCGAATCCTCAGCAAAGGATAATCTTATCGACTCTTTAAAGTGGATGAATGGAAGAAATCCCTACACAATAATAAAGTTATTTTTAAGGTTATAAATTATAATATTATATCTGTAATTATTCGTATAATTAATTATCTCTACCTGATTTTTGAGACATTTGAGAATTATCATAAAATTAGCATAATTACACAAAAGCAACTTTCTCATCTTTTGGTCACATAACCAAGCTCATTAAAAGTATTTTATTAGATATATTAGTACACAATGATACCATATCTCTCTTATAGAATTAAATATGATTATCATGGAAATAATAATAGGCTGCCTTGGAACCCTATTTGATTTATTGGTTTATGACCAAATATTTTTTCATGCAATTGAGAGAATAAATTCGTAATAAATATTTCTTGTCATCACTTATTATTTTTCATATTGAATGTCAAATAAATATATTATGAATATTAACATCCAGAGCACTAAAATAATTAAACTTTTCAATCATTGATATCAATATTGACGGCATGACGTACTCTATGTGGAGCTGATGCCTTAGGTTTCTACTGACGAGGTGAATTGATTCATTTATATGCAAATGAACCTAGAGTCTCCTAATGAATGAGATGTGAATGAAGCTAATGAATGAGAAGTGAATGAAGCTAATGAATGAGAAGTGAATGAAGCTGATGAAGCTGATGAATGAGAAGTGAATGAAGCTAATGAATGAGAAGTGAATGAAGCTGATGAATGAGAAGTGAATGAAGCTGATGAATGAGAAGTGAATGAAGCTAATGAATGAGAAGTGAATGAAGCTAATGAATGAGAAGTGAATGAAGCTAATGAATGAGAAGTGAATGAAGCTAATGAATAAGAAGTGAATGAAGCTGATGAATGAGAAGTGAATGAAGGTGATGAATGAGAAGTGAATGAAGCTGATGAATGAGAAGTGAATGAAGCTGATGAATGAGATGTTAATGAAGCTGATGAATGAGAAGGTAATGAAGCTGATGAATGAGAAGTGAATGAAGCTGATGAATGAGAAGTGAATGAAGCTGATGAATGAGAAGTGAATGAAGCTGATGAGTGAGAAGTGAATGAAGCTATTGAATGAGAAGTGAATGAAGCTAATGAATGAGAAGTGAATGAAGCTAATGAATGAGAAGTGAATGAAGCTGATGAATGAGAAGTGAATGAAGCTGATGAATGAAAAGTGAATGAAGCTGATGAATGAGAAGTGAATGAAGCTGATGAATGAGAAGTGAATGAAGCTGATGAATGAGAAGTGAATGAAGCTGATGAATGAGAAGTGAATGAAGCTGATGAATGAGAAGTGAATGAAGCTGATGAATGAGAAGTGAATGAAGCTGATGAATGAGATGTTAATGAAGCTGATGAATGAGAAGTGAATGAAGCTGATGAATGAGAAGTGAATGAAGCTGATGAATGAGATGTTAATGAAGCTGATGAATGAGAAGTAAATGAAGCTGATGAATGAGAAGTGAATGATGCTGATGAATGAAGCTAATGAATGAGAAGTGAATGAAGCTGATGAATGAGAAGTGAATGTAGCTAATGAATGAGAAGTGAATGAAGCTGATGAATGAGAAGTGAATGAAGCTGATGAATGAGAAGTGAATGAAGCTAATGAATGAGATGAATCTAGCTGTTGAATATATAGAGAAGATATTAAAAGCTACTATTGTTAATCCTTAGTTAAATATATTAAATATTTACTTTGCAATTTTCATTCCTACAAATACACTACCTATTTTCCATCATCTGAGTAGTCAAATTAATGAAAAATATTTGGGATCATATTTCATGCAAGTACGTTTACAATTATTACACATACTGATTTAACAAATTGATATCCTACTGTCAATAGTTAGAACTGTGATTTTAATTTATTTTTGTATTAGTGTCACCGGTAGACATGATCTGATATGTAATGGATATGGAGACAGGGTGTAGATATGTAGTGGATATGGAGACAGAGTGTAGATACGTAATGGATATGGAGACAGGGTGTAGATATGTAAAGGGATATGGAGACAGAGTGTAGATATGTAATAGGTATGGAGACAGAGTGTAGATACGTAATGGATATGGAGACAGGGTGTAGATATGTAATGGATATGGAGACAGAGTGTAGATATGTAATAGGTATGGAGACAGGGTGTAGATATGTAATGGATATGGAGACAGGGTGTAGATATGTAATAGGTATGGAGAAAGGGTGTAGATATGTAATAGGTATGGAGACAGGGTGTAGATATGTAATAGGTATGGAGACAGGGTGTAGATATGTAATGGATATGGAGACAGGGTGTAGATATGTAATAGGTATGGAGACAGGGTGTAGATATGTAATAGGTATGGAGACAGGGTGTAGATATGTAATAGGTATGGAGACAGGGTGTAGATATGTAATAGGTATGGAGACAGGGTGTAGATATGTAATGGATATGGAGACAGGGTGTAGATATGTAATAGGTATGGAGACAGGGTGTAGATATGTAATAGGTATGGAGACAGGGTGTAGATATGTAATAGGTATGGAGACAGGGTGTAGATATGTAATAGGTATGGAGACAGGGTGTAGATATGTAATAGGTATGGAGACAGGGTGTAGATATGTAATAGGTATGGAGACAGGGTGTAGATATGTAATGGATATGGAATAGGCTGTAATGGATACAGACACAGAGTTCCATCAGATTCAATCAAAAGATAACTGACGAGATTACAGGAGTGATTAGATTAGGAGGGGGAGGTGGCTCAAATGGGGGTGAGATCAATGCCTATAGACGTGGGGATAAAATTCAAATAATTTCCCTTTTTATAACTTGTTTGAGGAACCTACTATCATCATCATTTTTAGATTGTATTTGATACGACATAGTTAATAATGACATTTTAATAAATAACACACAATCTACTGAATTGTATTGTTTAACTAATTTACCCGCAATAATTACTGGCGACATTAAAATACGTAGAAATGGTTGAAACTGAATTAAAAAATCACAAAGCTTTTCTCTGACAGGAACCAAGTATTAAATTCTGTATAAAGAAACATTAGAGTTAAACAATCAAATGCAGTACATACTATATGCAGGTAAATGTAAGAGAGATTTGTTCACAACACATATTCTAACACCATTATTGTAGCTTGTTTAACAAAAGTGCCTCTGAGACAGCAAACAGAATAGTAAATAGCTTTTGTTGACAGATCAAATTGCGATATTACAGGGAAAATTGCAGGACAAATACACAGTGAATGGCACCGCAGATGGCAGTTTAAATTATGTTGTTCATTTTAAAAACTGCATAATAATGCACTTAACTGTTCATATTTAATTTCAATTAAATGTCATTGTGAAGATGATCAGATTATGAAATGTAGTTCATTCCAATATTAATAAAAGTGTATTATCACTTAGTAATCAATTATTTCTATCATATAGGTACTAATTTTTAATTTCTTTAACATATTAATTTATAATTTCTATCATTTACTAATTAATAATTCCTATTATCTAATTTATAAATATTGTCACATACATATTTATAATTTCAAATATATGGTAATTGTTTCTATACTTGTTCTTACATTATCTGATAGTACCGAAATATATTAACCTAAAATGTACGTAGCTCTCTCTATCGAATTTACCAGCAGGTATTTTATTAAATTGATAAAAAAAAATTCTATAAACATTTCACAATACATACGTACACTGTGCTCCATCAGAAACGTCATTTCAAGCTCTTAAAAAAGCATCAAATTTCATTATAGATACATCACTTTAATGATTATTGAACATTTATTCTCCTATATCGTATGAGGCACATCTCCTGAGGCTCTACAAAGGATTTTGAAAATAATCACCTCCCGCCTGAAAACAGGAAGACAGATTATATAGTTTCATAGTAATCATTATCTTCTCTTAAATCAATAATATTTGACAGTTTTGGTTGAATTGGGTATCTTTCAAGTCATTATTTTCTCCAAGCAATAAAATCTCCTCAAAAGTGATTTACCAAAGGCTCTGAGAGTCATGTCACCCGATCGTTTTAAGCACGGGTCCCACGAGCTATTTGTACCGTTCTTTCAACGCTCCAAAAGCGTCGCGTTGAAAACGCTGCAAAAGCGCTCGTCTGTCATGGTCTTGGCGTTCCTAACGCCATGTGTTGAAAATGCCCGTGCGATATGGCCCTTATAGACTAAATAACAATTTGTAGCTTCTAATCATTTGTAGCTTTCCATAAACCCTTGTAACCTAAATAACCTTCCTTTCATCGTTTGTACCTTTATCTCTTGTAAACTATGTAACCTTCCTCTAATCATTTGTAGCTTGCCATAAGCTCTTGTAACCTGAATAACCTTCCTTTCATCGCTTGTAGCTTCTCTTTAAATTCTTAGTAGCAAAAACTGAGCGTCAAGTCATGGCTGTCGAGTTATTTGTCATCATCTATCTTGCGAGACATGAGTCTTTTCTCGGCAAATTCTCTCAAGAAAGAAACGACTCATGGGAATACTCTAATATTTATGCTGCTAAGAGCTTTACTTCTCACATATTCAATGCAAAGAAAGTGTAGCTAAGAGTCTTCAGATGAAGTTTTTATATAGATATTAATTGAGATCGAAACTCGAATTTGAGTAATTGAATGTGTATGACATATATTTCTTTTTGAGATTGTTTACTTTCAAGTGAACAGGAAATAGGGCAAAGAACCTATTAAAAAAATATATTTTTTTGGCTCATTCTAATCGTGCTTATCGGGTAAAAGATTCAACATTCACTCAGAAATTTTACTCACAAATGTTAGATACACACTTTCTCAGCATTTTTTCCCCTTCCTACAGTTATATATATGTGTGACAATATATTCATTATAATGCATGAGAGTATATATAAGATGCAAGGAAATGATATTTTAATCATCGACAACGCAGATCATGTACAAAAAATTCTTCTTGCAGTGACACCAAACTGACGTCATTATCAAGAACTGACACATCGGAGAATATTCTGCTGCAAGTATCGGAGTCACGTCAACTTGTCTGTTATTTAAGCTATTGTTGTTAGTTTATTCAGAAGAAGATGACTGGTTCCACAGAAAGAAAGTCAACAGTCGCATTTATTAGTGACTGCTGACTATCTGATAATATAACAAGCTATTTCCTCTTCATCATTCAAAATAATTCATTTTCTCTTCTCTTATTTCCAATGCTTTTAATCTATTTTGCTTCTATAATTGCCTATAAATTCCACTAATTCTCAATCAACGTCGCCAATAATTATCTTAATTTGTGTCTCTGATAATTAAGGTGAGTCTCTTTTTCTCCTGTTATTAACCGATTCCATTAGAATTATGGATAATTAGTTACCTGGGTAGTATTGTTAGTCAGGTCGTTACCTGGGTAATATTGTTAGTCAGGTCTTTACCTGGGTAATATTGTTAGTCAGGTCGTTACATGGGTAATATTGTTAGTCAGGTCGTTACCTGGGTAATATTGTTAGTCAGGTCGTTACCTGGGTAATATTGTTAGTCAGGTCTTTACCTGGGTAATATTGTTAGTCAGGTCGTTACCTGGGTAATATTGTCATAATATTTAAACAGATTAAAGATCCAATCCACTCTAAATTGAAATTTCTCAAGAAAGGCTATAAATTTGAAGAATTAAGTTTATATAACGGTTGACAGACACTTGGCCGAATGACACTTGGCAGAAGGACACTTGGCCGAAGGACATAATTTTGGCCGGACGGACATTTGGCCAGACGGACATTTGGCCGAAATATCTTCATTTTGAAAAAAATGGGATCACCTCCCATAAATAGTTTCCTTATCTTTATTTGTCTGTCTGTCTGTCTGTCACACTTTGAGTAATATTCAGAATCTACGCTTAATATGTTAACAAGTGGTAGCATGAATACCAATTCTTATATGAGTTGAATAAATGATTATTACTATTACAATTTTACTGAAATAGAAATTATTTAAAAAACTACAGTGAAACTTTATAAAGAACTATTTTCAACCTATGTCTATGATATAAACACAATATTTCCGTCATTATTCAATTAATAACTTCAATTGAATCTGAGGGAACGGACCAAAGTGTTGAAAGTTAAATTACACAAATATTGATAGTGATACAATTGAGAACACGTTATTCTTAACGGGTAAATACACTAGTAGTAATAATATTTAATATAATAAAAGTAATAACTTTAAATCATAAATAACCAATGATAACAAGCTCAAAAGTATGGAGAGAAGCTTTTTTCCACCTTCTATAGTTGCGATGAAATCCATGATTTTGAAAAATTTCAAATTAGAGTGCAATATATGCTTGAAGTTCGTAATATGGATACGTATCATGTACAATTAAAAATATTTTTCCTTGTAATAAAATAACTTTCAATTCGATGGAAATAAAAAATGAAATAACCGGAGGATGCAGTTCGTAATATGGGTACACATTATGTACATATTAAAATTTAATTTTCTTTTTAAAAAATAGCTTTTAATTTCATCGAAATAGATTTTTTAATGAAATTAAATTGAGGCTGCAGTTGGTAATATAGATTTACATTGAAAAAAGTCTTTTGAACAAATATCCGTTCGGCCAGATTTACGCCAAATCCGCTTTCGGCCGAATGTCCGTTCGGCCGAATGTCATTCAGCCAAGTGTCTGCGCACGTTATTACATAACATGTTAACATATATAAAACATATAACAGTTAATAGGAAAAAAATTGATCGAGTATTCCCTCCGTAATTAAATATTAAAGAAAACAATAACACCCAACCTTCATTGTCAGACCTTTCTGTTATATTGAATAGATTCAGTAGAAGAACAAAAATGGGATATAACTTTTTCTCGTGTTATCGTAAATCTAATGGTATTTAGGTATATATATACATTATACAAAATACACCCTTAGGTACCGAATGTGTTATTTTGGTAATGGTGATTAGATAACGGTATAGATAGCAATTTATATTATGTCTAAAAGTTATATTATGGTTTAAAAATATTCAGAGATATTCTAATTTTTTCTACCGCGTTGGAGGTGTAGAATGTATAGATCACAAGAATAACCTAAATTACTTATTATAATGAAAAATGGAACCAAATTTTATAAACATAACCCTATTGTTCTGAAGAAAGAGAAATTAAAAACAATAGAGTGGATTAGAGCTTAAGGTTATACTGTGCAAAAATGTCAGCAAAATGACGCGACTAAATATTTTTCCAGTTAACCGATATATTTTTCCGATTGTTTTGTTTTTCTGTTTTCCTTTTATTCTGCACTTACGGATTTGATTTCTTTTTGTTTCGGATTTTCGATTCCCAGGATTATAGGCTTTCAAGATTTTAGTTTTCTTGATTTTTGGTCTTGACGATATCCGGTTTTTTAGTTTTCCTAAATTTAAGATTTATTTCGGATTTTCAGCATTTGTGTTTTTCTTGAGATTTTCCGAATTTTTGGTCTACCGGAAGGTCGATTTTTCTCTTGAGTTTGATTTTTTCAGTATTTTCGTTTTTTCAAATCTTCTTTTCCCGGATTTTTTTTCGGTTCCTATTTTCCTTTCCATTTCGGATTTCCAACTTTAGGGTTCTCAGTTTTTTCGTTTTTTTTTCTGTAATTTCCGATTTTTGTGTGTTTTCTAATTTTTTGAACATTACTTAAAACGAGTCAGAACACACACAGACAAATAAAGATATACAAATGTGCAATTAAACCAAATTAAAAATTCAAGACCATTAGACCATTACCTACCATTAAACAGAAAAAAAAGCCGTCATGAAAGAAAGAGCTAAGACACATTATAGTTAACAATATCATTAACATTTATTACGCTAAATTATTTTCTTTGGAAGTCGTCTTCACTTTACTATACTTTACTATATCATATATCTATATATATATTACTTGTGCTGTAAGTACAGAACATGTATTTATATTAGTTTACGATAGAATTTAGTTCAATCATTTACTCAAAAAAAATCAAACCTAAACTAAAATAAAAAAAATCATCTAAAGAATTAATGATTAACATGTGAACGATTGTTAAAATATGCACAGAAAATAAATATATATTGATAAATGTTACATGTTAAAGTAATAATATTTTTAAAAGGAATATCTTTCCATGAGAAATAAATGCAATTAATATCGATATTGATTTCATAAAAATGGAATATACTTTTACTAACATATTTTGAATTTGATATATAATTCAGTTTCACTTTATGTTGAAATAGTGAGAACAATTCACATTGATAATATTTTAAACTCCATTTTTTTTACAGTGAACACGCAGTTACATTGAGCATCTTTATTTATTTCACATGCGGAATTGATAAAAAGTGTAATCTAATCATGACCAGGAATTGCGGGTTTGAAACCTTTATTTTTTTTCAATCCGTAGTCTCTAGTTGGGTTCATTGTCTTAACTGTAAATATGTTCAAAATAATGTAAAGATATTATGTTTTTTTTTCAAATTCAGATTTTTTCACGTAATACGAAATGAAAAATCTACCTATTATTTAATACTGAAAAGTGATTGTAGGAACATATGTACATACCACTCAAAATCTTGCTTATTATTTAACTAGTTACTGTATTGTTCATGATACATATTAACTATTCTTCTTGCGACTAGTTGATAATTAAATGGTTTCATTGAAAAAAAGTTAGTTATATTTCATTAATGGTGAGATATTTAGACTTTTATATTCATAGCATATCAGAGAGTAAAATGTATTTAAAAAAATATCTTTTTCGATTTTCGTATGACAAGATCGTATTGATTTCATTCATAATGTCTGTAAAATAATAAATAAATTTATATTAAACATTTTTTGACTCCCAATTAATCCTTGAACAATTATCAAGATCCTTGTAAATCTTAGATTCTTGTACTCAGTCACTCAGAATACTTAATATTAAACTCACATAATATCGCAAAGCAGGTCGATAGGGTAATGACATTTTCTGATAGCGTACACAGTATACACTACAGCAACTCTGTCAAAAGTTCAACAAGCTGTGTTCTTATTCTACAATGATATTAGAAATTTTTATAGTAGTTTGCTTCTGTCGGTACAGATAAAAGAAACATGCATCCTTTTTGAAATTGATAAGGAATAGACGCATAGAGATGGTTACTATAAAAAAAAATATAGAATAAAGTTTGAAATGGCTTAAGAATTTTTAATTATATGATTATTAAATTATATAATTATTAAATTCATTTTGAGGGAACGGATATTTTCTCAAAAATGGCTTAAATCAAAGTTAACATACACAATCACAATATGCAATATAGGTACTATATTAATATATATTAGACATTCAATAGAATATTTAAAATAGAGAAAAAAATCAAAATATCTCGCGAACAAAATGGAATAAGTATAGAAGGTAGTGATGTATTTAGATAGGTAGCATTAGCCATATCCTGTAGAACTCTAGACCGACCCCGCTAGGGTGGTGCCCTTCATCACTTATTGGAAGTTCCTCCTGAGGCGCTAAGAAGTTGGATGAGTAGTCCTGTAACATCACACACACAGAAATATATCACACTTAACACGTACCACCTCACTCCACCTTTGGTCCCGTACCCTTCCTTGAGAAATCCTCATTCCTTGGCCTTATTTTGGGACAGCAATCTGTAGATGTGGCACATCAGCAAAGTTAAAGTTGAGCAACTGTGTATGGGTTAACATCAAACTCACTCCTGGTCGATAATCTTATCAGTAAATACCAATACCTTTTACAGTAACTAAGCCAATTCCCATTAATTGAAGAGTTATTCCAATACCTTTCGTTACTGGGAAATTAATTTCATAAACCTCTTGAATGAAAAGAGTTTTTTTTTTAAGTTTTTGTATACCAAATTTAGTATTTTTAATACGAATATATTTACAGTTTAATTTTTTTGAAATCTCTTTTTGCTTCAATACCTCATCTTCGCTCTTATCATATCTTTTATTTATGTTGTGTCGTGGATAGCCTGAAACCATAAATCTCTGTTTTTTATGACTATAATTCTCCATACCTTAGTGCACCAAACTGCTCCATTCATTAGGATTATTAAACAAACAGACTCTTCAAAGTGATGGAAGTTTATATTGACTTTAGAGGTGTATAGTGAAAAGGATTTAAGCCTTCTCTATCTAAACATATATGTATTACAATTTTGTAAGCTCCATGAAAGTGGACGGTTCCACATTTTCGATCATCATGTACATTTAAGAAGAAAATATATAACAGTTATTATCTATCCTATATTTCAATTGACAACCATAATACCTGTAAGCCAATTAAAATAAAAGGTTAAATAGTAATCAATAAATACTTTCTTATTCAATATTATCGGGAATGTGGAATCACCCGATCATTTGAAATTTACACTAGCTCGAAGTACCTATATATTGCTGCATAGTGCAGCAATATATAAACAATAAAATATTGTTATATTATTATAACTTATGATGGATTTTCACATAGCAATTAATATTTGAAATGAATGAAAAAATATATTACATTTTAAAATCTAATTTCAAGTACAATATGAGTTACAGTAAAAGAATTACCAAACAATATTAAAATTATTTGAATAAATCGTTTCCTTTATTAATTATTTTTTTAAATCACAGAATACCAAAGACTTCATCTTACCCATCAATTTTTCCTTCTACCCGTATTATATTTATTGCCAATAATTAATTCAATTTATAAACCACAAGTGAATTTGTCAAACTTTTCTAGGGTAAGTTCTTAACTTTCGGTCAGTTCCACATTTTCGGTCATATAAGAAAAACGATATAAAAATGATTATTTCACTAGGATTGGTTGAGTAAAAACAACCAACCCAGGTTAGTTGTTTTTACTCAACCAATCCTAGTGAAATTATTATTATTATATCATTTTTTCTTATGTGACCGAAAATGTGGAACTGACCGATAATTAAGAACTTATCCTACATAAAATACTTCATTCATTTATTTTCCTGATAAATGTTCAATTTTGCCGCATTTATAGTTTCAGTTACAATCAATACATGCATCCATTTTATTGAAACAAAAAAAATTGCGTTCTATATAGTGAATTTCCTTTTAATATACGTACTATTTATCCTGTAATATAAATTATGAGTTGAATTTATATAGTTTTACATGCATTATATTGTTTCTATATAGAAATCAGGAGCACCACAAGATAATTCCTACATCCTTTAGAATTTAGTGGAATGGTATGAAGCCAATGAAAATCCCATTATCCTGTAATACGAGCTTATTATCGACCAATTTAGCAATTCGAAGCAGGCTTCCCCATTTTACGACGAAACTTTGGCAATTTCGGGCGCTAAATTCATCGGAAGTGTTGCTACGCCAGCAAATCGAATGAGATGAAACACGTATAGAGCTACTTGCCAAATTTTTACTCTCAAATTGAACATTTGAATTTGGCTAATATGCTGATATTGCCTTTTACGATTTATACCATGAAAAAAGAAAGTTACATAAGAGCAATATGATGAAGCCAATGCATGAAATTGGATTATGGTGCATACTTTGTAAATTAACATTTATTTAGCTGATATAATAGGAGAAATGGTAATGGAATTTTTCATTATTGATAAATTTCTACGATTTCCTATGATAATAATTCATGTATTTATAAAAGAACAGAGGTAACAGATGCATTAATATCAATCACACAAAACTTTAGCCATAAGCTAATCGTTCTTCTGAAAAATCACATCAAAGACTTTCTGTTCATGGATTTGATGAATATGGTAAGTTGGTGTTTAAAGTTCCCATGATTTATCGGAGTGATTAATTCCCTCTGCTAATCATTACATCCAGAGACCATGTGTAAGGTACGTTAATTTATTAGTCCTTTGTCGTTCTAGTGATTATATTTACTCAATAAATTAAGTATGAAAAGTGGTTTTCTGAACCATAAAAAGTTATTATTGGTTGTCACGACAAAATCATTGAGTGGAATATACTCAGGTCTCATATTTGTAAATGACTAAGATTATTCTCAGAAGTTTATTTAAATAAATACTTTCACTGTTGAGTTCAAATAACATTCTTGAAAATATCGAAATCGCGTTGAGTTCAATATTCCTCTTATCACTAAAAATCCCTCAAAAATTTAATATTGATCTTTTCAATGAAAAATATTACATATCTTTCTGTAGAGTTTAACGGCTAATTTTCGATGTATTGATGGTACTCTTAGCATATTTTTATACACAAAATTTTACAAACAGAGAATAATTACTTATATATTGTATTGTATAATATTGGTATAATAATTTGTTATATTGGTATTGATATATTTATCAATATTTATAAAAAAATGAACTCTAATTTTTTTTGTGTGATTTTAGAGCTCACAATAAATAAGATACTTCAGAAACATGTTGCTCGATATTGTACACCAAAATCAGGGAAGCACAGTGCACTAAATCTAATAATGAAAGAGAATATTGGCTCTTTAAATTTTATGGTTGTGCGGAATAGACTCCTTGTTATGAGGAACGTGTAGATACTGAAAAATAATTGTAAGAATTACTAATAATGAAGGAAGGCACTTTTAAGTAGAAGAGGAATTTTCAGTTAAAAAGGGATTCTCAGGTGAGAAAGGAATTTTCAGATAAAAGTAATTTCCAGGTAAAAGAGGAATTTTCAGGTACAAAGAGGAATTTTCAGGTAAAAGAGGAATTTTCAGGTAAAAGAGGAATTTTCAGGTAAAAGAGGAATTTTCAGTTAAAAAGGGATTCTCAGGTGAAAAAGGAATTTCAGGTATAAGTAATTTCCAGGTAAAAGAGGAATTTTCAGGTACAAAGAGGAATTTTCATGTAAAAGAGGAATTTTCAGGTAAAAGAGGAATTTTCAGATAAAAGAGGAATTTTCAGATAAAAGAGGAATTTTCAGGTAAAAGAGGAATTTTCAGGTACAAAGAGAATTTTCAGGTAAAAGAGGAATTTTCAGGTAAAGTAAAAGAGGAATTTTTGAGGTGAAGATGGATTTTCAGGTGAAAAAGAAATTTTCAAGTATGGAGGAAATCAATATTATTAATAGATGTGTACAATTTGTACATTTAAGTGCATTCAGTTGCATAATTATATTTAGGCCTGAAAAGGAAGAGGTTATTTTGTCATTCTATTAATTATTCTACTCTTTGTTTGAATAATAGACATAGTACGTATTCTTGTTCAAATTATTAGATTCATTTGATATCGATTCACTCATGCCAGTGAAAATGGGTAAGTCCAAAAAGAAAATTACTTTATTCGTAATTTATATCAACATTTTACTTACCTATGTATATAGTTTCCATGCTAAGTAATATATTGCAGTACAAAGCATAATAAAATTCTTTTAAACTTTAATTGAACTCATTGTCAGTAAGATATATTCAGAATAAATATATAAGCAAGAATAAAAAAATAGTTCTTTCAACTGCAATTCATCTCTATAAAAGTTTATGCAAATAGCCAAAAAAATAGTTTCCCCTTTTCCAGAAACAGATGTAACCGAATTGTTTTGCAATATTTGTTTTATTGTTGCCATCCAAATAGTGACAGTGCCTATTTGTCTTTAGTTATTCCGCAGACATATGCATGACAAGCCCGCAGCCTTTTCTCTGTTGCTAGCCCTCGTTTGTCTTCCACCATCCTACCTTTATATATTTCTTCGCATTCCTATTGGGAACTTGGAATTGTCATTTGCTGACTTTTGAACGGTGATTATAATCAAAGTTAAAAAAGATATCTATTCTGCGACGATATATATATTTATTTATTAATTCTCAAATATCCTTACAGAAAATCCGAGAGAGTAGCCGGGCAACTACTCTCCAGTTGCAAAACATTATGCATATTTCTATAATTCAGAGCCATAATCATTCCCATAAAGAATATAATATAATATATAATTCGTCGAATATTCAATATGCATTTTTATATAAATTATCATGCTCATATTTAATCGTGATTTGGTTCGATATATTGCATAAAAGTGTTTATCATAATCGGATAGCAAAGACAATCAAGCTTTATAAATTTTTCAACTGGGATGCACATCTTTTTATTAAACTTGAAAATATTTGCTGGATGTCTTTAAAAAGTTCGAATTGTAACGATGTTATGACGAACCTTTTGCAGAAGCCAAGCAGAGATAAAAGAATCCTATCAACAATTTTATTTATCTTCAGATTGAAAGAAATGAAAGACAAATTCATATTTAAGTGAACATTATTCAGGTTTTTCGGCAAATTATCATGCATTCGAAATAACAAGAATTCGTATCTTAATTAAATGAATAATATATAACAGTCAGAAATTTGAATCGTCATCACTTGAAAATATTAATACATGAATTTTCATTATTAGAATTATTTTTCCTTTATTATATGCTTACTGTTATATGATTGGAATAATAATGTTCTTTATCTAAATATCAAATTTTAAATATCATTTAAATTTTATTATTGCCAGCATAACAATCTTACAGATTATATAAATTATTTAGTCTTCTTCAGCTGTAAACGTGATATTCTTTTTTTCTAGCCAGTGTAATATTCTCCTTTAATCCCAAGAATTTGCATTTCTCTTTGGCTTGCAAGTTAGGCTTTCATTGAATAATTTAACAATGTTGCAACATCAGAAGTGCAGACTATTCGTTCTCCACATCTCTACCATAAACCTATAACGGCCACTGAGATCTTATAAGGTACGTGATGCCTTAGAAAGTGCGCAAGGTTTTATGTCGATATAACTCAGCACTAGGATGAGTAATTGAGCATTTTACCAATTATTCCATAGAAGCAATCTACCTACCACTCCGCCAGTGATAAAAGGAATATATAATTTGTTTATGTTGATAAATTGAATCGTAAAATTTTGAAGGGGATTTAGAACATGCCATGTATGTGAATAATTACCAATACGAATCAAGTTCTAATTATTAAAGGCACAGGATTCAATTTTTATTTTTGAATGATATATTTAAATTGTGAATCAACTTATTATAAATGTCTTGAAGATTTTTCGATATTTAATAGGTTACAATTTAAATAATATTATAGTTTTTTATGAAATTTTCAGAAAAAATTGATATTTTCTTTGAAATTTTATAATTCTAATTAAATTGAACAGATAATGAGTGGATAAATTATTCAAATGATTTTTTCTATTTTAGGAAATATAGCATGAAACATAGAAAGGCATTTTCCATTAGCATAGACCTATAAAAATAATTACCGTCACAGGTTACCAAATCTCGTAGTTTTAAACAAAACTTAAATAGATAAAGTTTGAATAAAGTCGAGGGAAGAAGATTGAACTGAATTCATTCACGTGAATTTCTTCTAATTATTATATCCATTGATATCCTATTTTATGAATACATTCAATAGAAATTAATATGAGTAAATTTGAGAATGTTCTATAGAATCTCCCCAATTAATTTGATTTGAAATGCATCCAATCACATTTATTGAGGGGAGCCAATGAATCAAAAACAAAACAATAATTCCCCTCTATGCAGTCAAATCAATCATTTTTATCGATGGGGTTATATAATTCTACACAACAGTGATAGGGTTATCTATTGACATCTTAATAATTATTACTATTAATGAATATTTTATTTTTCTTTATGGCTGGAATTAATTTTTAAATATACAAAACTTTATAAACTACTTTTAATGTGTCTAGTTATTAATAGGTAGAAACTCATTTTTATTATATTAAATTTAACGAGTCTTATTATTTTCATTTGTACTTACTCGGTAGAAATAAAATGAAAAATAATTTGTAAACATGTCTAAAATTTTCACAAATATTTCAACAGCTTCCTGTTCTAACAATAAAATAAATTGTGATCGAACTGAAATGTAATAATTATTAGGATAAATAAAACATTTCAGAAGAACCATTCAAATTTTTATACTTCAAAGCTGTAAGATTCCTTTTCCAGTGTTCAAATAAATGAGGTCCATTGTTGGTATTATCTTTTTTATGTCTATAAGAATATTTAATATGCACCATGCAATTAGAACTAATATACATGCAGTCTTAAATATCACGCCAATTAATTTTATCACCTTGGAGAATAGATTCTAAAATTTCATTAAAATTGCAATCCATGGAGACCTACACTTTAAGATATCTTATTTAAGTAACATAAAGAAAATTAGAAAACTATAGTGTACATACACTGAACAATGGTATCTCTCTACTTATTTAAGTACATTTTTTTAAATCGTATATAGTGATGTTCAATAAATTATTTCACTACTTTTTCTCTCGTATCAATTATTTATTAGAGTATTGAATTAAGAGTAAAAAGTGAACAAAGTCTTAAATTACATGACACTGAATTAATTAATTAAATAATTCAATATGTTCAATTTTTTCGCTTACTCCTTCCAATGCAATTAATTTTTTCCCCAAAATTATATCAATTAATCACACCCAATTTGCGTTACTACAATGAAAAACGTATAATTTTAATAGAGTCTACCTTATTCCCTGTCATCAAACACATGCGACTCTACAAACTTTGCAGTCATCGACTAATAGATATTCTGTTCGCGAGTTCACAGTGCCTGTGCCTCACCTTCTTCTTTCAATGGGAAGACTACAATGAGAAAACTTTGCTCTTTTACGGCTTCGAATTGAGAATGAGCTTCAGACGGTATTGGAATGGCTGAAAACATCCGAGGTAACTTTGAGTGCTCTTCGCAAAAATTGATTAGTGAACAAAGACTCAATATTGATGTTTGAGCATCGGAAGAAAAACTTTAGAAACTGTTCTGCAGAGAGATAATTGAACCTATAGTTATATAATATATTGCCATTATTATATAACAATTTGAATTACAATTCTAAGAGAGGCAACTGTATTATGTTTTTATTACGTGAATGCGGTTTTCATATAAAAGAGAGTGTTCATTCATAACAGGAAACAAGTGACAAAGAGGTTCAACTCGTCATTATTGTGCTCTATTCAATGGAATAGAATTAATATATTCATGTGGCTGTATGCACAAGATATTCCATGAATATTAATGAATAGATGAACAAATTTCAATTCAATGGAATATCCATAAAGATCTGGATCTATATGGAAGATGAAGAACCGGAGCCAAATAGCTATAGTTAATAGATTTAGAGATACAGATAAACTATTGTAATATTCATATAAGAAAAATTGCAGCATCTTTTAAAACTTCCAGGTTTTGCTGGCTACCTTTTTGAACTCTGCGGATTCTTTTTGTTTAATTCTGTCAATCGCAAACACTCACAATTCATATGTCCTACGTCAATGTAAATATTAATAATATATGACGAACACACATTATTGCTTAATGCATTGAATATTATGAGTTTCTAAGTTTTGTAAGAAAATAAGTTTGTGATTCAAAAGACACGTATTCTTTTCATAAAAATACATCTGAATAGTCTCATCATTTACATAATTGAATTATAAAACTGGCGACGAGTTTCCAGGATAAAATTCTCCCGAATAACTCCTCATTCTTTTATATTTTCTATGTGAAATTTAATGGCTAAAAATATATTTTCTGCAGAGACACCAATGGCACATTAAGTTCATGTAGTTCTAAGAGAGAGTGAACAGCTTCCTTTGTACCTTTGTTAGCAAAGCTAAATGATGAGCTGAAATAAAAAGGGAACATTTCGCAAAGAAATAAATTCTTCTCAAAATATTATTCAGGGTATTATATTTTACCTCAGATTTTTAGTTCAATTAATTTCAAGCTTCACAGAAATTAAATGTGCAATATAGAGGTGTGCTATATCTATAGGATATAGTGAATAAATATTATGCAGAGAGATTATAATTAGTGTCAAAAACAAAAACAAAAAAATCTTTGATTGATCGAATTTTTTTAATGTAATTGAATTTAATCATACAAAATTCCACAAAGTATACGGAAATTTACAACTGTACCTTATACATACATTTATGCATACTATAAAGCGATACTAGGATAAAATGCCTATAAAAAAATGCCTATAAACAAAATGCCTAACGGACAAAATACCTACAAACAAATTGCCTAATGGACAAAATGACTAACGGACAAAATGGTTAGCGGACAAAATGCCTAATGGAAAAAATACCTAATGGAAAAACTATATGAATATAGAATATGAATATAGTATAATAACTAACTGGATTACGTGAACTCGTTAGAGTGCATACCTTCGCCGCCGCTTTGACCCGTTTTCTCCCAAAATCTAATAAACTGGTGATTGGATAATGACCAATCTTCTCACCAAGTGTCATGCAATGTGGTTCAATACTTTTTGAGTTATGAATGAACTTGCCTTAACCTTTGAGCGAATCAATCCCAAAACTTTACCAGATGGTTCCTGAACATTGATCAATTGTACCATCAAATTTCAGACAATTTGGTTGAAAACTTTTTGAGGTATTGAGTTGCAAATGGTCTTGACCTTGATCTTTGACCTTTGACCCGATCACTCCCAAAATCTCACAAAATGGTTCCTCTATATTGACAAATCGGCCCACCTAGTTTCATACAATATCTTTCAATACTTTGTGAGTTATGAATGACCATGACCTTGACCTTTGACTGAGTCGTTCCCAAAATTCTATCAGGTCACTGGACATTGACTAATCGTTTCACCAAATTTCAGGCAATTTGTTCAAACAATTTTTCAGTTATGCGAATAACAAGATGATATATAAATAAATAAATAAATCAATCAATCAAGGGTAAAATATAATCTTTCCGCATTCTGCGAAGGTAATGACGTAAATCAATATTAGAAAAAGATTAAAAGGAAAAATTCCTTATTGAAATTAAAGCGTGATAATATTCAAGTGATATATGTAATGAAATGATTATTGATATATGTAGAATATTATACATATTATATTGCAATAAACCTTCTTTTAAAAGAAAGAATGTTTTTATATAGAAAATCATATATACCATTTATATAAGCATTTGAACATTCATATTTTGATACTTTAATACCAATGACTATTTCTAAGAATAAAATAATTATAATAAAATATGATATATAATATATTTGTAAATATAATATACTATTAAAATTAAAATATGAACACACTATACAGGCAGAGAGAAGAAACTTGAGAGGTAGGCTTTGTCTAAATATAGCCAGTGAGATATAGTTAGGGCATGTTATATCCTCATATACTGGGCCTTAATGAGCGCTTAAAAATAGATAAACCTACATCATTACCCAATTAACAAACTAACATGGAAGAGAATGTTGCAAATGCTTATCCTTATATCGTATAGAGGGCTTCAGGAAGATTATCTCTTGGATATAACCCACTATGAAATCTTCTCCCGAATTATGATCTGTTTTGCCTAAATAGTTTATAAGGTGTGGATATTTTGATCTGAGTAAAAAGATATTTTCCAGATTAAATGTAGTGATGAAATATACATAAATTAATGGTCACGGTATCAAAACAATTAATACAGTTGACGTTTTCATTTATTCTATTATTTCGTCTTAGTCGTTTATACGAATGGAGTTCTATTTATTTAATGTAAATACGATCATTTTCCAGTGTGAAATATCTAGTATCTAATTTTCTTTGTTGAAATACAATTTCTATCTTCAGTGCAATAACTGCAAATGAAGTTCCTTTAGGAATATCAGTTGTTGTTCACATTGAAGGAAATAGAAAACGTGATCGGAATTTAACATAACATTAATTTACAAAGAAATTATTAAGCGAATTTAATAAAGTGTTCAGAGAAATTTCATAAATATGCTAGATAAATATAATTATATATCATTGTAGTGTTGAAATTTTAGTTAAATGTATTACACACTCGTTATATATTTAATGTTAACTTCCTGTTAGACTAGCTCAGCTATATTAAATTACCTATTGTTTCAATAACTATGTATTACTTTTAATGAGAAACGGACATAAGGTCTAAAGTCGATCACACTTCCGTCGAGGGTTAAATACATTGTCTTGTTGGTTCTGAAGTCAGTCTGTCTTGAACATTACTCAGTGAGAGATGAGTTCCACTCATCTCTCCATAGACTTCTAATTGTATAACATATTTACTCTTTAAATAAACTCTATGTCTTAACGTTGTTAACCCACTGATTTAACCTAATTCTAACAGGTTATGGGCCCAGTGAACGATAAGAGTTTATAAATCAAATTATGTTTAAACAAATTAGAAGTTTATAATAGTAATAAAAACGAAGTGCTGTGAAAAAAGTGTTAACCTATATGAAACATATCACTCAAAACGCTTGCGTAAGCAAATCGTGCTCACGCGCTAATGAGGTCAATTATAATGATTGCTCTAGCGAAAAATGCACTTGTGTTATAATATAATGATTTAGTATTTTTGCGGAAGAGGTGTCAAGAGAGGTCACAAATTACCTTTAAATCTGTGACCTTATCCTTTGGTAAACAGTCTTTCAACAAAAGGTTCTTGCGAACTAAGGCTGTGTTACTGTTCCAATTAAATATTAATAATTATATTCAGTGCAGTTATTCTTATGAATTAGAATAATGTTAAAACATCAATTCAGTTAAACAGTAAATCAAGTTAACTGCTTTGGTTGTTTATTTTTGTTAAAGTATTGAATGATAGTAAATACTTATATTCAGTGCAGTTATTCTTATGAATTAGAATAATGTTAAAACATCAATTCAGTTAAACAGTAAATCAAGTTAACTGCTTTGGTTGTTTATTTTTGTTAAAGTATTGAATGATAGTAAATACTTATATTCAGTGCACTTATTCTTATGAATTAGAATAATGTTAAAACATCAATTCAGTTAAACAGTAAATCAATTTAACTGCTTTGGTTGTTTATGTTTGTTAAAGTATTGAATGATAGTAAATACTTATATTCAGTGCTTTTATTCTTATGAATTAGAATAATGTTAAAACATCAATTCAGTTAAACAGTAAATCAATTTAACTGCTTTGGTTGTTTATGTTTGTTAAAGTATTGAATGATAGTAAATACTTATATTCAGTGCACTTATTCTTATGAATTAGAATAATGTTAAAACATCAATTCAGTTAAACAGTAAATCAATTTAACTGCTTTGGTTGTTTATGTTTGTTAAAGTATTGAATGATAGTAAATACTTTCAACAAAAGGCTCTTGCGAACTAAGAATTCTGTTTTTTGTTTCAATTGAATATTAATAATTATATTCAGTTATTCTTATGAATTAGAATAATGTTAAAACATCAATTCAGTTAAACAGTAAATCAAGTTTAACTGGTTTGGTTGTTTCAAGAAACATTTCAGAAAAACACGTGGGCTAACAAATTTCGTTTGAAGAAAAAGCTCTACAATCTAAAATTGAAGTCTCCTGATCTACTCGACTTTCATTTGAAGGAACTAACTGAAGTTTTTCAAGAGCTTGCCTTGTTAAATCAAGTGATCAGTGAAGAGGATAAAGTGATTTGTCTTCTGTCATCACTGCCAGGGCCGTTTGAAGTGCTTGTCACTGCACTTGAAGCTCAGACAGACATCCCTAACTGGATTACCGTAGCTGACACACTCCGGAGTGAAGCTGAAAAGTTGAGTATTCTTCTCAAACTAACAACTACTCATCCCAGAGCTACCCCAATCTGGATACACCCAGCAAGGAGGAGGATACGGCACTTGAAACAGTGGGGGGTACTATGGACAGCAGCAGAATTACTATGCACAGCAGCAACCGACACCGCTAACCCAAATCTCTTACGGCAACTGGGGACAACAGGCACCGGGCGGTTGGAATGCCGCAACCACTGGACAAGCTGCCGGTACTTGGAGTGGCTATGGACAACAAACCGGACAAACGCCCCAGCAAAGCTGGAGCAACTCCACATACTTGTGGTGGCTATGGGAACTACAACTACAAGAAGTAAAATAAGTAAAGACTTGTTTGTTTGTAAATAGCTACACAAGAAAGTGGTAGTGTTAAGTTGCTATAATGACTTAGTTTAACTGACATTTAACTTACGCCATATTGTAGTTCTATTCACAGTAAATAAATAACCTGATGTTAGTCTAGTGGTAGGTTTAGTTAACTTTCGCCTCTACGGTTCTTGCACCGGTGTACAACTTGCTTCAGCATTTGTGAAGTGAATTCTCAAATTAATTGAAATTAGGCTTTTGGATAGTAGTTAGATAGAATTTTTATTGCTTTTTAATGATCAGCAGATTAATCTTTGAATCGTAACAAAAACTACCGACACAGCATTTAATTATTATTTTAATTGATGACTCAGCATGTTTACTTAATAGAAGTACGCGGTCTATTAGGTGAGCATATGAATTGAATACAGATGAATTGATATTCATACTGTGAATATTTGTGAATATTTAGAAGTGAATATTTAGAAATAAATATTTTTTCATTTTGAAATACTAATTAGATTTTGATGATTAGAAAATTTTAAAGTCAAAATAAATTAGGAATTTGCAGGAATGAAATATTTTTAAATTAATATACATAAATGAAATGGTTATATTTATAACTAATTTGCAGTAAAATATTAAACGATCTTTCAATTTTTCTGAAGAAAGAATTTAATAGTAAATTTTATTCAATAAAATAATTAAAAAATAGAAATTCTATTTTTTTAACGGAAGGATGTTAATTTTAATTGCATGATTATTAAGCAATGTTAATTTTTACAAATTAAATTGAAATAAAATAAGCAAGAATGTCACAATATGTTAAGTTCAGTTTTGATGTGTATTCATACTATTTTTTATGTTATATGTAAGTTTGAAATATTTTATATACATAGTATATTTTCTTTTTGGATTTCTGAAGACTCTAATTTATATCGACATTCAGACATAAAAAGAGGGGAAGAAAGGAATTATTTGAAATAGAATTAAACCATTAATAAATGTTTAAAATTCTTGCAGTTATAGGTTTGATTTTTTATGTTACATGTAAGTTTGAAATATTTTATATACATAGTATATTTTCTTTTTGGATTTCTGTAGACTCTATTTTATATCGACATTCAGAAATAAAAAGAGGGGAAGAAAGGAATTATTTGAAATAGAATTAAACCATTAATAAATGTTTAAAATTCTTGCAGTTATGATTGTTCAATTTGAATTTCAGAATTTTTCAATTTGAGTTTTAATGTTTTGAATTTTAGTATTGATTAAAATGAGATTTATGTCTTTAAATTTAGAATAATTCATTTCCTATGTAAATTGTTGTTCATTGTTTTTTTTAATGGATCGTCTGACATATTCTCTAAATCGTTGCCTATTGATAGATTTACCAAATTTGTTAAATTAATAGGTATGAAAAATATAAAATGTCGTGTGAGGAGGAGTGTTGAAATTTTAGTTAAATGTATTACACACTCGTTATATATTTAATGTTAACTTCCTGTTAGACTAGCTCAGCTATATTAAATTACCTATTGTTTCAATAACTATGTATTACTTTTAATGAGAAACGGACATAAGGTCTAAAGTCGATCACACTTCCGTCGAGGGTTAAATACATTGTCTTGTTGGTTCTGAAGTCAGTCTGTCTTGAACATTACTCAGTGAGAGATGAGTTCCACTCATCTCTCCATAGACTTCTAATTGTATAACATATTTACTCTTTAAATAAACTCTATGTCTTAACGTTGTTAACCCACTGATTTAACCTAATTCTAACATGTAGAAGGTATTATAATACCGTCTAGCACATTAAAAATGTTTTTTTTTAATTAAAAAAATATTGCCATTTAATTAATAAATAAATAATTGTATTATTACTTAAGATTGGTATTGTAACAGCTGCGATGAAATCTTGTTAACCTTTAGAAGGTTGTAACTCGTACGAAAACATGCATTGAATATAAGTTCACGATTAGAAATGCATAATAAAACACATTATATGGATAGCAAGTAATACGCCAGATTAGCTGATTTTCATACTGTAGCGTTAATAAGAAGTTGTCAATGTCATTTAATAACAAAATGGTCTAGTAAATTTTAGCTTTGCTACTTCAAAGGAAGTAACATCTTGAGGCGTAGCGAATTTGGTTAATTGCTTAAATATCTTTTGGAGATGTTGACCTTCCGTCACAGAAAATATCATTTTGAGGCGTGTCTAATTGATTTTCATACTCTAGCATTGTTAAGAAGTTAACAATGCCATTTAATAATAACATCTTTAGGCATGGCTAATTGTTTAAATACTATTTTAAGATGTTAACCTTTAACAGTTGGGATTCCTTTTACTCAATCTATTCTATAAATAATGTAGTCTGATGCTAATCTGTGTTCAGTCTTCAATAGGGCGATCCACGCTACAGTAGTGTTACCTGGCGTTATGTTCAGACTTCCATGGGTAGCAGTATTTATCTAACTTTAGAGTTAACTCAATTGTGCATCTGCGCATAGACTAAATTAGCCTATCCAATAGTATCCATTATCTGATGTTCAATAGAGGACCTTATTAAGAAGATGTCCTGCGCGTTTCATTTATCCCTCTAGTAGCCTGGAATCAAAACCATCGCCACACATCATTCTTTGATTAAAAGAACCCAAGAATAGTATTCGGTATCCGGAAAGTGGGGATTCTATTCTAACATTCATATAATATGAATTTGCAGTTAGACTCAAGAAATGCGACCGAACCGAATATATACTGCAAAGAAAATGAATAATAATTTACATGGCTGTCAGTGTTATTATTCGATATAACTATTTCAATAGGATCTTTATGTAAAACATTATGATTAATAATAACAATATATTTAAATAGATAATAATAATTTATTCACTGAAAAAATATATGATTTAATATTTATATCAATATATACTAAAAAAATGCTGTATTTTTAATTTCTGCTGTTTCTATCTTCCATTCTAAATATTTTGACATCTTTTAATGTAAAAATATTATACGCATCATAAAAAGCCCTTTATATTCGATATAATCTCAGATTCCTCTGTTTTACATACCAACTTACAGTCCAGCACCAATGGCTACTCAGACTCTATAGGCACATCTAACTTTCAGTAGCGGGTATGACTAGAGATTCTGTATTTGGTTCATAAATGAGTACTTCGTGCACATCTAACTTTCAGTAACGGGTATGACTAGAGAGTCTGTATTTGGTGCATAAATGAGTGCTTCGTGCAGAATTCAGCGAAGACGAGATGACATCCTTTGAATATTGATGAGGTAAATGCTACTAAAATGCCATGAAGAACTGATTGGGAAGCTCTTCCTTTTTCAGAATGTGTGAAGATTGTTATTTACGGTGTACAGAAGCGTTCAAAAGTATAGTATATACAACAAGTTATTATTTTCAGGAGTTACTTATTTCCATTATTCTATGTGAAGTACTATTATATTTTTATATTGAAATGTTATCTTGTATTGATTATAATTTATTAAATTTTTTCATATTAGAGTAAAATAGTTAATATTTTGTCGGATTATAGATAAAAATTTAGAAATAATTGAATAGATTGAGCTTTAATTGGCTATAGGAAACAAAAAATTTCTATATGAGAAAGTTTTTCTAAGTATATATTAATATTCCTTTTATGCGAATAAAAGTTTACATATTATAATCACCAAAAGACTGGTGCATCACAGAACACTTCATTTCTGCATACAAACTTCCATTATTTGCTCTTTTAATGGCCGTAGCATTGTACATCAAAGATAGATAAGGTATTTTGGCTGATGTAAGACCCTTGTAATGACCAATAGATCAGCCCAAACGACACTCTAACGAGCTACTTCTTGCACCGCTTTAATTACTCTCATTTATAATACATCAAAGAAGCTAATTAACATAATCACCAGCACTCTGATGTTTCTGCTTACCATTGAATTACTGTACGGCCTATTTATGTTAACTTCAGCTCTTATAAAACGAGTTGCTGTTCCCATGCTATTAAAGTACGATAAAAACAAATATTTTATGCCTAATTATCGTATATACATATAGTAAACAAACATAATTGTGTTAAATTCATCAATATAACAAAAAAATCATTTGATAATGTTCTATAAGAAATGTACAATATTCTCGATTTTTATGTTTAAAAATATATTATTTGGAGAATTTACTGTATGCAATATGGAGTAAACAGTCACAATTTGCATTTTTTCTGGGCGAAAACCTTTCATTATATTTAGAAATAACAAGCGATGGTTTATTTAGAGTGGTAGAGATGTTTACACGCGTGTTTAACTTTTTCCTCAGCACATAATAGCTGTTCCTTTTCTCGGTGGATATCACTTTTCAATACAGCTCATTCGTCAGAGTTATAATAAGTTCTGTAATTAATAAAACTTCTGACTGAAGCCTTCATCAAACGACCTCATTAATTACCTCGGACTTTGATATAATAAAAGATCTGATATTTTCTGATATTTGAGGCGTGTAAGAAAGATGAGAAAGAAATGGGATGACTTGTGTTAAATATATGGCAGTTAATATATGGGAATCGATAGATTCGCACAAAACAATTCACTTGATTAATGTTTAAATGTTTTTAAAATAATAAAGCATTAAAGCTTTTTACACAATGTTATTTCAATAATACGATGCATTAACATTTTTTATATTCAAAATTTGAATTTGTCGCAATTAATAAATAAAATAATAATAAGTATCGATATGGAATAATAGATTACATCAAGTTGTTAATTATTCCCAATTATTAACATTTAAATTGGTACTGTAGATTAATGCAAATTCGCGATGCAATCCCGTTAATTAAGATACAAGTGATACTCATCGTTTCAAGTTACCGAAATGATGGTCTGCCACCATCTCATCCTAAATTAAGTGGAATCATGAATCAAAATAGTCTGCAAAGACCTTAAGATCTGCAGAAGACAGTCACTAATGATCTAGAGCTGATTAAGTTACCGAAAGGTATCACTGTAATCTTACTACTAAGAAGGATTGCGTAACTGGGGCAATAATGAAGTTCTTTTAACTTTGGTTTATCTCGAAAATGTTATTTTATTTACGGTTTATCAACAGCAAAATTTTAACATTTTACTTGTGATACATTAAAATATATATATCAGATACCCAGGTGTTTCACGTTTAACCTACAAAGTTTTGTCACGAAACGTGACACTTGAATTAAGTGCATCAACTATAGTAATGATATACTTCATTGTTTCAGATCTTGAAAATGTTCAATTATGAATTTCTTCTTCCAAATCATATATTATATAGAAAATTCTAACATGTTTTTTCATACAGTTAAAAATGAAAATATTTAAAAAATGTTGGTTATATTATCGTTTTTCTCATATTTTGTTTATGCATGAATATCATATCAAGGATGGTGAAACGACTTTAAATCATACAATAAATTTTAAAGATTGTCCATGTGAAAGATTCGAATATCCAGAAGAGCAGCTATATTTTCACTTCTATTAGATTATTTCTAGGCCTGAATTATGCATGGGCTGCTAATGTTCTTGCTTGCATTTGCCTTGCTCGTTTCAGTGCATCAGCCTCTTAGTGGCAATGTACATAAATGAATAAAAGATACGGTGCTGGGATAAAGATCACAAGTAGACGCATTTTGCCTTGAGATTAGACAATGATTACGTGTTCAAGAATTGAAATACGTAAATCTTTCTTTTTTATTCAATTGAAGTTTGTAATTAGTTTATTTGAAATATAAAACTAATTTAGGATATCTAGTTTAAAAATGTCAAAAAAATATTTCATCATAGCTATTAAATTAGTCAATTACCTAATTTAAAAATATGTATTCTAGTCATCTTGAAAATATTTTAACAATATGATAAATTGTATGATAGAATTGATAATCAATTTGCAATCTTTTATTTTGAACTAATTTACCAGAAAGAAGTTAATCAAAATACTATACAGTTTCAAAATACTGTATACGGTTCGCATTAATATCACAAATGAATTATTCCACAATAATATCTACATCTAACAAAATATTCAATTTGTACTGCTTAAAAGAAAGGCTCGCATATTATCAATATTTCCACATTGATTATTAGGGATACGAATTTATTCAACGAATAATTTATTTATAATCTTACAATATATTTCTGCGTTTCTGTTGACATTAATTAAAGAAGGATGATTCAGTTCTGTAGCGTGTGACACCTTTAAGGTTAGAAATTAAAAACCACTAGGAAGAGAGTTTTAAAAAATATTGTTCATTACGGATAAGTTTTTAGGATATTGTTTTATTAAGGTTTCTAATTCATTGATTGGCTATAGAGATTAACTAATAAGTGTACCGGGGGAAGTGCCATCCAATGTACCATCCAGCCAAGTCATTAAACGAACATGAAGTGTGCAGTATAACAAACTAGCAGATATAACAAACTACATTACACTCTTTTATGTTGAGAAATTCAAAGTTCTTATTATTTGAAATGTAATTTAATTCCACTCATAGCTATATGAAGGTAGATGAGCCAACAGGGGGCGGAGCAATAACGTTTAATTGCTCTGCCTTCAAACCAATCAGAGGAGGGTTATCTTTAAATACATTATCTGTAAAAGTATTATACTTACAGCACTGTATCGATAGAAACTTATGCAATCTTCATTATATTTTAAAATTTTAGACGGAAACTAGGAACCTAACTTTTTTGGACACTCCTTCTGTAACAAATGATTCATTTTCATATTGATATATTATTTCAAATTATTTTTATATTGAAATAATATGCTTTTTTGTGTACTGTAATTATAGGCTTATCCTCTCAATTGATTTTAAATTCTACATTCAAAAGATCAAATACTTTTTTCATATCTAAAAATACTCTTATATTAATTTATTTAACAATGTACTGATATATATTTATTTTAATTAAAAATGTTCAGATTGAAATTATTTTATCATACTGAATATATGTTAATATTTTTGATAAAAAAATTCAATCTATTAGAATGCAAATAATTTCGATACATAAATTCTTACTTAGTGTAAAGAATAAAGATAATTATTATCTACAAACATTTCTCGTATTAGTTAATCAGAATTGTTCATTATAATTTTTGATTCCTAACTTCAATAGTATTATACAGAATTAAGAAAGCTTATAAGGGGTTTGTCTCACTTCGGCACCTAAAATAACACTTTTTTTGCTATCTTATATGATACCTTTCTCTACCTTTCTCTAGAAGAATATGAAAACAGAATTTCGAAAAACGTACCAGAACTACTACAAATGTACCAAAAAGTGCTGGTACGTACAAATATAGTCACACACCTAACAAAAGCTCTCTCTTTTCTCTAATTTATTATAATGGGTTGTCTGGTAGGAAGGAGATCTTCGTCAGCTGCAATCATTAAATTAATTCCTTCGTCCGTAATTGGACGCTTCATCTTCAACTCTTTTTTATTTTAAAATATATTAGGGTATGTCCCGAGTTAAAGTTAAATAATAAGTATAATAAATTCTTCTCATGTGTCTGAATACATGAAATCGTTTGACAACTCTGAACGGTATCCGGTAAATTCATCGCCGGTAAATTCATCGCCGGTAAATTCATCGCCGTAAATTCATCGCATGGTAAATTCATCGCATGGTAAATTCATCGCGTGGTAAATTCATCGCATAGTAAATTCATCGCGAGGTAAATTCATCGCATGGTAAATTCATCGCATGGTAAATTCATCGCATGGTAAATTCATCGCATGGTACATTATAAAATTTAATTGATAAACTTAAATATACTTTTTGCAAATTATCGCGCCGACCTTACTTTCTTTTTCGCTGGATTAGGGTAACTTGTTTGTACGAATCTGTGCTGATAGTATATTTTAAATGATTGGATCTTAGTAATAGAATGTCATATAATTTTCGCATGTATATCATTCAATTAATATTTAATTTATAAAATATTTATTATGTGAGTATGCTTGCATTAATTTATTATTTTATAGTTATGCATATTTTTCTTTAATTCAAATTTATAATATTTCTCAAATTACGTATTTGGGTAGCTACTCATAGTTTGAAGAACATAACTGTAAATGATACACCTCTTTGAAAATATGATCACCAAAGCATAATTGCCTCAGTAAATGGGAACCCGGTTTTTTAATTATTTAAGAGGTACTGATTACAATTTATCTTTTTAAAAGTAATTTAGATACATTTTTTGTGAAGTTGTAACAATAGAATTATTCTTTAATATTAACTGTTTGCTCTAGCAACATATCCATATATTATTTCGTTGACCGACAATTGGGCACAAGATAATTGGGTCCAGGACAATTAGGCCCCACGTCAATTGGACCCCGGACAATTGAGCCCACGACAATTGGGCCTAAGGACCAATATATTATTTGCCCATTTTTTCAGAGTCTACAGTATCAATTTAATTGAAGACCATTGCTACCGTAATAACTAGGGATGTGACAATATGCGTTTGATATAAAAATGTAGTCCTGAGCATAATTAAAATATAGAATATTCCTAATATGAAAAAAACTTTCTTGTTATGAAACACATATATCTTTCAATAGAACATATTCATATCCTAGTTACAGTACCTCTATAGTGAACTCTTGTATAATGGTTTTATTCTTTTAAATTACTATAATTTTCTGTTCTGAGATCGGTCATGTAAGCAACATATTTCCTAGTTACAGTACCTCTATAGTTAACTCTTGTATAGTGAATGAGTTAGGATGTAGCCAATAGAAAATAAGAATGCAGCTTTTAAGATGAAGAGACAATAGAAAATAAGAATGTGGGTATTTATAAAGAAGGCCGTGTCCTTCCAAGACATGCTGAAATTATTGGAACATACAAGTCAAATTAAAGTTAAAGTAAATTTATTGAAACCTGTTCAGTGTTCAATATAGAAGAGTTTCATAAATTAGTGTTGCAAAATGCATTTTCACAATCTCATTTTATCCCTACAACTCTTCAATTTTTCTTAGTTTAATGAAACGAAAATCTTTAAAATTCACATGACATGATTCAAGTTATTAAAAATTATTTAAATACTTCAAAGATTTTCATTACACCGAAACATGAGATTAGTATACAAATTTGTTTTAAAGTTTTGTTAATATACACCAAGTATATCAAACGAATTTAAAAACTACAAACATATTTTTGAGAATATAAAACATACTTCAAATATAATATTGTCACTACCCTAATAATAACAAAGTAATACTTCTTTATTGTGTCTTCTGCCCAATTTTTTCTGGGTTCAATTGTTTTGGAGCCCAATTGTAGTGAGCACAATTGTCCTTGGGACCAATTTTCCTGGGGCTCAATGGTCCTGGGCCCAATTGTCGGTGCGCCATATTGTTTGTAACTTTTCAATGTCCTTATAAAAAAAAATCATCTTCTATTTACCACTCTATTTTTTGTATTATCTACCTTCCTTTTATAGTTCATCGATGATTTATTATGCGATGAATTTACCTGCGATGAAATTACCATGCGATGAATTTATCATGCGATGAATTTACCATGCGATAAATTTACCACGCGATGAATTTACCATGCGATGAATTTACCATGCGATGAATTTACCGCGATGAATTTACTGCGATGAATTTACTCGCGATGAATTTACACTGATCCACTCTGAACTTACCCTATACGGTATATTTATGTATTTGCTATTTACATTAAATTACTTGAAATATCAAACGAAGTAATTAAATTTATGTTGATCAGCTATTGCGTCCAATATGATATTTATATATAATTTATTTCGCAGGGGAAAGTGTTCGCTCTTCCCTGCAGCGAATTCAGTTGGAAATAAATATCAGTTTTTCTAGAGTTGGTGTAATTTGATTACAATATTCCCTCTTCCCTTCCGTTATTATTCTTTAACAAATACGATATTTAATTATACAATGGTAACTGAAATATAATTTAGAAATTAAAAGTTCTTGATAAGAATGCTTTTTTTGGAGGACCGTAGAATTGTAACGGTTTATTTAAAATTGATAGTTGCAGATCTTTATTATAGTAGCATTGATTTTAGAACCAATCGATTTATTGATTCTAATATTAAAAGAATTGAGAGAAAAACAATGCAATTAGTGAATGTTTAAAAACTTTTTTCTTTCATTCTTTGTGATGTAATTCAAGATATTGAGAATATTATAAGTAATAAGGTTATATTATGATAATTATAAGTAGCAAGATTTCAACTAATTGGATTATAATTTTTATTTGAATGTACTATCCTCGACATAAATATAATATGTAAACTTAAATTCTCATTGGATATTTATTTAGATCAGATAACTTCTCTACAATTTTAAGATAATTCATTTAATTTTGAGTATTTATATACCATACTTGATATCAACTAAATGAATATACCTTTACACTTTGTGCCCATCTTCTTCCTGTACAATAACAGAATTCCTCTCATAGTCAAAGTCTGGCCGATTGTCATTGGTCAGAAGATCAGCTGACAGCTATGTGTTAAACATGTGATTTAACTTTCGAGATATTTATTAGGCTGCTTTATGGTGAACCTAAAAAACTGGTAATTGTTGAATAATAGCCTCAGTAAGTAAATTTAGGACACAATCAATATTGTGGCATCCATGGATCTATAGCTTCAGAGTGTTATGCATTGAATGGACGATCGTTAAATAAACTGACTCAAATTTACCAACTAAACGTTTAAATAGTTCATATTATTTATTATACTGTTTTCGATTAGAATTCATTTATTTCCTTTAAATTGTTGTATGCAGTCGATATATAGTCTGCCTAATATTCCCAATTCATTAATTCATTAAATACTTAATTTTTTTCCACTGAAATGCTTTTCTAGTAGTTTGATCATTTAATATTATTTTCACTTATCGTTCTCATACTATTTCTATAAAAATTAATCAGTAATTCCTTTGATTTCATTAATTTGTGAGAAAAAGTTTAATTAGTATAAGGTTTTTTAATTTATAGTTTGTATAGAATTGGACCCTATTGGATTCAATCCTATGAACTATCATTTTTTCCCTACCGCGTTATTTTTCTCTGTGCCAATTGAGATTTTAACTATATTTTAATCAGTTTATATTACCATCATTAATAAATTCACTGCAAAGTACCATGGTATTCGAGACAACCGAAAATATTAAGGAAAAAAATTCATTTATAAATTATGAAATTTTGCTAACTCATATCACAGTTCAAGAGTGATCAATTAATAAATATTTCTTTCAGTGTAAAAAATGGTTCAATTTATTCCTATTAAATCAAAATGGATATAAAAATTACAAACTATTTCCCCTTCAATAACTGTTCGAAAACAATCTATATTCTAAACATTATATCAGTTTTCAGTTTTTCCAACCAGAATCAATAGCCGTTTAGATGGCGATATCTTCGTTTATAATATCACGACGAATTACCAAAATAAAAAAATGAATTGTAGTATAAAGTAAACTGCATATAAGGTTTTTGAAATACTGTCTCTATCGCATAAGTTTTTATCGATACAGTGCTGGAATAGTAGTGTTTTTACGGATAATCTTTTTAAGATGAACTATTCTGTGATTGGTCGGCAAGGAGGAGGAGCCAACAGGGGAAGGAGGACTAAATCGTTAGTGCTCCGCCCCCTGTTGGTTCCTCCTCTTTGTTTGCGGTTAAGAGTTTAATTTATTTATTTTTCAAATAATAAGAATGAAAATCTCGACATGAATGGTTGTAATGTAGTTCTTTGTATCTGCTAGTTTGTTGTAGAGCACACCCCGTGATGGTTTAATGACCTGCACCCTGATACTTTTACTGTTCAATCTCCATAGCCAACCAATGAGTTAGTAACCTTAAAACTACTATCCTAAAAAATTTATCCTCAAGAAAAAATATTTTAAAACCTTTTAATTTTCAATCTTATTGAGGTTCCACCCAAAATCTACTTTCAAAATAATATCTCTTAAAATATTATTTAATTAAAAATATCGTTGAGTAAATGTCATTACCATTTTATTAACGAGTTTCTTTTAAATTAATGATAATGAGCTTCTAAATATATTTCAGCGGAGAAATTTCCATCCAATTTATGTAATTTAAAATATTCGTCAACTAAATCACAAACTTCCTGAAGTATTGGAAAGTTTTATTATTAAATCTTCTATTTCGTTTCAGAATTTAATTTTCTAGACAAATATTGAGAGAGCAGATAAATATATGATATATCTGGAGTCATAGAATTATCAGATATTGGAATTAATTCCTAGATATAAATTAATGAGTTAATTCTTTACGTGTTATTTTCTCCAAAATAAACTATCCAAACTTTTTTCAAATGTATACAAATATGAAAAAATATAAAGATGAACAGATTTCGATTATAGGAAAAATCTTTAGAAATATGAAAACAAGGTTAATTCTAGCGATCATGTAAGATTAATCACTCTCGAATGACTAATAATGATGGAATAGCAGAATCCAAAGATATTTACTCCTGGGATTAACCAAGTAACATTTTCTATCGAATAAAAGTGCTGAGTCAGTCTAATAAAACACTGTTCGAAGACTGAATAACAGCAGCCATTGAAAACAAGAATATCTCTTGTAACTATTCGACCTTTATATTCATTCTATGGGGACTCGTGTGAGATATCGAGTAGGATTCAGTAAGTTACGAATTATCGGTCAGTACTACATCTTCAGTCATATAAACGATATAAAAATTATTAGATAGCACTGTGTAATAATAGTAATAATTTTAATATAGTTTTTTCTTATATGACCGAAGATAGTATGATCGAAATTCAAATTACACATCTCATAAAATGTCGATATTTGTATTTTATGTCGATTTTGGTGTTTCCGCTTTTAAAAGGAGTATGGAATTACAAATTGATATATATTGTTAAATCCTAATAGTTTACGGTAAGAAAGTATAAGCTTCTCAGTCTTGGAATGATACGGTACGTGAATTTGAAGGAATAAAATTTAATTGTACACAATCGTGAGCTCTAACTGTTTAGAAAATGTTCTCAGTTATTCAAAAGAGCCCAATTCATCGTAGGTAAAGTATTTAAAATTCTGCTTGAAACTTTGAGTCTCACATGAAGAAGCGTCTATCAAAACAAACATACTTAAGAGGATTTTTATGCTGAGTAAGCCAAATTAATACGCACACGCTTGACAGAAACTCTTTGAGTGCTGAAGTAAATGCTGAAATGTTTAATTTGAATAGGAAAGTAGCAATAATTGTGTTTGTACGTATAATAATTAAAATAAAGAATTTACTAAATTGGTTGTAATTTGTAATGTTTGTTAACAGTATTTCCAAATTCTTGAATAGTTATTCACCAATGAAATTGTAAATGGAATAAAACAAGAAGTAGAGCTAATTTTATGTTAATCAGGTTGGTAATATTCTCAATAAATTATTTCTTCTAGTCCTCATTATTATTACCTTCTCAAAGAAAATGAATGACAATAATAAAATATTCAATGGCTGATGAAAGTATCTAGCATTAAAGAATTTATTTAATTTTAATAATTTATTTGTAATCTTTTTATAGGATTTTGTTATTCGCATAACTCAAAAAGTATTCAACCAAATTGCGTGAAACTTGGTGGGATGATTGTTCATTTTCCTGTGATTATTTGATAAGATTTTGGGAGTGATTGGGTCAGAGGTCAAGGTCAAGGTCATTTATAATTCAAAAAATATTCAACCAAATACCTGATTTAGTTGGATGATTGTTCATTATCCAGGAACCATTTGATTAGATTTTCGGAGCGATCAGGTCGAAGCTAAAGGTCAAGGTCATTTATAATTTGAAAATTATTCAATCAAATTGCCTAAAATTTGGTGGGACAATTGTTCATTTTGAGGGTGATAGGTTGAAGGTCAAGGTCATTTATAACTTAAAAGTATTATATAGCGGTGGCGAAGGTATGCGATCCACGGGTTTCCGTTCCAGTTTCCAAATGAATTCGCTATATTTTGACGCTAGAGAATGAGCAAATTTCGTATATCATATCAATAAAAAAAGTATCAGTAACAGACTGAGTGATCAGCAGCGCTACATAAGCATCTAACAACTGTCTCTCTTAATTCCAGTACATTACTTAGGAGCGCAATCAAATGTTATTGGAGTATGAATTATACTACTTAATATTCAGTACTGCAGTTATATTTTTTTTGCATTTCCGATGTCCAAAGTTCGGCACTTGCCGTCAGATAGTCTCAAAATTACATCACAATTTGTAACTTGTCTCGTTGTTTCGTTCCCATGGAAGTGAAATATTGTATTACATTTCAGCTTATGAACTGATTGGATTAGGAAATAATTTAACAATACTGGCAATATTGTAAAATATCAGAGCAATGTTGTAAAATAGTAGAGCAATGTTGTAAAATAGTAGAGCAATGTTGTAAAATAGTAGAGCAATGTTGTAAAATAGTAGAGCAATGTTGTAAAATAGTAGAGCAATGTTGTAAAATAGTAGAGCAATGTTGTAAAATGGTAGAGCAATGTTGTAAAATAGTAGAGCAATGTTGTAAAATAGTAGAGCAATGTTGTAAAATAGTAGAGCAATGTTGTAAAATAGTAGAGCAATGTTGTAAAATAGTAGAGCAATGTTGTAAAATAGTAGAGCAATGTTGTAAAATAGTAGAGCAATGTTGTAAAATAGTAGAGCAATGTTGTAAAATGGTAGAGCAATGTTGTAAAATAGTAGAGCAATGTTGTAAAATAGTAGAGCAATGTTGTAAAATAGTAGAGCAATGTTGTAAAATATTAGAGCAATGTTGTAAAATATCAGAGCAATGTTGTAAAATAGTAGAGCAATGTTGTAAAATAGTAGAGCAATGTTGTAAAATAGTAGAGCAATGTTGTAAAATAGTAGAGCAATGTTGTAAAATATTAGAGCAATGTTGTAAAATATTAGAGCAATGTTGTAAAATAGTAGAGCAATGTTGTAAAATAGTAGAGCAATGTTGTAAAATAGTAGAGCAATGTTGTAAAATAGTAGAGCAATGTTGTAAAATAGTAGAGCAATGTTGTAAAATAGTAGAGCAATGTTGTAAAATAGTAGAGCAATGTTGTAAAATAGTAGAGCAATGTTGTAAAATAGTAGAGCAATGTTGTAAAATAGTAGAGCAATGTTGTAAAATAGTAGAGCAATGTTGTAAAATAGTAGAGCAATGTTGTAAAATAGTAGAGCAATGTTGTAAAATAGTAGAGCAATGTTGTAAAATAGTAGAGCAATGTTGTAAAATAGTAGAGCAATGTTGTAAAATAGTAGAGCAATGTTGTAAAATAGTAGAGCAATGTTGCCCATGAAAAAATTGTCCTATTTTTTTTGAATTGAGAGAAGTACAAAGTAATTGGCTGTGAATGTTGCAATTGAACTTATTAGTAGAAATAAATTTTTATGTGTTAAGAAAATTCACTTGTTGACGTGTTTGAAATAACAGTTATGAATTTTATCACTTATTTCTATAACTTAATTTTAATCACTAATAAGTACTAATAAATAGTAACTAGTTTTAAACTATTATATAAGTAACAAACTTAATTATATAATACTACAGGCATGAATAACTTTTAAATAACTATTCGTCTACGGTCTACACTATAAAAAATCTTGCTGTGATAATTTTCTCATCTATCATTTTTGTCAAAATTACATCATCAGTAGCAATACATATTCAAATTGTCTCAAATATATTATTTAATTCTGAGGATGGGGTTATTTGAAGAAAACTAAACAGAAATACTATTTCTACGAACCTTACATAATTCATTAAACAAAATTGGTCCCAAAAGTTTGGCAATTGTTGCCGAGAGTATTTTATCATTCCTTCCAATTCTTGTTCATCACCATTCACGCCAGATGAAGAACATTGTGGATGGATTTCCTTGGAGAATCCTGCAAGGACTCTAATCGAACAAGCTCTTTCCTTTCATTTTCCCAGATGTCGAATGAAGGGGGAAAACTTGGAAAAGATCAAGGAAAAATATTTCTCCGTTTGCGAGAAAAATTGTAGAGACACAATATTTTATTTATTAAAATCAATATGTTCCCATAAATAAAAGTTGAAATAGAAAACATTAATTCGATGTCGTTTATAGAGTAAAACATTTATTAATCTAAATCTCTAAATGCCAAGTTTTTAAAATCAATAAATTTTAAATTTTCGTTATAAATAAATAGTACCTATTCACAATTATCAAAACATAATATGTTAGAAAATGTCCGATAACTCAGAACCTACCCTACATCATATTAAAATATATAAATTAATAATAGAGTGATACAGTAAATTTATAGTTATCTAAGAATGAGTCAATGTACTCTGAAATAATCATAGGTTTCTTTCAATGGCAATCTAGTTAGGCCACACTTACCATCAAATTATATGACTCAACTCAGCAGAAACTCTTTGATCCGTATCTGAAATATCAAAGTAAAGTTAAACTAACTTCTAATTATAGTTTTTCATCAACAGCCATTGAAATTTATATATTTATTTATATTAATTTTCTAATAGAATTGTATCTTTTGCTGCATACATTTAACTTTCTTCAGTAAATTCCATGCGATAGAATTTATTTTACCAAATGGACTTGTATCAAGTGCGGTATTTATTATATTTAACATATATTTCTGAACTATTAAATGTAATCCATTTATTAAAATACACATACACGTACATATAAATATAGGCATTGTCCAATAGTTTATTAATTGTTTACTTATTCAATAAACAGTATTTAATCCGATTTTTTTCTATTTCTAAATATTCTAGATAGTTTCTTCAAAATTAATTTTCACTGGTCTTTTTTATTATTATTTTATACTCATTTTGTTGATAACTTATTAAATTGGGACGAATTGACATTGTTTGTTTATGTTAATATGGAGTTGGGAACAATTTTGGAAAATTGAATAGAAAATAATTCTTTATATTGATTAAATAGTATATGTACGGAATATTTTTAAGATTTCTCTTAATTACTTGAATTATAAACTGAAGAACCTTCAAATTTGCATAATCTGAAACAAATTCCTTTTCATCAATAGCTACACAAACTCTGTTCCTCAAAGTTTTCATTATTATTTTAGAGTTTGTCTAGATTGAGTAATGCCCACATCAGTTTGTGTGGTGGGAGATCCTTCCTAGCGAAAGACCACAAAACTCTTAAGTAACCAAACTCCAAAAATGGGATTAGAGGAGAGTAGATTGGAGAGATGAGAGGAGTGCATTGGAGAGGAAAGAAGAGGAGATTGGAGAGAGGAGAGGAGTGCATTGGAGAGAAAGAAGAGGCGATTGGAGAGAGGAGAGGATTAGAGAGAAAGAAGAGGAGATTGGAGAGAGGAGAGGAGTGCATTAGAGAGAAAGAAGAGGCGATTGAAGATAAGAGAGGAGAGCATTGGAGAGAAAGAAGAGGGGATTGGAGAGAGGAGAGGAGTGCATTGGAGAGAAAGAAAAGGCGATTGGAGAGAGGAGAGGAGTGCATTGGAGAGAAAGAAGAGACGATTGAAGAGAAGACAGGAGTGCATTGGAGAGAAAGAAGAGGAGATTGGAGAGAAAGAAGAGGTGATTGAAGAGAAGAGAGGAGTGCATTGGAGAGAAAGAAGAGGATGGGTCATTTAAAATATTAATTTTCAAATGGAAAATAAGCTAAATAATTTGATGCAATCAAACTTAATTCAAGAGTCCAATTAAATAATAGATCAATAATTATTCTCTTAAATGATGCATTAAATGTGTGAGTTTTATAAATTTATCATTGAATTTTGAACTTGAAAATTGATTAAAGTTGGCTTTCGAAATTGAAAATTCATCAAGTAATTAGAGACAGACAAAGTAACTAATATGATCATAGAGCTGGAAAATTAATGATAATTCTGCAGAACTGAATGCATTGAATAATCAACGATTATATAATAATCAATGATTATAATCATTTAATGTGATGTAAATGCGAAGGTAATTGATTGGATGATTCGATTATTCGCTGAAAATAATCCGAATTATTATTATAACACTAAATATAGGCTTGTTGTTTTTCGTAAATATATTCAATAAGATTGTCAAAATCATAACAATTTGTTTTCGTAATATTGTTTATTGTAATATACCAATGTTATATAGGATGTTTAACCATAGTTTTCCACATTCTAAACATTCTAAATTTCCTCAATATAGGTTCAATTTGAATTCGACTGTTCTCAAAACAATATTTACTATACAGGGTGACGCAAAAAAAACGAAAACCATTTTCAAATGAGTTTATTTTAAAAACTATCAAATCTAAAAAAATTCTAAAATCACCATTCTAATCGTATAGTTTTTCTGCATCTTATCTTTCATGAAAATCTGTCAAAGTTACAACTAAAATTAAACATCCTGCAGCGAAGTGAAAAAATATAAATAAAAAGGGCTTGCGCGAGGACGAAAAACACAGAAAGACTTTATAATAGCTATAATTTATTTCAATATGGTGTAGATAAAAATAAAAAAAAATTTCATTCAATTAATGTTTTGTTTATTAACTCTTTCATTCATGGAAATACATCTTCGTCACCAATTTCGACAAATGTGCGGTAAATCAGTTCTAAGAGTTCGAACATTACATGCTTCTTGAAAGGATGGTATCTCAAATCGTGTTTAACAATTCGGTGAAATGTGTCTTTAGTGATGTCTAATTCATTCCTTCTGATTGATATGTTTGGATTCTCAATAAAGTTTTCATGAATAAGATTAATGTTTTCATGTGTTCGTTCTGTTTTCATGCGACCTAATCGTTTTTTGTTTGAAATAAAGTGGTTTCTATAGTTTTGAACTATAATATAAGTCAATATGGTTTTATAGTTGGTGAAAATCTTTCCTGAAAGCATTGTTCAAAATGAGGTTGAACCTGTTCAAAGCTTTCATTGTTTAGATAACTTGTCACAACAAAAACTTTGTTCTTTTGAAAGATGCATTTTGAGGAATTAATTAAGAGATACAAATTAACGCCGAACTGATTTTATTAAAGATATCAATTTTATATCAAACATCAATTCTCAAATGATAACTCAGGTTTTAATTTTTTTTAGTTGTTACAGAAAATAATAATATAATCCATATGAAATGTATGTATTATACCTATTGAGATTTTTTTCGTATATTCCGTGCTCGCGCAAGCCATTTTTATTTACCTTTTTTTAATTCGCTGCAGGATGTTCAATTTTTGACTTAATTTAAACAGATTCTATTGATAGATGCAGAAAAAGTAAAGGAATAAAACGATGTTTTTAGAAAATTTCTAGCTTTAATTTATTTGTAAAATAAACTAGTTTGAAAATGTTTTTTTTTGAGCCACCCTGTATACTTGTTAATATATATTCCATTTAAATTTTTCGGTCATAGTTCTGGTGACTAGATTTACCCTGGTCTGCAATTAATTTATTTATAGTGTTATGCATTATTTCCAAAGTTACTTCTCCAAATACGTAACAGATTTTGTTCTTCAACTCATTGCTATGCCTGTGTCGAGTATGAAAAACTTTACTCTTATAAATAAATCACAATGTGGAAGATCAGGTAAACTTTGTGTCCACTAAATTTTTAAGTCAACATCTGAACCTATTCCAATCCACCTGTTTGAAAACTTTTCATTAAGCCACTGTCAGACTGGGGCTCCATCTTGCATAAAGGCAAACTTTTCTGAATCTTGTAAAATCGAAAAGCAGGTCAAAAGTCCGACTGGTGTCAATGGAGATAATTATTACTATTAACATCTGTAACAATGACACATAGTTGTCCAGGGTGAAAGAAGTCGTTTCTCTGCTCTCTAGTAAGGGTTAGAAGTATAAGTAGGTACACACTTAACGACAACAGTAAGTGTTTACTTCACTGCATCCCCGGTAGCATTTTTTCTTGGGCCAATATTGGGACAACACTGGCAATTTTGGGACAATATTGGCCCGAGAATCATTGCTACCTGGGATATGGATATGGAATTGTGCTTCTACAGAAAATATTAATTATTTAAGGTAATTTTGTGAATCCAAAATCATTTTTAACATTTCTTCCGTAAAGGCCCATTCATTCATCCATATTTAAATATTCTATTTAAATGTTCATTCCAAATTTAATACAAATGTGAAATAGTATAGCAGCTACTTTCTTAAATTCCTGCATGTAGATGTTGCAATAAAATACCTACACACAGCGTTAGAGTATCATCAATGTAATTAGATTTCAGGCGAACGCTTTCACCAAGCGTCACTTCAATGGAGAAAAGAAATTAATCCTCTTGAAGCTTCAAACGATTCTTTGGAACACTTCAACTCATAGATCTGGTTGGGAATTTTGATACACTGCGCAAACATTGATCTTTTGATGTATATTCACGTGCAACTAATATGATTTAGAAAAGTAAGTTAGAGGAGTACTAAACTATTAAGGAAGAACTGTATTAAGCTAATTCCATATTTATTATATATTTAATATATATATAATGTATCTTTATTGTAGCTACATTCAATTTTATTTAATAAATATTATGGATAATTGTTTTTTCACAGTGTAAAGTAAATCTGCTAACATTTTGGCATCATAATATTTAAAAATATTATATAAACAAGAATATTTAAGTGATTTTTGAGAATTTGAAATGCTTAATATTTTTGCATATTTGAAATAATCATTTTTTTACAGTTATTTTTGAAATTGGTTATAGTCTTATTAAAATAGCAGACCTGTCGGTCTTTCAGAAGCCAAACTGCAGGTGTTTATATGACAGGCGCTATACTGTTACAGAAACTTTGCCAATGTTTGGCATTGCAAGAGGTACTCTCTCAAAAGTAATGAATTTCTCTGAAATATTATATAGTAAATTGCTAGACCAAGGCTCCTAAAATCACTGCAGAAATCAGACCCCAATATGTGACAAAAACTGTATGTAGGAAGAGCTTTTTTATATTTTATTCCGAGTCCTGTATATGTTGTACATTATTGCATGCAAGTATTATTTATATAGGTATTTATATTGCATTTTTATCATGGAATCAAAAGAGGAATATATTTCGGCTTATGTCCTTATAATCTAAAATATAGAATGAGCGATTGTATACAAAAATAATTCTACTAAACTTAATATTTTCTCTCCTAATTCATCATGTCAACACTGGAAAATAAAAATCTTAATCTGAAACACCCAGATGTATCAAGTTTATCCCATAAGCTTCGTCTCCAACGCGAGAGACTTAATGCATCAACTATAATTTTCATACACTTAATTATGTGTTTTAAGAGCTGGAAAGTGTCAGTTGCGATACACGCTTGTCTCTATTATGGTTAAAATAATGCGAGTATTAATTTCTTCGTGACCGGACAATTTCCACCCGCGGACATTTGCCACCCACGGACAATTGCCACCCGCGGACATTTGCCACCCGCGGACATTTGCCACCCGCGAACAATTGCCACCTGCGGAAATTTGCCACCCACGCACATTTGCCACCCACGGACATTTGCCACCCGCGGATAATTGCCACCCAAAGTCTCTTAACTTAAAAGATAGAAATAAAATATGCATATTACTTTCTATGCGATTAATCATTAATTATTTTTATTTTAAAATACAAATTTTTGCATTTATTGTTATATTATAAAATAAATTATTCCGATTGGAGATATAAAATAAATTGCATATATATTGTTTTTATACGAAATATTTCCATAATAAACTATATTTCTATTATACAATTGATCATTTCCATTATATATTAAATATCTCTTTCTTTATCACGACTATCTTTATTATGCAAATATTTATAATTTAATATATGGCAAGCTACAGTATTTGAAATCAGTCCTTTTACATTTTTCATTATGAATTTTCAAACTTATTTTTCCGTTCTAGTGACCAGTTACATTCTATGACATCTGTTATTAGTATTTTACTTTAAAAATATGTTTTATTAACGTTTTCAATATTATTATTCAATATTATTATTATAAAGTTCTATATATATTATTAATTGATAATGGACAAACAATTGGTATTTACATTACTACTACTTAATTAAGAAAATTTTCAAGTGAAGAATCCTGATAATAATAATTAGGGTTGTAACAATATGCTTTCATAATCATAGATCCTAAAAATATTATAAACGGAGAGGATTAAACACTATTATGATTCATTTTAAACCACTGGTGTATAAAAATCTATACGATTCAATTTTTTCTCGGCTATAATATTCTTATAAATATATATTACTTAAAGCATATTATCACAACTCTAATAATAATATCATTAGGGTGGCAATTGTCCAGGGGTGGAAATTGTCCGGGGATGGCAATTGTCCGGGTGACAATTACCTAATTTCTTAATGATAGAAAACTTAGTGTTCTCCAAAAATCATTGTTTAACAATTTGTCATATATCATATTAACATATGATGTTATTTGCTGAGGTATTAGTCGTTTAATCTTCATTTCAATTATACTGTTGTAAATATCTGGAATTGAAAAAAATATGAAGATATCACAGTTACAAGGTATGCGAGTGTTCACATTGTTTACGGGAGTCTTAGCTTTTCTGCTGTAATAATTTCCAATTAATATTTTTTATACATCATGACTCTTCTTTTATAAATCCTGTATAATGAATGTAGTGTCCTGAGTAAGGAAGATAGTTTATATAGTGAGTAAATTTTCTTTTGTCAGCAATGAAAATTTACAACATTTTACAGCTGACCGAAGATAATTTGTTCACTATAGATTCTACTCTCTTACTCAGGATTCTACATTAACTATACAGGATTTTGATAGACGATTTCTACTGTATTGTAAAATTAGGTTAATTCCATACACTTAGTATTAAATTTTTTTAAATGAATTCACTTCCAACTGTGGCTAATATGAACATTCTAAAATGATATTTCCGACTGCCAGCCTTGACTTCTCTATCAGTATGTCAAATCTGATAGAGAATATTGCACAAGTTTCAACTTTCTGTAAATCCAATATAATATTAAAGTAGACCACTTTAAGTTGATTCTGACAGCTTTGTGAGACTCGACTAAAAGTTTTGCCAAGGGAATTTATTTCAATTCGATAGATTTTATCGGAACCGAAGAGTCCCTTGGCAGTCGGAAAAGAATTGAGAGTAAACAAAATTTTTTTCTCTGAAATATTATAAATAATTAAATGAATACTATGAATTATTACATTACTGAAACAATATATTTTAAATATTCACAATTAATGCTATTTTCAAATCAGTAAATTCATGTTTCACGCTAATTACTATACATATATTATTAGATATTTTATCGAACTTTACTACATGTTACATTAAGAGTTGTGTTTCTAAGTCATAATTTTATGATTCAATTGAACAGAGAATATAAGGAAATGAATCAGTTTAAAATTCGTTTTAATATTAGGGATTTTAAAATAGATAATTGATTTTCCAGTATAATATTGTGCTCATTCTACGTATGTAATCAATTCAAATTACTTACACAGTCAATTAATTTTTTTTCTAAGTTACCATCTTCACCTTCGCAGATTGCAGAAGGTTATATTTTAGGCGCCATTTATTCATTTATTTATCATTTTGTTACTCGCATAACTGAAAAAGAATTGAACGAAATTGCCTGAAATTTAGTGGGACGATTGTTCAATAACCAGGAATTAATTAATTCGATTTTGGGAGCAATAAGGTCAAAGGTCAAGGTCAAGGTCATTTATATTTAAAAATATTCAACCAAATTGATTGAAATTCGTTGGTACGATTGGTCAATAACCAGGAACCATTTCATTAGATTTCGGGAGCGAACTGGTAAGAGGTCAAGGTCATTTAACTGAAGGATTATTGGATGGCAATGTCATTCATAAGCGCTTGCGAAGGTATGCGCTCCATGAGTACCCATCATATAGTTTACCTAATGAAGAAAAGTCATACATTAAAAATTATTAGGATTTTTTCAAAAAGTAGATTATCTATATTAATTAATTATTTAGCATGTGGAGGAAACTGTAATCCGCACACCACTGAAGTCTAAAGGAAGCTCTACTACAGCACTCATGCATTTCTCAGGCATCTAATTACATTCCACCGGGGGAATTTAGCCGATGTTCTTTTATAGGAAACTTTTGTTCCGTAGAGTTAAACATTGTTGTTCGAGACTTCGTTTCGAACTGCTTCACATTTTTTGTTTGCATTGTAATGGAAAGCAAGCAAAGATGATTAGGATATTCCATGTTGTCTTGGTATTAGTTTCTCAAAGTTACTTAACGATGGACTAGATTTGAAGTAAACAATTTGAAGAGTGAATTAGTTTAATGCTTGAGAGCACAAGCTCAACTTGTCAATATTAATATCTGAGATGTATATAATTTAATATTTTTCGTATATGTATGCAATAGAATTTGAATAAAATATCTGTTAGTTGAAGGATTTTTATTCTACTACAAAAGACGAGTTGATTTGAAGAGAGAATAACGTGGTTTAGATATTTTCATTATGTTTTTCCTTCTACTCTATTTAGACGGGACTAATATAGTTAATGCTATTATATTGTATTGATATTCCAATAGCTCAAATAATAATTTATTTCATATAAGAATTCCAATTAAAATACTTCGACTTAACGGCATATAAAATCTGTTCCACACTACATTATTGAAATTCCTTTTCTGAAAATATTCATAAAAATTGACAACGAATCTTTAATTTCTTCGTAATATTTAGTATAAAAAACAAATAATAACTGAGTAAATTTCAGACCAACAAACAGTTGTGATGTTTTCAATTAGCTGCTTTTCCACGTGACAAATTATTAACGAAGTCAATGGAAGGGTATATGACAGCGGGTGATTTTTCACACATTTTCTAATTCGGCATGGTTAAAAAATCCTTTGTTGCCAGTCAAGGATTCTTAGCATATTCACGATCAATTTGTATCAAAAAACGAAGTGAATTCTCTAGTGAACTCTATCGAACTGAATGCGTAATTTTGAAGGTTCACTGACATACTTCTTCAAAGTTGAACAAAAGCTTCAAAATATTTAAAAAAAATTTCAAATGACGCCAACATAAAATTTCTGTTTGAGATTATCTGTGAAAAAAGGTAATCTAATTTGACAGCATATTTAAATTAGGCTTCAATTGTTTAAGTCAAGTTTTGAGAAACTGTACCAAATTCCAAAAATTGTAAACATCAACGTAAAATTCCAATTCACTGAGTTTTAAACAAAAAAGTGTTCACTCTAATTGCAAGGAGGATAGAGTTTTCTTCAGCGAAAAGAATATGCAGTTAGACACTTCAAACTTCCTTCAGAATCAAAGAATCTCCAAACAAAGATAATCTCATCGAGTGAAATTCTAAGAACACTATTCAGTGTTTTCGGGGAAAAACAGAAATGAAGACGATTGCAAAAAGTCAAGTGGTTTATGCAACATATGATGCTAAAGTTTTTATAGACGGAAGAAGTTTGGATAAATTGTAACGTTGCAGGTGTTGTGGAGGGTGTTTTCTATTATTCATTTTTTACGGTGCATTAGGTACTCAGGAGAATTGAACAAAATAAAAAAATATCAGTATATTTATATCACGTAAAATGTAGTGAAAATGATTGCTAATTCGTTATTGTCGTGAAAGCATTTCATTTTTACAGAAGTAATATCTTACATAAATCATGTTATTATACATACATAAGGCATATTATCTATGTTTAGACTTTTTATGACTTTTATTATCTCAGTTAATCAAAAATTCATTAACAACATGCAATTCATATTTAAGTATAATATTTTTTACAAAAAATATAGATTAAAACACTAATAATTTGATTGAATTTCTAATATGCCATCAATTTGAATTCAGATAAACACTGTTAAAACAACATGTAATTAACTCTACTAGCCCGATCTAATCACTTTAATTCACTAATAAATAATAACGATTAAATCATACTCCAATAAAAGCAACTAATAAAAGATGGCACATAGCGGTATAAAATAACTCTTGGCGTTGGATACATTTTGTTCATCACTGCCAAAGAAAAGCTATAGATTGCGTGACGTGAATAAATTGACTGTAATGAACCGGTAGGAAAAAAGATAGCCTTTTTATTTCTGATAAGGTCTGTTAACTTTTTGAACTATAGAGAAAATTCTTATATCATTTTCTATACGATCATTTCATTCATATATTTCAGTTTGATTTGATCAAGATATTTATTATATATGTTAAAACTTTAATGTGTTCATAATAACGACTTGTGATGAGGGAAGATATCTTGTTGTTGTTTTTATCTTCGTGACTAAATCCATCAATTTGTTGGCAGGAGTGATATCCTTTGAGTCGGTAGGTGTCGCTGTCACTCAAAGTTTGTGCCACATTATGTATTCGAGACACAGACATGCCCGGCCTAGCCTTGCCATTCCCCCTTCCTTCCTTGTAGAACATACACATATTTTTATTCCTTTGGTGTGGAAAGGATAATCTAAGATGAGGTTGTTACGCTTGTAATGGATATTGAGATCGTTAATGAAAATTCCTATAAAAAAAACCTTTTAATTACAGACCGCAAATTAGCATAAGCATCATATTGTGTTGTTTTTCAGTTGATTATAATTATATATTGATTATTTTTTCCAAATTGAAAGAAAGGATGCACTACTATATATAATTAAAAAATAATCTTGAATTCTTGAGAAAATTTAATACAATAATATCGAATATGGTTTTTAACTGTAGTAAATTCAAAAAGAGAGAAATAATTTTAATAACATATTATTTGAAGGTGGTTATAATACAGACAGAATATTTTTTTTTAGATACATGAATATTTAACTTTAATTCCATATCTCTCCTGTTCTATTCAATATCCATTTCTGTCAACTTCATTTCCTTTCTTCGCAATCTATGTTTGTAACTTTCCAACATTTTCAGCACCAGAATAAAATTCTCAGAATCGATAGATGGCAATTGTCTCTCCAGTTCAAATATAAAGAACAGTCTTTTATTTTCCACACCAGATGCTTTGATTGGCAACACTTTTGCCTGCCATTTTAACTCCACTTCTTCGTTCCTATAATAACTTCGGTGTCTGTTGTGTAGGTTGGAGCTGTACAAGAGATATGAAAATGGATAAATATGAATGAAATGAATTTTTATAACTGTCTATTTATAGGCAGAAAAATTCAATTTAAAGTTTGCATCTATAAATCTGTGACTGAAATTAATTCGAAAAAAATATAATTCAAATAATAGAAATTTGAAAAACATTAGGATGAATTAACTATTTTATTCAATAAACATCGTTCAATTTTAATAGGCGATGTTGATTTCTTATGATGTTGATTGTGACGTTGATTTTCTGTCAACTTATTCTTTCAAAATGCATATATAGTTATACACAATAATTAAAGCATACAAATTATTCATTTCATTCAAAGTAAAACATTTCTAAATTTTCTTAATCATCCCTAAAAGAGATCTTTAGAATCTTTAGAATTTCAATTCAATAACAATTTAGAATTTCAATTCAATAATAATTTAATTTCCAAAAATTCTCTTAATATAATATAAATTATTCTCCAGAATTGATTAATGCTTTCTAATTGTTTCCTGAATTAGTTAAAGGGTGATTGTCTCGTGTATAACTAATCATATTAAATATCGTACATACTTGATCAGGTATGTAGATATTGAATGGTAAATTTATCTTCAGTTAGTATTCCACGTGTAATAGCAGTCTAATTTATTTAACGTCTGTAGCAACATACCCAATCCTAACACTACTAGGAATTAAAGAAATTAATCGAGAAATATAATAAAAACGGAATGCATTTTTCGTGACTATAACAGAGGTTAACTATAAGTCATCAAAAGATTATTAAAGTCTTGCTGATCTATCCTGTTCTTTAGTTGTTAAAACAAAACAACTTCATCATAGGAAGCAACGTTTCTTGGGACAACATTGGGACAACATTTGGACAACATTTGCCCGAGAATCATTGCTACCTGGGATCAGACAAAGTCTCTGTGGTACACTAAGTTCACAGCAATGGATAGCAGGTCTGTGTGTTGGACAAGTAAGGAAGAGGGAAGAGTGAGGCTAGGCCTGGCATGTCTGTGTCTCGAATACATAATGCGAGACAAACTTTGAGTGAGAGAGACAGCGACACCTACCGACTCAAAGGATTTCACCTCAGCCAACAAATTGATGGATTTAGTCAAGAAGATAAAACAACAACAAGATATCTTCCGTCAGCACAAGTTGTTAAACTAATTGTGGTATGTATAATTGTATATATATATTTTCTAGTGCCAGATCTTTTGAATTGAGAACCATGAGAGATGAATAAATCTCTTCAATTATTTATACACGGATCTCATGCTCTCCGAATAAAAAATAAACCTATTTTCATAATCTCATTTATTTCATCTCATTTATTTATTCATTTTATTTATTCATAACACAATAAAACTATTCATAATATTCACCGTAATCTTTATCTGTGTTCATATACTGCTACTCCAAAGAGACTTCAAACCATCCAATATCTCCGAGGAATACATTCCGATCCTACAATTTTGGGATCTGTCGGTAGTTAGGAAATGGAAATTTGGCAAGTTAGGCCAGAGAAATTCATATTCATTCCAAAACTGGCAAAAGATCCGAAGAATATCCGAAACTTCTAACATAATTTTTTATTGTGATTTCACGGGCGAGGAACTTCTTCAGATGGTGTTTGACTGACCAATTTCATAGGAGATGAACAAAAATCACGACATCCATCAGTGCAATGGGGGAGATTGTGAACATTTTTCCGGGCCATTGACTTCTCTTGAATTGAACAGCAGGTCATTATAAAACTTCGCTCCGGTGCACAACTGAAGAAATATTTGAGCAGGCTTCACTGATGCCAAAATAAGTTAAGTTATTGATAAAAGGAAGATGATTTATCTGTTACTTGGAATTTTAATGTTGAGATAATGAGTTGTATGCTATAATTCCTAAAAAGTTCCTATGGAACTTCGTATAGGCTCGGATATTTGATGATTGTTTAATACACCTAATTTGAAGTAAAAAAGATCGTAAATATATATTTGTGTAAATTTATCTATGTAATTCGTATCAATATAATCGCAATAAACTGATTTAATATAAATATTATAAATAATAAATAAATGCTGAGCAAGTATGTTTAATTTCATTTATGATACATATTTATTTCATAAAAACATCACATAATTCTTTCTTTATGTATAACAAATAATTATAATACTGCAACGGTAGATTGAACACAATTAAATGGTTACATTAAGCATATATTTAGTAACATAATCTTAAGTTTCTTGCAAACTACAAAATATTATTGTTTGTATTACCACTACATAGTTCAATGTTAGATAATTACAATTAATAAATTTATTAGGAAAAATATTCAGCTAAAATTAACATATTTTATAAATATATCCCGATTCTTCTACCTAATTGTAAGGGAACAGTTTGAAATAAAAAGTATATAAATTCCCAGGCAGTCAGTTGAATGAAGGCTACCAAATGCTCTTTTTTTCTTTTAAATCACAGCTCATCATTTAGGTATTCTAACAATGGTACAAAGGAAGCTGTTCACTCTCTCTTAGAACTACATGAACTTAATGTGCCATTGGTGTCTCTGCAGAAAATTTACAATTCATCTTGCAGATTTTAAGTGCCGTAATATTGATTAATGGGTGACTCATCGCTAACAAGGTATGAGGCTTTCAAAATTGTCACAATTTATACTATCAAAGGAATTATATTAACTGTTTCATAGTAGGATTTATATTTCGGTGGTTATCAATAGAAATTGAGCTATATTTATTGAGGACTTATGATTACCCTAGTTAAGTTATTTGTGGTAAAATATCTGTTTTCATTAATGAAATATCTTAAAATGAATAGACTAGTGTATAAGAACAACTTAAATACCACATATTTTTTATGAATAATTCCGTCACAACATAGTATATTTTAATATTCGTTTGTCGAATAATAATATACTCAATAAACATAGTCGGTTACATAATTCTGCATTTGTATCGATATGGTTATTTCAGTGAGTGATATTTTTTTGAGAACTTCGAAATTTTCCGACTACCAAGGGACTGGACACTTCGGTTGCGATAAAATCTATCGAATTGAAATAAATTCCCTTGGCAAAACTTTTAGTCGAGTCTCACAAAGCTGTCAGAATCAACTTAAAGTGGTCTACTTTAATATTATATTGGATTTACAGAAAGTTGAAACTTGTGCAATATTCTCTATCAGATTTGACATACTGATAGAGAAGTCAAGGTTGGCAGTCGGAAATATCATTTCAGAATGTTCATATTGGCCACAGTTGGAAGTGAATTGATATTAAATTTAATACTAATTGTGTATTAAATGAACATAATTTTACTATGCAGTAGAAATACTTTGTAATTAAATCCTCTATAGTGAATATGGAGTCCTGAGTAAGAGAATTACCTCATATAGTGTAAATTTTTTCTTTAGTCTACCATAAAATGGGCATTAGTTTTCTAAGTTTTCTAGAACTGACGGACATTCATGGCTGACTAAGGGAAATTAGTTTACTATACAGAGTAATTCTCCTACTTAGGACTCTACATTCGTTAGAATTTAGTAAAACATTTTGATATTATTGAATACAATTGTGAGCTACAATTTTTTCTAGCAAGCGAAGAAATATTTTTCCTTGATCTTTTCCAAGTTTTTCCCTTCATTCGTCATCTGGGAAAATGAAAGGAAAGAGCTTGTTAGATTAGAGTCCTTGCAGGATTCTCCAAGGAAATCCATCCACAATGTTCTTCATCTGGCGTGAATGGTGATGAACAAGAATTGGAAGGAATGATAAAATACTCTCGGCTACACTGTTGGGATGAATTTTGTTTATTGAATTATGTAAGGTTTTGTAGAATTAGAATAAAATATACTAAAATGGTACAGCAAAGAAAAATAAAATCTTCAAGCTCCTTATATAATGTACCTGCTATATCTACATGTATACAATTTATACGCACATAATTTGAAATCTAAAGGAAGAAATCCATTATCATTTTTGTTATACTGTATGTATTAAAATTAATTAAAATCAATATTGTTTCATATTTGAAAAAACTAGATTGAATATTATTGTAATCATATTCATGAAAAGTTTTACGTCAGAATCTTTTTAAAACGATTCCCACGAAATTTAAATTAATTCATTTCTTGATGATAAGAAATAAATCCAATCGATTTATAAAGAATGTATATGTAAAATATAAAATATAAATACGGAATGATTCCTATTTAAAGAATGAAGTAAGTCAGTGACTTTTGTATTTCAGTCTTCGTGTTTGCCAAATGGACTATCGATTAAAAAAATTCGTTTTTGATGAAAGTAGACTCTGCCCTAACTTTCGTTTGGCACTCAACTCTGGCAATGGAAAGTTAGGAAGCATATCCCATGCAGTGAGTATGAAACTGTACGACACAAGTTGCGACTGAAGTGGTTTGGAACTTTTGAGAGTTTCAGATGAGAAGTGTAGTGAGCTTTAGGTTTACACAAATAAAAATCTCCTTTTTACAGTACAGAATGTCTGTAAAACTAATTCGTGTACTTGTAAATTATGATTTGTCTTCTAACTATATAATGAAAGCTGCAAGTTAAGATATAACTAAGTCTCAGATTATGATTGCTGCTGTACGAGTGTTTCATGTGATGATGCTACCAAATTGTTATATCGAAAAATGACATCTGGAGAATGAAGATGGAGATATAATTTATTTAAATGATAAATTATATTTGTTAATTCTATTACTTATGTTATTGATCATTCTGTTAAAAGTCAATTGCAATAATTGTATTCGAAAAAATGTTAAGTCATATCTTCATGAATTATTTGAGGTAAAGTTAATAATAAACTAATAATAAATAAATGAAGGTGAAATATGTCGGGTAGAAGGTTATGCCTGAAATTTGAGAATACAATTGTGAATGGTATACAGTTCTTTTACTCACTGGGAATAGAAGTAAAGCAGTGAGTAACTATTCCTCATATTCCTCGCACGACTAAAAGAAAATGTCAATGTGGATAGACTCATTATGTTACTTTTTAAATATGACAAAAATGTCACAATAATTAATTATATCCCTATACGAATTGAAGCCTAGTATGTACTTATTTTTTCTCAGTGTGAATACATTCATGTGATATTTTCTAGACCTTTTCCAATAGTATAATAATTTAATTAGCATTGAAATAAGGTGAATGAAGAAATAATTAATGTTTCATATTCTTCAGGATGATCCAATTAGTATCTCCTATACTACACACCTCATCTCGAATAGAGCCAATCTCGACGAGATCTCTTGTTTCAAAGGTAATTTTAAAGTATAAATCTTTCATTATTCCTAACTCTTCCATCGCAGCCAATGTTCGAACAAGAAACCCACTGATTTGTTGCTAATTGCTAAGTTTCTCCCATAACTTCCTCACAATGAGTTGCCTGATGATCATTTCGCTAAACACTCAAATGTAATGACAACATGAAGGCATTGAGAGGAAAATGAAGAGCATGATTAGTGAAGTGATTGAGACACATTATGAATTGTTTTGCTCTAATCTCATCACTATAACTGTTAGTAATGACTGATACTTTTCTGTTAAGCGATGAAATTATCTTTCATTAAAAAATTTCTTTGAAAATTGTCCTCAATTTTCATCCAATAATTATTATTCAATATAAATAAATAATGAAACTATAAATTGATAATTCGGTACTAGTTCAACATTTCATAATTAAAGAGAATATCTGTGTTTACAAATAAGCATTTACCCATTAATTTGTATATCCATATAATATTAATGCCTAATGGAACACTATTGACTGTTGTTTCTAATTTAACATTAATTTACACTGAAAACTAATTGACGAATAATGTTATGAACTGCAACTCGAGTGTGATGTCCATTCATATGTATTTAGTGCGGGACATATATTACAGTTCTAGCTTTTAATTCAAAATTCCTAACACAAATGAATTATTATTCTCCATTTCAAATCATTAGCAGAAACATGGTTTGCTATTGACTCACTCCAAAATACATAAAAGGTTTATAGATTTCAAATCTCAATTCCACGGAAGAGCTGCAAGGTATTTTCATATGTTCGTTTAAACCTCTGTTCATTGAAGATAAGAGTTTACATAAATAAACATGATCTGAATAACGGAATATAACTTAGAGAGATGAAAAAAGTCTTTCTATAATACACTCCCTTTATAACCCATAAACTGTTCTGTCAAAATAAATGAAAAATTATTCAAGTGAATCGGCAATTCCCCGTCAAACTGGAAAACAAATAAATCTTTTTTGATTCTAAAAGTGGGACTTTATCCCTAGTTATCAATCTGCCATTTAATAAATATTGTATATATTTCAGTACTTATCAAATAGCTTATGAATGAGCGCATTGCTCTATTTTGAGATAGTGTCTCTCATCCCATCGTTATCAAGTTACAGGTAAACACGAATGGAAGTCTCACTCCTATCAACTGTCAAAAGATAGCAACGAGACATTTGATTGAGTTACAAATGTCCTCCATTGGACTAATTGAGAATGGTGACATTGAAATGGTGACATTGAAAGAGATATTACGGAAGAGAGAGAATTATTAGATCTGCAGTAAACTAATATGTAAGTAATTGTATTTGTTTATGGGACAAAATGTTGTGAATTCTTCATAGACGGAACGATATCAAACATTTTTAAAGTCTCTATATTATAATTTGGCAAATATATTTCTATGACTATATGCTAAATTTGATTATTGATAATGAATATTTTATTATTAGAAAGCTTTAGAAAAATAAAAGGATGTACAATTTTTTTTAAATATTGTGATGCCATTTATATTTCAAATTTGTGATATTGATCACTACCATACATTTTATAGAATAAATTTGACTGTATGATCGAAATTGGAAGTCTATTATATTTATGTTATATATTCATATCATCAAAATACGAACACAATATATTCGAGGCTTTATTACTTTAAACTTTTTATTTGCGAATTCGGACACTCCGACTTTTATCAAAAACTTCATGGATACAAAAAATTAAAAAGTTTACTTTTTAATCATTTTTATTTATTAAAGTTGATATTATGTTACCTCTAATATTAACACATTTTGGATATTTAAACTTGTAATATTGCTAATACCTTTAACAAATATTTTTGAAGAAAATTCACAACAAACTTTAATTTAAAAAATTGACAAAAAATAATCAACCTGTAAAATAATAGATTACAGGTCCTATTAATTATAAATCAACACAAATTTACATCAGATACAATAATAATTTCAAATGATGATATAAAATCGAACCGTCGGTTCTAGGAGTTTCTAGAATTTTAATGATATTGGAAACTTTATTGGGCCATCAAATTCTTGTCAGAATATTTCATGAGCCTCAAACTTATCCTAAAATCTTCAATAAAATATTCATGACGGATTCGAAGATTTCAGTCTCAGTTTGATGGCATTTCTTGCAGATTTTATGTGTACTGTGTAATATATAATAATTAATGACAATTTTATATTACTAATAATAGTAGTATATATTTTACAATACATGTTGAGATTAGGTTTATGATTACATTAATAGCTTCGTATTATGAATACAAATAAACGGATTTAGAGAAAATATTTTAATTCAAGTGGTCAGAACTATGATTTTTCAATTATTAATTTCAATGACATTGCAACAAACTATATTCTTTTATAAAAAAGTTTGAGGTATCAGACGAACAAACATCATGACTTTTTTTTTGTATTATTTTCCTATTATGTATTATAAAATATTTACATCGTGAAGACAATAATTTAGTCACAAAAAGTGAGAATTTATGTACCAAATATACTTCTTAAAGGGGAGTTCAGTCAATTTTTGTTTTCATAATTTTAATGTTGAACGATCACTTAGAAAGAATAAAACATTCTTGTAGAATTAAACGGTTGAAAAATATATAATAAGCGATATATATCATATTTTATAAATTCGATTTAGTTCCTGCGTCCTCCTACAGATGGCGCCACCACTCTGTACTATTTGTTTACATTTTACAGCTGATAACATGTTATCAATTTTTCTATCAACAGTATTAATAGGTAATTTATGAAGAGATGGTTTTCTTTTCAAAACTAAATCTAATTGACTTAAAGGACAGTTTTCAATTTCACAAATTCTTTTCACAATTTTCAAACATATAATGACAGATTCAAGATTCAAGTCTGGGACTGGTTATCATTTTGTTTACGTACTACAATGATTAGTACGTCGGTCCACCACAGTCCACAGATGGCGCCACTAATTTACAATATACTTTTTATATTAACATTTCAACGAATATTCTAATGTTACATAAATAAATATACTAAATCGATTTAGGACCAATGTGGCGATAGTTTGATTTTGACTGAACTGCCCCTTTAAGATCTTGGAAGTTTAAGATCAGTGCGATGCTCTTTAGTGTTTTTGAATCTATATAATTGAAATAAAAGGTTTTATTTCAGTTGAAATATTCTAAGTACATCAGGAATGAATGCCAGTACACTAAAGTGCATCGCACTGAAACACTTTAGACATTTGAATTACATTCAGTATATCATAAATTATTGTATTATCATTTAAAGTGTCTCGTATTTGTGACAATCAGAGAAAAACCTGTGTATCCCAGACTGATATGTTTTTTTCTAAGTCTATTATATATTAAATATTATTTCCACATCTACCTATCTTTAATTATTCCATTTATTTACATAAAATTAGTCTGGTCAGCAGCCTCCTTGATTCCTCCTCAGCCTCCATTTATAATTAATTCCACATCACATGTTTAACACATTGCTGTCAGCAGATCTTCTGACCAATGACAATCGGCCAGACTTTGACTATGTGAGGAATTCTGTTATTGTCCAGGAAGAAGATGTGATAGGTATTGAATTCATAGGATTGCATGGTTCTAAAATTAAGGTCATCCAGAGGGGACATATCGATCTACCTTTCGTGTCCGAAACGTGACACATGATTGTACCAAAATATATATTAGATTCACTTGGCTGCATCTAATGAATTATATTAAAATACCATAATTGGTGAAATGATATTATTGTAGATTTTTGGAATGATATTTAATTAAATTATGTATTTATGTATGTATTTGCTTATATTTGTTAATTTCAAGATAATGATTAAAATCCACAGAATTTATTAATATTATCTCTAGATTATTTAGTCTAATGAAATGATTAAATGTTTAAATTCATGAATAAAATAGTTAAAGTGACGATTAAATGATTATAACAAATAAAGTGATGATTGAATAATTAAAATAGTTAAAGCAGTAATGATTCAGATCATTTAAATATTTAATATAGTTATAATAATGATTATAATTAAAGTGATGACAATAACTAAAGTAATAATAATAATTAAAATGTTATGATTTTCATTAAAATATAATGATTATCATTAAATTATAATGATTATTATTAACGTACTGAGTAGAGTCTACGGAGTTTGCTAATAGTATTCTATTTATTAATTACAAATACTGTACTAGAATTGAATATCGAAAACGGTATTAGAAACCATAGTGCAATATAGTTCATTTAAACTGACTTACACCGGTACAGTTTCTAATTGTTTGGGTAATGTATGAAACGGGACAAAATAAATAAACATAAATTAATTACAGTTAATAGATTTAGATGACCAAAGATCCAAGAAAGTGGACATATTGCATGAATTAAATATGCCTATTTCAAATATATTAACTTTTTTTTTAATAATTGCAATTATTTTAATAGAGATATTAGATGCAACTATTTATTTGAATAGCCGAACAATAACTAGAGCAGAAAGATAACAAAACCTAATCCTATATAAACAGAAATGTTAGATACAGGGTGTTTACTGCTTTATCGGACACACACGGTTCGGCGTTTTTGATAACAATTAAATGGCTACAAGCTGAACAAATAGATAGCTATTAAAAGTTTATCAAAGTATTAGCAGCATTTCAGGCATACTAAAAAGCTTTAACTTAAAAAAAAATGGAAACAAACTGACTAATCCACCTAAGTTTTGCCTTCAACACTTCAACTTCAAACTGCATTGTAATCATACCTATGATTAATAAATAAATTATTTATTTAGCATTTATTTATAAATAAATTATTGTAGCCCTCAGGCAACCACAATGCCACTGAGAAAAAAATGCAAGTCAATTTGACTCATCGCTTGAGTCAAGGCAGGCAAAATTCCAACATTAGATGGAGTCTGTATTCTTGATTGACTCTACCTGAGTTAATCTGACTATGAATTAGGAGTCAATATGACTTCTGTTTTTGAGTAAAATGTTAGGATGAGTCAAATTGACTCACATTTTTAGTCGGTTTTGGGACAAACTGAAAACTCAAATTTTGAGTCAATTTGACTCGTATTTTTTTCAGTGTTGGATCAGACTTCAGTAACTCAGATATAAAACAAATTCTGCTACAACAACCATGTACAGACATTTTGAAATAGAAATTTATTATTTAATATTAAATTGATGAGCTTATCATACTCCCTTTTGATACGAAAAGTAATTTATTACAAACATTAATTGCATAGACTCTGACTTTTGAATATATTTGAGTAATTTTAAATGCATCTGACTTTTCCAGAAAAAATCAATTAAAAATGTGTAATTTCAGAAGTCCCAATACGTGTGTAATATTAACGTTTGTTTCTTTTAAAAGATATTGAGCTGTGACTTAAATTCAAGCCCCTGTTTCTGCTGATGCCATGAAAATTATTGAAAAAAGTTAATATGAAGAATTCGCAAAGAAACGCAGAAAAAAAAAAAAGAGTCATAGACTCCTAATTCATAGTCAGATTCACTCAGGTAGAGTCAATCATCAAAAAGACTCAAACACATTGAAGATTTGCCAGCCTTGACTCAAGTGAAGTCTCAGGTTGACTTGCAAATTTTGACTCGGTTATGAAATTTGTCATTGAATCTCAACAGTATCAAGTCGCTCGCTCCGTAGATCGTTTGTTTCCTCTGATCTGAACATTGCAGTCTATTGTGCAATTACTTCTTTGATTCTGCTGTACGATAGCAAAGAGAATCGTAAATAAAATATAACAAACTGAGAGGAAAAGTGAATGCTAGACGTGTAGGATGGTTCAGTTTCGAAAATCAAAAGAATAATAATTTAAACTATTCATCGATCAAAAAAAATTAGTCAAATGTATTCGAATCTTATTACTTTCAATATATCGGAATGATCAATATTTATTGATTCAACAACATCGTTCTTAGTGTTTTAAATATGGTCGTGTTGAGAACTTAAGTTATTGCTTATTCTTATATTTGTTGTAACTAAGTTTTCTTTGTTAGTTCTTGAAATTTTTAGATTTTTTTGTCTTATTAACATAGTAATCATCACCTCCCATATTTTCGACTTAAGATGAGTCTTAAGTAATGATATCACCGCAAGATTCTCCTGCTAATAACTGACGTACTTTTGAGTCACGAGTAGGGTTGTGACAATATGCATTCAATATCATAGATCTTAAGAATATCATATACGAAAACAAAAAAGGAAATGGTATCGAATACTGTATACCTCTGGTTTAGAACGATTGAATAGTTTTTTATTCAATCCGTCTATAACATTTACAGGTTTTATGATTTTAAACGCGTATTGTTACAACCCTATTCATGAGTAACTATATCGCTGCAAGATTCTAACGTTAATAACTGACGTACTCACGACTCATGAGTAACTATATTGCAGCAGATTCTCCAGTTGATTACTTACGTACTGAGAGCATTAATATAGATTGTCAGGCTCAATGAGAAGTAGAGAGTGGGACATCAATTCCGTATTGAATGAGAAATGCTCCGCCTATTATATATCACAATGTAAGAGACAATATGGCGACGTTATAAATGATTATACTTTGGAGATCATTATGTAACTTGGATGAAGAAGATATATTATTAGTCGGTTAGATCTATTTTCTTCAGAAAATGTTAATTCAATAAAATAGCAGGATTCATTTTATGTTCTCTAATATTTAGTGATAAGTATTCACGATCTTTAAAGGTCAGTTTTATATAAATTATTATTCACAGTTTAAATAAAATGAACAGTTTTATAATAATACAATAAGCAATAGAATTATAGATTAAATTATGATTTAAATATCTAAATGAAATCGTGAAGAAAAATAGAATCATGATACTTAAGGCTAATAAATTATCAGTATGCAAAAAATTAAAATCTACGGAGTTTACTAAATATTTTTTATTATAATGATTATATCTCGCTTTTATAAAAGTGGTAATTATTTCGAGACATGTCTTGAAATAATTACCGTTCGTAGACATAGAAAACGGTGATAATTTTTGTGATTATTTGCAGATGATATACACATCGTCTATGGGATGAAATATGAACAATTAATTCAATCGGTTAAGGAAAATACATATCTGCTATATTCTGAAACAGGAATATATAGGGAATTAATTATATAGGTGGCAAATTGTCATTAATAAAACCATTTACTAGGCCATACATTAACTACTAGATACTGTACAGTAATTCAATGGTAAGCAGAAACATCCGAGTGCAGGTGATTATGTTAATTAGCTTCTTTGATGTATTATAAATGAGAGTAATTAAAGCGGTGCAAGAAGTAGCTCGTTAGAGTGTCATTTGGGCTGATCTATTGGTCATTACAAGGGTCTTACATCAGCCAAAATACCTTATCTTCAGTGTAACCCCCCAAAAAATCTACCTATAATTTCAGAATTGCTAGTAGCCTAATGCTCACTTGTGTCCCTTTTTTAGATTTTGGACACCGTTTACAAGCGTGACCAGATTGTTGCCCTCGAGAGCGCTGGCGTTATCACCAAGAATGTCATCAAACATCTCAAAGTGTGTTGCAAAATGGTTCACAACGAATGGAAACAGCATCGGCATTCAGACACAACTCAATCTAGTAAACCAATTTCAGGAAGAAACCGGTCAATTCGACTAAAAGTGTGATTAATTCAGTAAAGAAGCGAATTGTTTGATATCTGAAAAGAAATGACTGACTTTTTTTACGAAACAGATGGTGTTTTCACATGCAGAATAGGTAGACAAGAAACTAATACAGGAAATGCTGCAAGAGATAGAGAGATAAAGAGATAAAGAGATCCGCAGGAAATGTTTTTTTTTGTCTGTATGTGTCAAAAATCAGAAACTCACATAATTGATATAAAATAGTAATATAAACGAACCAGGAAACACATGACAGCACAAACGATATTATTTTATATCCAATAAAAGTTTATTTGTAATAATAAAATGATATGAGAACTTATTGCATCTTCTATTACTAATAACAGGAATTATTTTGTAGTTCATCAATATGTTTCTGATTACAATTATAGGTAACATAGGAATTGATAGTCGTTTTTTATTTTGATGGACTTACGAATTTTGATTTATTTAATATACATTGATATGTATAAGAACAAAAAATTATGACTATAACTAGTAACACTGAAATACTTCAATAACCTACTCTGAAAAGATTATAAACAAAATATTGTTTTGAAACGATATTTTTATACTAAATTGTAGCAAATAATTCATGATTATGATTTCCGTCTGTTAGTATCTTTTATAACGAATACTACTATTAAAATGAAACAAACGATAAAGTTTAAAAGTACTATGCAAAAAATGATACAATATATTAAAATGTACAATGATGCTCTACAAAATATCTGATTCAGTATTACAGCAAACCAGAAGATTTTTTGTTCGATGAGAAAATATTCAATCAGTTCTCCATGGCATTTTAGTAGCATACCTCATCAATATTCAAAGGAAGTCATCTCGTCTTCGCTGAATTCTGCACGAAGCACTCATTTATGCACCAAATACAGACTCTCTAGTCATACCCGTTGCTGAAAGTTAGATGTGCCCGAAGTAATCATTTGTGCATATGATTATGATTATAGAAATCTTTAAAAGCATATATAAACAAACACATATAATATATGCTATCAAGCTAGATGAAATTTATAGCAAAACAATCAGCGGATTAATTGCCTTAATTACTGATTGTTAAAAAAATAAAAAGTCATGGAGAAGATCTGTAAAGTACCTATACCTACCAACACACACTTTTAAATAAAGAAATGAATGCAGTCTTATCAAATGCCCCCATTTATGTTTAATTACATTAATATAATGTCCAATAACATTAATTTAGTTACGGAAAGATCCTATCACGCATGGCACCTTTGCTGCAAGGGGTAATAATCAGTCTTTCCAATTTTTTTTTAAATTAAAAAATATGAATATTCGATCCAGATATATTTTATATATATATTCTCTCGTCTTATTTGATATCAGAAGGTTATACATGATAGTATATGATATTTTATTTAGGAAATTAATATTCCGCACTATAGTTGGAATCAAAAGTAAACATAACCCCTCACCATAGCCATTAGGTATATATATTATTTCATCATAGTATATAAACTATAGGGAGGGGTTCATTAAAATATGCAACTAAAATAGTCTGAACTAAAAAGGTTGATGTATCATTGGATTCTTTGTAAATGTTTCATTTTGGAAACTAGTGGTACTTTAGTTTTAAATATAAATAAATATATTGCTATAGTATACACTATACTAAAATCTTATGCACAAATTAATGATATCTTTTTTTAAATGAAATTGACTCAATATTAAATTAGTTATAGTTTGCAAGTGCCTGAAGTATTCACTTAGCTACGAAATTCAACTACTTAATTTTCTTTCTTATAAATAATTATATAATGTGCTTTTACAAAACATTAAAATCCTAGAAAATAAAATATACTCTCTCAATTCATTTAAATTTTAATCCTATCACTGCCTTCATTTTTCTCTCATGGCCTCTCAAATTATTAAAGCAGAATTCTCTCAAAAACATTCTATTTAATTTCAGTCCTAGCAAGATTTCTCTTTATGAAATGTGTTTATATTTTATAGCTACATATAAAGTTTTGAATTTATTTTTCATAATTTAATAGCTAGATTCTTTCAGCTGGTTCACAATAGTTATATATTGCTTTATGACAGTGATTATTACTTTGCTACGTTCATCTAAAATATTAAGAGAATAATAAAGGAAATATAAACTAAAACAAATATTATAAAAGATGATACAGAGAGCATCAGGAAGATACAGAGCACCAAGAAGATACAGAGCTTCAAGAAGATACAGAGCTTCAAGAAGATACAGAGCTTCAAGAAGATACAGAACACCAAGAAGATACAGAACATCAAGAAGATACAGAGCTTCAAGAAGATACAGAACATCAAGAAGATACAGAACATCAAGAAGATACAGAGCACCAAGAAGATACAGAGCATCAAGAAGATACAGAGCACCAACAAGATACACAGAAGCAAGAAGATACAGAGCATCAAGAAGATACAGAGCTTCAAGAAGATACAGAACATCAAGAAGATACAGAGCACCAAGAAGATACAGAGCATCAAGAAGATACAGAGCACCAACAAGATACACAGAAGCAAGAAGATACAGAGCTTCAAGAAGATACAGAACATCAAGAAGATACAGAACACCAAGAAGATACAGAACATCAAGAAGATACAGAACACCAAGAAGATACAGAGCATCAAGAAGATACAGAGCACCAACAAGATACACAGAAGCAAAAAGATACAGAGCATCAAGAAGATACAGAACATCAAGAAGATACAGAACACCAAGAAGATACAGAACACCAAGAAGATACAGAGCATCGAGAAGATACAGAGTATCAATTATATACGGAGCAATATATTATTATGAGTGAGTCAGCAGTATAAAAAGCAAGCGCATCATCTTACTTTAATTTAATTAAATATTTGGTGAAAATATGATATGGTAATAACTGCGTAAAATGTAATACGATTTTTATAGTAACTATTAGTAATCTAACACACGTATCATCAGAGAATATATTTTTTTATGCGAAGTTATGAGTTTCAAATATGCATAGAGTAAATGGCCAATTTATTCGTTCATCAAGACGATCTGCGGAGAATACAAGCCTCTTGAATACAAATGTTGCCGAGATTTACTTGGTGGAAAAGTTCTCCTGAGTGAGATAAATTGCTCCGCAGATTAGGCATTATTCAGCTCGAATAAAACATGTTAATACATTTGCATTTTCCTGGATTATTCTGTGATATTTTATGTATGTCAAATGAAATCATATGGAAAATGAAACACCTGATGACTTCCTTAATTGAATTAATTAGTTCTGAAGAATTGTTAATTAAAAATTGTCAGATTTTCTCTTCTCTAGCTCTCATCTTACATTTATTTCCTGCAGTATATAGCTAAAAAGATATATATACAATTTTCTATTACTTTTATGATGTTTACAACAAACATTTATAATTTTCTCCGTTATGACTATGGGATGTTAATTGATTTATAAATAAATAGGTTGGCTCACACAAATCAACTAGAATGCATTTATTCTTTGTACAGGGTGGGTGTCCGCTAAAAAAGTAGCCGATTTGAAAATACTTTAGTTTGAAAAGCATTGATGCAAGCTCAAATTTAATTTCCTTGAAAATTGTACATTCTACATGACTACTATCGGACTCAATACTCTTATTAAGAAAAACAATATATTTTTCATTACGTTCTATAGAGTGTTAGCATCTATTAATGTTAGTATCAACTATATAAGGCTATTTCAATTACTTTTCGAACTTCACTTTCCGATTGGATAATGTTGGATGATCAACTACGAAATACTTTCTCAATTACAAACCTCAGAAGAAAAGTCCTGAGGGTCAAATCAGCTGACCTAGCTGAAAAATATAATTTTGATTTGTGTTAAATTAGCCTTTGATGAAATCGAGTCTTCAATCAGGATGAAGTGTTTACGAGTGGTGTTGCCTATAGCTCCATCTTTCTCAAACCATTCAACAGAATAGGTGTTATTAGAAAAAGAAATACTCCACATTTTCAAATAGGTATCATGCACTATTAATTGTTTGTGGATGTTCTGTTGTGGATTTAGCTGACCAAAGAAATATCATTTCCACTTAGTCCACAACATACTTCAAGAAATGGAAAAACAGAAAATAAATCATCTGGTTTGCTTTTGGTAATTCTGTCTACTTGGAGCGCCTTTCTAATGAATGTGACAATTATCAACAATTCCAAAAATACGCTACCAGAAATGCTCATGTTTCAGTTTGCAGAAAAATGATGAAGTCCTATCCATATTCTGCGGTAAGGGAACCTGATAGCCTTACATTGGTTACAAATAAAGGTGTATTTTAAGGATTAAGGGTGTTTAATTTTCATTAAAAAAATAAAAATAAACAATGATTAGAAACGGATGTGAAATATTTCGTCTAAAACACAGTATTTCAGATAAAATAGGGTTCTATTAGTTAACATAAGCTTATGCGATCATTTCATAGATGGCGCTGTTGACATTATTTCCAGAACGTTCCAGAACAATCATCATGAACGTTTATAGAATGTCTGTTTATCTTCATAAATAAGCTATAAATATTTGAATTTGTGATTAATATAAAATAAACTAACAAATAAAGTATATCTAAAGTTTTAATCAATAATATTACTCGCAGATATACTAAAGTTTCTTGAAAATCGTTTGTGAAATACAACAAGATGGCGTCAATGACTCGTGCAAAGTTGGAAATAGCTTGTGCTATTTGGCACTAGAGGGCGCTTTTTCCAAATAAATCAAATTTTCTTTTCTTAAATTAGTATTATTTAGATGAACAGAGTATCTAATCATACCTAATTAAATATGCTGATTCCATTAAAACATATATTAACAAATGTTCGATTTTACCCGCAACCCTCCTATAAATGAACTGTGTTTTTTCTATATTTGTCTATTTCACTGGAATAAATTTCATACTATGCTAAATGAAGATTCTGTCTTGATATATTTTTGGTGGTCTGAATTTCCTTAATTTAACCCTATAAACCGACCCCCGGAAGTTATGAAATCTGATCTAACTACTGGTTTTAGGGAACAAACTCTCACTAAAACTATTGAATCGATTTCTCGATATGTTTTTCATACAAACTTTTATTTTATTTTTAGACATCCGACGGTAAAAACGAAAGAATAATTTTCCATTCAAAATAATATGTCAAGCAAAAAGAAAACGTTTATTAGGAATACTAATATATGTTCTCTGACACACTATAGGTGCGTATGATGCCTGTAGAGATTACTGACTTACGTTTAATATGAATAAATGTTCATAATAAGAGTAAATTACTATTATGACCTATGTTCTTGTCTAATAGTGTGTAATTATGCAAAAGAGTGAATGTCATGAAAAGACAGCTTCCAAATCTTTTTATAATTGAAGTTATTACAATTCTTCCATGACTTAACCATCGACTAGATTACTAGGATTAAATTCTGCCCTGTTATTATACGCCAAGCATAATTTGTTTCAATCTATTCTTTACATAAAAGTGTTTCAAATAATCAAATATTGCTTGGCACCTACGAATTGTAGCGATCACCAATCCAAATTCAATCATCTCCTGCGCGAAATTTTTCCTCTGTTCCCCTTATATTGTGCCAATGTTGGGACTACTAAACCGCAAATGTAATGGAAGTTTTACAGATGATCCAAAATATTCATCATATGTATGTATAAAACCAAAGGAAACTGGAGATCCTAATCCTTTAAAAGAAACTTATGTGAGTCTCCTATATCGTCATAGTTCACTAAAAACAACATTTTCAAATCGAATACTTTATTTAGCGGACACTTGGTATAAAATGGCCATTATATAACATTAATATTTTTATTAACAAAAAATGAAATTTATACGAATTTGAATCATTCCAATTTGAAATTTTCACCAGATTGTTATGAGTGGGTGGACTACGAATGTAATTTTATTTTTTGACTTAATTTACGTGCATCTCTGTTCTTTTTTTAGTCCCGATGTTCCATCCATCAGCAGCTGCAAGAGAACTCTGTGGTTAATGAGACCTGCAAAATATATTCACTTTAGTTAATTAAGAGGACTGCACGCTAGTCCAGAGAATCATCTACTCCATTTACTGGCATGTGTTGCAGTGTACAGTTTACATTGTCTTGCGTAGTCGCTTGAGCGTAAGACTTTGCTACGAAATTAATCTAAGAGAGATCAGTATAAAAGTATAGAATAATCAAAAGACATCAAACAAACTTTAAAATACACATAAAAATGGGATTTTCATTTTTTCCGATTAATTTGTCACATTAATTAGCAAAAAATGATAGTAAATCTCAAAGTTTGTAAGATATATTATAAGATAATAATTTTTCGAGTAAACTAAAAAAATATGTATGTATAGCAGTATGTATGACTGTGTGATACTTCCAATTTCAATAATTCTTTCCACACACCGAATGAAATGGTGATTAATTAAATATAAATAAATTGGTTATCATTTACATGGAAGTCTGAATCATAAAAATATATTGTAGGGGTATTTTCATATGAGATCAACAAAGGATTACCTCTTCCTATGTACAATTGCTTCACTATCTGTTTTGTAAGAAACAGCTCTGTTATAATTAGTTTTGGTCACAAATTTGCGATACATTATAATTTCACTTAAACTGTTTAGTTTTAACTGAAGAATTAGCTGAAATATTTCAAGATAAAACGAGTTATTCAATGTTTTAATCAATTATTTATGGAGTACTATTACAAGGAGTGAAATAATTGATTTGGTCACATCTTTACAGGTAATTCTCAGTAATTAATTATTAGTTATTATTTTTTTAGCAATGACACTCGTTTTAGTGACACACACATCTTGGTTATGACATTTTGGTTATTATGAAAATAAATTATAGCCAAGATTTTATATCTTTGGTTTTACCTTTGAGATATTATTATTAAATTTACAAAAATATTAGAATAATAATAGTCATGCTCGAAGAAAAATAATAATCACATTATTGCAAATCCTATTCCACAAAAACTTTTTGATGTTCATGTCATTCAAGGACACGAGGTTTCATTCAATGAAAATATTCTTTAATTAATAAAGATTTTAAATATTCGCGTAATTAATTAACACAGGTGCTTGCCTCTCTGAATTCTAATGATGATCTTCCATTGATTAATTTCAGGTGAATTTTAATGAGTTTTCTTTGGTAGGACTTACACTGGTTGCCGTCTGTAATGTCATCATCGTTATGGTGGAGATGGAGTTCATTTTTATTGAACGAAATAAATTTTTTTATTGAATGCTTCAAATTTGAAGGGAAGTTAATCATGAAGCGTGCAGTAAAACAAACTATCGGACACAACAAACTGCATAATGTTCATTTAAGTTGTTAAACGAAATTAAATTATCAACCATCAAAAGATGTAAATAAATTGGAAAATTAGTGTAAATGAAAATTTAAAGAAATACGATTATCACATTTCATTTCTTTTCGAGTTTCGTTACATTGAATTAATTTTGTAATTTCACAATATAAAATATACTATTATTTCCAGTCCTCCATAATGTGTAAACAAAAATATATCTATTGAAAGGGATGTTTAGTAAACAACAGGTGTCTTTGTTTGATAAAAAAATATCAATTATAATAATTAGGGTGACACTTCTGCTCAAAATCAATTCAATATTTAGGAATTATTCTCATTGTATTACAATTTTGAGATAAAGAGTCAATTACCAATTGAAAGAGTTATATGATGTCAATACACTATTACATAAATCACTCATAGGATTATGTTCCAACTAATTGAGAGTACTGCCATCTCTACTCAGTAGATAGCGTCAATAGACCTGTATTGAACTTCATCAAGTGACCATCAAATACTTTACCAAAGACCACTAAATCGATTAATTGCCCAAACCGAAGAGTTTCTCTTCCATCAACAGTCCACTTGAGTTTGAATGCCGAGGACTAATGACAACGAGGTTAGTAATTGTCCTGTGTGAAGATTGCTGATGGAGGCAAATGTCCTGTGTGAAGATTGCTGATGGAGGCAATTGTCCTGTGTGGAGATTAGTGATGGAGGCAAATGTCCTGTGTGGAGATTGGTGATGGAGGTAAATGTCCTGTGTGGAGATTGGTGATGGAGGCAAATGTCCTGTGTGGAGATTGGTGATGGAGGTAAATGTCCTGTGTGGAGATTGGTGATGGAGGCAAATGTCCTGTATGGAGATTGGTTACGGAGGCAAATGTCCTGTGTGGAGATTGGTGATGGAGGCAAATGTCCTGTGTGGAGATTAGTGATGGAGGTAAATGTCCTGTGTTGAGATTGGTGATGGAGGCAAATGTCCTGTGTGGAGATTGGTGATGGAGGCAAATGTCCTGTGTGGAGATTGGTGATGGAGGCAAATGTCCTGTGTGGAGATTGGTGATGGAGGCAAATGTCCTGTGTGGAGATTAGTGATGGAGGCAAACGTCCTGTGTGGAGATTAGTGATGGAGGCAAATGTCCTGTGTGGAGATTGGTGATGGAGGTAAATGTCCTGTGTGGAGATTGGTGATGGTGGCAAATGTCCTGTGTGGAGATTGGTGATGGAGGCAAATGTCCTGTGTGGAGATTGGTGATGGAGGCAAATGTCCTGTGTGGAGATTGGTGATGGAGGCAAATGTCCTGTGTGGAGATTGGTGATGGAGACAAGTATGTCCTGTGTGGACATTGGTGATGGAGGCAAATGTCCTGTGTGGAGATTGGTGATGGAGGCAAATGTCCTGTGTGGAGATTGGTGATGGAGGCAAATGTCCTGTGTGAAGATTGGTGATGGAGGCAAATGTCCTGTGTGGAGATTGGTGATGGAGGCAAATGTCCTGTGTGGAGATTGGTGATGGAGGCAAATATCCTGTGTGGAGATTGGTGATGGAGGCAAATGTCCTGTGTGGAGATTGGTGATGGAGGCAAATGTCCTGTATGGAGATTGGTTATGGAGGCAAATGTCCTGTGTGGAGATTGGTGATGGAGGCAAATGTCCTGTGTGGAGATTGGTGATGGAGGTAAATGTCCTGTGTGGAGATTGGTGATGGAGGCAAATGTCCTGTGTGGAGATTGGTGATGGAGGCAAATGTCCTGTGTGGAGATTGGTGATGGAGGCAAATGTCCTGTGTGGAGATTGGTGATGGAGGCAAATGTCCTGTGTGGAGATTGGTGATGGAGGCAAATGTCCTGTGTGGAGATTGGTGATGGAGGCAAATATCCTGTGTGGAGATTGGTGATGGAGGCAAATGTCCTGTATGGAGATTGGTGATGGAGGCAAATGTCCTGTGTGGAGATTGGTGATGGAGGCAAATGTCCTGTATGGAGCTTGGTGATGGAGGCAAATGTCCTGTATGGAGATTGGTGATGGAGGCAAATATCCTGTGTGGAGATTAATGATGGAGGCAAATGTCCTGTATGGAGATTGGTGATGGAGGCAAATGTCCTGTATGGAGATTGGTGATGGAGGCAAATATCCTGTGTGGAGATTGGTGATGGAGGCAAATATCCTGTGTGGAGATTGGTGATGGAGGCAAATGTCCTGTGTGGAGATTGGTGATGGAGGCAAATATCCTGTGTGGAGATTGGTGATGGAGGCAAATGTCCTGTGTGGAGATTGGTGATGGAGGCAAATATCCTGTGTGGAGATTGGTGATGGAGGCAAATGTCCTGTGTGGAGATTGGTGATGGAGGCAAATGTCCTATGTTGAGATTGGTGATGGAGGCAAATGTCCTGTGTGGAGATTGGTGATGGAGGTAAATGTCCTGTGTGGAGATTAGTGATGGAGGCAAACGTCCTGTGTGGAGATTAGTGATGGAGGCAAATGTCCTGTGTGGAGATTGGTGATGGAGGTAAATGTCCTGTGTGGAGATTGGTGATGGTAGCAAATGTCCTGTGTGGAGATTGGTGATGGAGGCAAATGTCCTGTGTGGAGATTGGTGATGGAGGCAAATGTCCTGTGTGGAGATTGGTGATGGAGGCAAATGTCCTGTGTGGAGATTGGTGATGGAGACAAATATGTCCTGTGTGGACATTGGTGATGGAGGTAAATGTCCTGTGTGGAGATTAGTGATGGAGGCAAATGTCCTGTGTGGAGATTGGTGATGGAGGTAAATGTCCCGTGTGGAGATTGGTGATGGAGGCAAATGTCCTGTGTGGAGATTGGTGATGGAGGTAAATGTCCTGTGTGGAGATTGGTGATGGAGGCAAATGTCCTGTATGGAGATTGGTTATGGAGGCAAATGTCCTGTGTGGAGATTGGTGATGGAGGCAAATGTCCTGTGTGGAGATTGGTGATGGAGGTAAATGTCCTGTGTGGAGATTGGTGATGGAGGCAAATGTCCTGTGTGGAGATTGGTGATGGAGGCAAATGTCCTGTGTGGAGATTGGTGATGGAGGCAAATGTCCTGTGTGGAGATTGGTGATGGAGGCAAATGTCCTGTGTGGAGATTGGTGATGGAGGCAAATGTCCTGTGTGGAGATTGGTGATGGAGGCAAATGTCCTGTGTGGAGATTGGTGATGGAGGCAAATGTCCTGTGTGGAGATTGGTGATGGAGGCAAATGTCCTGTGTGGAGATTGGTGATGGAGGCAAATGTCCTTTGTGGAGATTGGTGATGGAGGCAAATATCCTGTGTGGAGATTGGTGATGGAGGCAAATGTCCTGTGTGGAGATTGGTGATGGAGGCAAATGTCCTGTATGGAGATTGGTTATGGAGGCAAATGTCCTGTGTGGAAATTGGTGATGGAGGCAAATGTCCTGTGTGGAGATTGGTGATGGAGGTAAATGTCCTGTGTGGAGATTGGTGATGGAGGCAAATGTCCTGTGTGGAGATTGGTGATGGAGGCAAATGTCCTGTGTGGAGATTGGTGATGGAGGCAAATGTCCTGTGTGGAGATTGGTGATGAAGGCAAATGTCCTGTGTGGAGATTGGTGATGGAGGCAAATATCCTGTGTGGAGATTGGTGATGGAGGCAAATGTCCTGTATGGAGATTGGTGATGGAGGCAAATGTCCTGTGTGGAGATTGGTGATGGAGGCAAATGTCCTGTATGGAGATTGGTGATGGAGGCAAATGTCCTGTATGGAGATTGGTGATGGAGGCAAATGTCCTGTATGGAGATTGGTGATGGAGGCAAATATCCTGTGTGGAGATTGGTGATGGAGGCAAATGTCCTGTGTGGAGATTGGTGATGGAGGCAAATGTCCTGTGTGGAGATTGGTGATGGAGGCAAATGTCCTGTGTGGAGATTGGTGATGGAGACAAATATGTCCTGTGTGGACATTGGTGATGGAGGCAAATGTCCTGTGTGGAGATTGGTGATGGAGGCAAATGTCCTGTGTGGAGATTGGTGATGGAGGCAAATATCCTGTGTGGAGATTGGTGATGGAGGCAAATGTCCTGTATGGAGATTGGTGATGGAGGCAAATGTCCTGTGTGGAGATTGGTGATGGAGGCAAATGTCCTGTATGGAGATTGGTGATGGAGGCAAATGTCCTGTATGGAGATTGGTGATGGAGGCAAATGTCCTGTATGGAGATTGGTGATGGAGGCAAATATCCTGTGTGGAGATTGGTGATGGAGGCAAATGTCCTGTGTGGAGATTGGTGATGGAGGCAAATGTCCTGTGTGGAGATTGGTGATGGAGGCAAATGTCCTGTGTGGAGATTGGTGATGGAGACAAATATGTCCTGTGTGGACATTGGTGATGGAGGTAAATGTCCTGTGTGGAGATTAGTGATGGAGGCAAATGTCCTGTGTGGAGATTGGTGATGGAGGTAAATGTCCCGTGTGGAGATTGGTGATGGAGGTAAATGTCTTGTGTGGAGATTGGTGATGGAGGCAAATGTCCTGTGTGGAGATTGGTGATGGAGGTAAATGTCCTGTGTGGAGATTGGTGATGGAGGCAAATGTCCTGTATGGAGATTGGTTATGGAGGCAAATGTCCTGTGTGGAGATTGGTGATGGAGGCAAATGTCCTGTGTGGAGATTGGTGATGGAGGTAAATGTCCTGTGTGGAGATTGGTGATGGAGGCAAATGTCCTGTGTGAAGATTGGTGATGGAGGCAAATGTCCTGTGTGGAGATTGGTGATGGAGGCAAATGTCCTGTGTGGAGATTGGTGATGGAGGCAAATGTCCTGCGTGAAGATTGGTGATGGAGGCAAATGTCCTGTGTGGAGATTGGTGATGGAGGCAAATGTCCTGTGTGGAGATTGGTGATGGAGGCAAATATCCTGTGTGGAGATTGGTGATGGAGGCAAATGTCCTGTGTGGAGATTGGTGATGGAGGCAAATGTCCTGTATGGAGATTGGTTATGGAGGCAAATGTCCTGTGTGGAGATTGGTGATGGAGGCAAATGTCCTGTGTGGAGATTGGTGATGGAGGTAAATGTCCTGTGTGGAGATTGGTGATGGAGGCAAATGTCCTGTGTGGAGATTGGTGATGGAGGCAAATGTCCTGTGTGGAGATTGGTGATGGAGGCAAATGTCCTGTGTGGAGATTGGTGATGGAGGCAAATGTCCTGTGTGGAGATTGGTGATGGAGGCAAATGTCCTGTGTGGAGATTGGTGATGGAGGCAAATATCCTGTGTGGAGATTGGTGATGGAGGCAAATGTCCTGTATGGAGATTGGTGATGGAGGCAAATGTCCTGTGTGGAGATTGGTGATGGAGGCAAATGTCCTGTATGGAGATTGGTGATGGAGGCAAATGTCCTGTATGGAGATTGGTGATGGAGGCAAATATCCTGTGTGGAGATTGGTGATGGAGGCAAATGTCCTGTATGGAGATTGGTGATGGAGGCAAATGTCCTGTATGGAGATTGGTGATGGAGGCAAATATCCTGTGTGGAGATTGGTGATGGAGGCAAATATCCTGTGTGGAGATTGGTGATGGAGGCAAATGTCCTGTGTGGAGATTGGTGATGGAGGCAAATATCCTGTGTGGAGATTGGTGATGGAGGCAAATGTCCTGTGTGGAGATTGGTGATGGAGGCAAATATCCTGTCTGGAGATTGGTGATGGAGGCAAATGTCCTGTGTGGAGATTGGTGATGGAGGCAAATGTCCTGTGTGGAGATTGGTGATGGAGGCAAATGTCCTGTGTGGAGATTGGTGATGGAGGTAAATGTCCTGTGTGGAGATTAGTGATGGAGGCAAACGTCCTGTGTGGAGATTAGTGATGGAGGCAAATGTCCTGTGTGGAGATTGGTGATGGAGGTAAATGTCCTGTGTGGAGATTGGTGATGGTAGCAAATGTCCTGTGTGGAGATTGGTGATGGAGGCAAATGTCCTGTGTGGAGATTGGTGATGGAGGCAAATGTCCTGTGTGGAGATTGGTGATGGAGGCAAATGTCCTGTGTGGAGATTGGTGAGGGAGACAAATATGTCCTGTGTGGACATTGGTGATGGAGGTAAATGTCCTGTGTGGAGATTAGTGATGGAGGCAAATGTCCTGTGTGGAGATTGGTGATGGAGGTAAATGTCCCGTGTGGAGATTGGTGATGGAGGCAAATGTCCTGTGTGGAGATTGGTGATGGAGGTAAATGTCCTGTGTGGAGATTGGTGATGGAGGCAAATGTCCTGTATGGAGATTGGTTATGGAGGCAAATGTCCTGTGTGGAGATTGGTGATGGAGGCAAATGTCCTGTGTGGAGATTGGTGATGGAGGTAAATGTCCTGTGTGGAGATTGGTGATGGAGGCAAATGTCCTGTGTGGAGATTGGTGATGGAGGCAAATGTCCTGTGTGGAGATTGGTGATGGAGGCAAATGTCCTGTGTGGAGATTGGTGATGGAGGCAAATGTCCTGTGTGGAGATTGGTGATGGAGGCAAATGTCCTGTGTGGAGATTGGTGATGGAGGCAAATGTCCTGTGTGGAGATTGGTGATGGAGGCAAATGTCCTGTGTGGAGATTGGTGATGGAGGCAAATGTCCTTTGTGGAGATTGGTGATGGAGGCAAATATCCTGTGTGGAGATTGGTGATGGAGGCAAATGTCCTGTGTGGAGATTGGTGATGGAGGCAAATGTCCTGTATGGAGATTGGTTATGGAGGCAAATGTCCTGTGTGGAAATTGGTGATGGAGGCAAATGTCCTGTGTGGATATTGGTGATGGAGGTAAATGTCCTGTGTGGAGATTGGTGATGGAGGCAAATGTCCTGTGTGGAGATTGGTGATGGAGGCAAATGTCCTGTGTGGAGATTGGTGATGGAGGCAAATGTCCTGTGTGGAGATTGGTGATGGAGGCAAATGTCCTGTGTGGAGATTGGTGATGGAGGCAAATGTCCTGTGTGGAGATTGGTGATGGAGGCAAATATCCTGTGTGGAGATTGGTGATGGAGGCAAATGTCCTGTATGGAGATTGGTGATGGAGGCAAATGTCCTGTGTGGAGATTGGTGATGGAGGCAAATGTCCTGTATGGAGATTGGTGATGGAGGCAAATGTCCTGTATGGAGATTGGTGATGGAGGCAAATGTCCTGTATGGAGATTGGTGATGGAGGCAAATATCCTGTGTGGAGATTGGTGATGGAGGCAAATGTCCTGTGTGGAGATTGGTGATGGAGGCAAATGTCCTGTGTGGAGATTGGTGATGGAGGCAAATGTCCTGTGTGGAGATTGGTGATGGAGACAAATATGTCCTGTGTGGACATTGGTGATGGAGGCAAATGTCCTGTGTGGAGATTGGTGATGGAGGCAAATGTCCTGTGTGGAGATTGGTGATGGAGGCAAATGTCCTGTGTGGAGATTGGTGATGGAGGCAAATATCCTGTGTGGAGATTGGTGATGGAGGCAAATGTCCTGTATGGAGATTGGTGATGGAGGCAAATGTCCTGTGTGGAGATTGGTGATGGAGGCAAATGTCCTGTATGGAGATTGGTGATGGAGGCAAATGTCCTGTATGGAGATTGGTGATGGAGGCAAATGTCCTGTATGGAGATTGGTGATGGAGGCAAATATCCTGTGTGGAGATTGGTGATGGAGGCAAATGTCCTGTGTGGAGATTGGTGATGGAGGCAAATGTCCTGTGTGGAGATTGGTGATGGAGGCAAATGTCCTGTGTGGAGATTGGTGATGGAGACAAATATGTCCTGTGTGGACATTGGTGATGGAGGTAAATGTCCTGTGTGGAGATTAGTGATGGAGGCAAATGTCCTGTGTGGAGATTGGTGATGGAGGTAAATGTCCCGTGTGGAGATTGGTGATGGAGGTAAATGTCTTGTGTGGAGATTGGTGATGGAGGCAAATGTCCTGTGTGGAGATTGGTGATGGAGGTAAATGTCCTGTGTGGAGATTGGTGATGGAGGCAAATGTCCTGTATGGAGATTGGTTATGGAGGCAAATGTCCTGTGTGGAGATTGGTGATGGAGGCAAATGTCCTGTGTGGAGATTGGTGATGGAGGTAAATGTCCTGTGTGGAGATTGGTGATTGAGGCAAATGTCCTGTGTGGAGATTGGTGATGGAGGCAAATGTCCTGTGTGGAGATTGGTGATGGAGGCAAATGTCCTGTGTGGAGATTGGTGATGGAGGCAAATGTTCTGTGTGGAGATTGGTGATGGAGGCAAATGTCCTGTGTGGAGATTGGTGATGGAGGCAAATGTCCTGTGTGGAGATTGGTGATGGAGGCAAATGTCCTGTGTGGAGATTGGTGATGGAGGCAAATGTCCTGTGTGGAGATTGGTGATGGAGGCAAATGTCCTGTGTGGAGATTGGTGATGGAGGCAAATATCCTGTGTGGAGATTGGTGATGGAGGCAAATGTCCTGTGTGGAGATTGGTGATGGAGGCAAATGTCCTGTATGGAGATTGGTTATGGAGGCAAATGTCCTGTGTGGAGATTGGTGATGGAGGCAAATGTCCTGTGTGGAGATTGGTGATGGAGGTAAATGTCCTGTGTGGAGATTGGTGATGGAGGCAAATGTCCTGTGTGGAGATTGGTGATGGAGGCAAATGTCCTGTGTGGAGATTGGTGACGGAGGCAAATGTCCTGTGTGGAGATTGGTGATGGAGGCAAATGTCCTGTGTGGAGATTGGTGATGGAGGCAAATTTCCTGTGTGGAGATTGGTGATGGAGGCAAATATCCTGTGTGGAGATTGGTGATGGAGGCAAATGTCCTGTATGGAGATTGGTGATGGAGGCAAATGTCCTGTGTGGAGATTGGTGATGGAGGCAAATGTCCTGTATGGAGATTGGTGATGGAGGCAAATGTCCTGTATGGAGATTGGTGATGGAGGCAAATATCCTGTGTGGAGATTGGTGATGGAGGCAAATGTCCTGTATGGAGATTGGTGATGGAGGCAAATGTCCTGTATGGAGATTGGTGATGGAGGCAAATTTCCTGTGTGGAGATTGGTGATGGAGGCAAATATCCTGTGTGGAGATTGGTGATGGAGGCAAATGTCCTGTGTGGAGATTGGTGATGCAGGCAAATATCCTGTGTGGAGATTGGTGATGGAGGCAAATGTTCTGTGTGGAGATTGGTGATGGAGGCAAATATCCTGTGTGGAGATTGGTGATGGAGGCAAATGTCCTGTGTGGAGATTGGTGATGGAGGCAAATGTCCTGTGTGGAGATTGGTGATGGAGGCAAATGTCCTGTGTGGAGATTGGTGATGGAGGTAAATGTCCTGTGTGGAGATTAGTGATGGAGGCAAACGTCCTGTGTGGAGATTAGTGATGGAGGCAAATGTCCTGTGTGGTGATTGGTGATGGAGGTAAATGTCCTGTGTGGAGATTGGTGATGGTGGCAAATGTCCTGTGTGGAGATTGGTGATGGAGGCAAATGTCCTGTGTGGAGATTGGTGATGGAGGCAAATGTCCTGTGTGGAGATTGGTGATGGAGGCAAATGTCCTGTGTGGAGATTGGTGATGGAGACAAATATTTCCTGTGTGGACATTGGTGATGGAGGTAAATGTCCTGTGTGGAGATTAGTGATGGAGGCAAATGTCCTGTGTGGAGATTGATGATGGAGGCAAATGTCCTGTGTGGAGATTGGTGATGGAGGTAAATGTCCCGTGTGGAGATTGGTGATGGAGGTAAATGTCTTGTGTGGAGATTGGTGATGGAGGCAAATGTCCTGTGTGGAGATTGGTGATGGAGGCAAATGTCCTGTATGGAGATTGGTTATGGAGGCAAATGTCCTGTGTGGAGATTGGTGATGGAGGCAAATGTCCTGTGTGGAGATTGGTGATGGAGGTAAATGTCCTGTTTGGAGATTGGTGATGGAGGCAAATGTCCTGTGTGGAGATTGGTGATGGAGGCAAATGTCCTGTGTGGAGATTGGTGATGGAGGCAAATGTCCTGTGTGGAGATTGGTGATGGAGGCAAATGTCCTGTGTGGAGATTGGTGATGGAGGCAAATGTCCTGTGTGGAAATTGGTGATGGAGGCAAATGTCCTGTGTGGAGATTGGTGATGGAGGCAAATGTCCTGTGTGGAGATTGGTGATGGAGGCAAATGTCCTGTGTGGAGATTGGTGATGGAGGCAAATGTCCTGTATGGAGATTTGTGATGGAGGCAAATGTCCTGTATGGAGATTGGTGATGGAGGCAAATATCCTGTGTGGAGATTGGTGATGGAGGCAAATGTCCTGTATGGAGATTGGTGATGGAGGCAAATGTCCTGTATGGAGATTGGTGATAGAGGCAAATATCCTGTGTGGAGATTGGTGATGGAGGCAAATATCCTGTGTGGAGATTGGTGATGGAGGCAAATGTCCTGTGTGGAGATTGGTGATGGAGGCAAATGTCCTGTGTGGAGATTGGTGATGGAGGCAAATGTCCTGTGTGGAGATTGGTGATGGAGGCAAATGTCCTGTGTGGAGATTGGTGATGGAGGCAAATGTCCTGTGTGGAGATTGGTGATGGAGGCAAATTTCCTGTGTGGAGATTGGTGATGGAGGCAAATATCCTGTGTGGAGATTGGTGATGGAGGCAAATGTCCTGTATGGAGATTGGTGATGGAGGCAAATGTCCTGTGTGGAGATTGGTGATGGAGGCAAATGTCCTGTATGGAGATTGGTGATGGAGGCAAATGTCCTGTATGGAGATTGGTGATGGAGGCAAATATCCTGTGTGGAGATTGGTGATGGAGGCAAATGTCCTGTATGGAGATTGGTGATGGAGGCAAATGTCCTGTATGGAGATTGGTGATGGAGGCAAATATCCTGTGTGGAGATTGGTGATGGAGGCAAATATCCTGTGTGGAGATTGGTGATGGAGGCAAATGTCCTGTGTGGAGATTGGTGATGCAGGCAAATATCCTGTGTGGAGATTGGTGATGGAGGCAAATGTTCTGTGTGGAGATTGGTGATGGAGGCAAATATCCTGTGTGGAGATTGGTGATGGAGGCAAATGTCCTGTGTGGAGATTGGTGATGGAGGCAAATGTCCTGTGTGGAGATTGGTGATGGAGGCAAATGTCCTGTGTGGAGATTGGTGATGGAGGTAAATGTCCTGTGTGGAGATTAGTGATGGAGGCAAACGTCCTGTGTGGAGATTAGTGATGGAGGCAAATGTCCTGTGTGGTGATTGGTGATGGAGGTAAATGTCCTGTGTGGAGATTGGTGATGGTGGCAAATGTCCTGTGTGGAGATTGGTGATGGAGGCAAATGTCCTGTGTGGAGATTGGTGATGGAGGCAAATGTCCTGTGTGGAGATTGGTGATGGAGGCAAATCTCCTGTGTGGAGATTGGTGATGGAGACAAATATGTCCTGTGTGGACATTGGTGATGGAGGTAAATGTCCTGTGTGGAGATTAGTGATGGAGGCAAATGTCCTGTGTGGAGATTGGTGATGGAGGCAAATGTCCTGTGTGGAGATTGGTGATGGAGGTAAATGTCCCGTGTGGAGATTGGTGATGGAGGTAAATGTCTTGTGTGGAGATTGGTGATGGAGGCAAATGTCCTGTGTGGAGATTGGTGATGGAGGCAAATGTCCTGTATGGAGATTGGTTATGGAGGCAAATGTCCTGTTTGGAGATTGGTGATGGAGGCAAATGTCCTGTGTGGAGATTGGTGATGGAGGTAAATGTCCTGTGTGGAGATTGGTGATGGAGGCAAATGTCCTGTGTGGAGATTGGTGATGGAGGCAAATGTCCTGTGTGGAGATTGGTGATGGAGGCAAATGTCCTGTGTGGAGATTGGTGATGGAGGCAAATGTCCTGTGTGGAGATTGGTGATGGAGGCAAATGTCCTGTGTGGAGATTGGTGATGGAGGCAAATGTCCTGTGTGGAGATTGGTGATGGAGGCAAATGTCCTGTGTGGAGATTGGTGATGGAGGCAAATGTCCTGTGTGGAGATTGGTGATGGAGGCAAATGTCCTGTATGGAGATTTGTGATGGAGGCAAATGTCCTGTGTGGAGATTGGTGATGGAGACAAATATGTCCTGTGTGGACATTGGTGATGGAGGTAAATGTCCTGTGTGGAGATTAGTGATGGAGGCAAATGTCCTGTGTGGAGATTGATGATGGAGGCAAATGTCCTGTGTGGAGATTGGTGATGGAGGTAAATGTCCCGTGTGGAGATTGGTGATGGAGGTAAATGTCTTGTGTGGAGATTGGTGATGGAGGCAAATGTCCTGTGTGGAGATTGGTGATGGAGGCAAATGTCCTGTATGGAGATTGGTTATGGAGGCAAATGTCCTGTGTGGAGATTGGTGATGGAGGCAAATGTCCTGTGTGGAGATTGGTGATGGAGGTAAATGTCCTGTTTGGAGATTGGTGATGGAGGCAAATGTCCTGTGTGGAGATTGGTGATGGAGGCAAATGTCCTGTGTGGAGATTGGTGATGGAGGCAAATGTCCTGTGTGGAGATTGGTGATGGAGGCAAATGTCCTGTGTGGAGATTGGTGATGGAGGCAAATGTCCTGTGTGGAAATTGGTGATGGAGGCAAATGTCCTGTGTGGAGATTGGTGATGGAGGCAAATGTCCTGTGTGGAGATTGGTGATGGAGGCAAATGTCCTGTGTGGAGATTGGTGATGGAGGCAAATGTCCTGTATGGAGATTTGTGATGGAGGCAAATGTCCTGTATGGAGATTGGTGATGGAGGCAAATATCCTGTGTGGAGATTGGTGATGGAGGCAAATGTCCTGTATGGAGATTGGTGATGGAGGCAAATGTCCTGTATGGAGATTGGTGATAGAGGCAAATATCCTGTGTGGAGATTGGTGATGGAGGCAAATATCCTGTGTGGAGATTGGTGATGGAGGCAAATGTCCTGTGTGGAGATTGGTGATGGAGGCAAATGTCCTGTGTGGAGATTGGTGATGGAGGCAAATGTCCTGTGTGGAGATTGGTGATGGAGGCAAATGTCCTGTGTGGAGATTGGTGATGGAGGCAAATGTCCTGTGTGGAGATTGGTGATGGAGGCAAATTTCCTGTGTGGAGATTGGTGATGGAGGCAAATATCCTGTGTGGAGATTGGTGATGGAGGCAAATGTCCTGTGTGGAGATTGGTGATGGAGGCAAATGTCCTGTATGGAGATTGGTGATGGAGGCAAATGTCCTGTATGGAGATTGGTGATGGAGGCAAATATCCTGTGTGGAGATTGGTGATGGAGGCAAATGTCCTGTATGGAGATTGGTGATGGAGGCAAATGTCCTGTATGGAGATTGGTGATGGAGGCAAATATCCTGTGTGGAGATTGGTGATGGAGGCAAATATCCTGTGTGGAGATTGGTGATGGAGGCAAATGTCCTGTGTGGAGATTGGTGATGCAGGCAAATATCCTGTGTGGAGATTGGTGATGGAGGCAAATGTTCTGTGTGGAGATTGGTGATGGAGGCAAATATCCTGTGTGGAGATTGGTGATGGAGGCAAATGTCCTGTGTGGAGATTGGTGATGGAGGCAAATGTCCTGTGTGGAGATTGGTGATGGAGGCAAATGTCCTGTGTGGAGATTGGTGATGGAGGTAAATGTCCTGTGTGGAGATTAGTGATGGAGGCAAACGTCCTGTGTGGAGATTAGTGATGGAGGCAAATGTCCTGTGTGGTGATTGGTGATGGAGGTAAATGTCCTGTGTGGAGATTGGTGATGGTGGCAAATGTCCTGTGTGGAGATTGGTGATGGAGGCAAATGTCCTGTGTGGAGATTGGTGATGGAGGCAAATGTCCTGTGTGGAGATTGGTGATGGAGGCAAATGTCCTGTGTGGAGATTGGTGATGGAGACAAATATGTCCTGTGTGGACATTGGTGATGGAGGTAAATGTCCTGTGTGGAGATTAGTGATGGAGGCAAATGTCCTGTGTGGAGATTGGTGATGGAGGCAAATGTCCTGTGTGGAGATTGGTGATGGAGGTAAATGTCCCGTGTGGAGATTGGTGATGGAGGTAAATGTCTTGTGTGGAGATTGGTGATGGAGGCAAATGTCCTGTGTGGAGATTGGTGATGGAGGCAAATGTCCTGTATGGAGATTGGTTATGGAGGCAAATGTCCTGTGTGGAGATTGGTGATGGAGGCAAATGTCCTGTGTGGAGATTGGTGATGGAGGTAAATGTCCTGTGTGGAGATTGGTGATGGAGGCAAATGTCCTGTGTGGAGATTGGTGATGGAGGCAAATGTCCTGTGTGGAGATTGGTGATGGAGGCAAATGTCCTGTGTGGAGATTGGTGATGGAGGCAAATGTCCTGTGTGGAGATTGGTGATGGAGGCAAATGTCCTGTGTGGAGATTGGTGATGGAGGCAAATGTCCTGTGTGGAGATTGGTGATGGAGGCAAATGTCCTGTGTGGAGATTGGTGATGGAGGCAAATGTCCTGTGTGGAGATTGGTGATGGAGGCAAATGTCCTGTATGGAGATTTGTGATGGAGGCAAATGTCCTGTATGGAGATTGGTGATGGAGGCAAATATCCTGTGTGGAGATTGGTGATGGAGGCAAATGTCCTGTATGGAGATTGGTGATGGAGGCAAATGTCCTGTATGGAGATTGGTGATGGAGGCAAATATCCTGTGTGGAGATTGGTGATGGAGGCAAATATCCTGTGTGGAGATTGGTGATGGAGGCAAATGTCCTGTGTGGAGATTGGTGATGGAGGTAAATGTCCTGTGTGGAGATTGGTGATGGAGGCAAATGTCCTGTGTGGAGATTGGTGATGGAGGCAAATATCCTGTGTGGAGATTGGTGATGGAGGTAAATGTCCTGTGTGGAGATTGGTGATGGAGGCAAATGTCCTGTGTGGAGATTGGTGATGGAGGCAGCACTTTTCCAATACTTCCTTTACAGAAAATGAATTTTCATCTTCACAGAAGAGGAAATTCCTTTAGGAACTCACCACTGAAATCATAAGGGGTGGTTAAGAACATCTGGAAAGGGTGAACTCGACCGTCCTAAAAAACATTCCATGTAACTTTTCCTTTACAGTATTATTTATCTGTTAGAAGTGTAAATATTAGAAGTGATTTGTTTTTCAAGTGAGGAAGGAAGTGTCACACTCACTGTTGAAGATGAGTCAGTCAAGCAGAAGTGGTAGAGTAATTAATTTGGAGTGTTATATTATTACAAACCATTGTATAAAGTGTTAAAGGGATTTCATTATTATTATTAATTTGAAAAAAGTGTCCTGAATTGATTGATCTTTCAATTATTTATGTAATTATATATATTTATATTCATATTATCATTGGACTTTATCACATAGCAGGAACTATTCATTATATTTATATTTTGATGATTGACTAATAGTTTCATAATATTAAATTATCATTCTTATTAGTAAAAAGTAATTTATTTCAATCATAAAATGTATCGGACTTTTCATGAAATATGTTAATAAAAAAATTACAAACCTATAGAGTAAAGAGAAAAAATTAATTGCAAAGAGAACTTTTGGGTTTTAAGGTTTTTTAAATTCATTAACCAATGGAATGGGAGTTTTGTATTTTAATCACCCACTATTTTAATTGTATCATATTCTCTATAACAACAAATCTACATGATAATACTAAGAGTAAGAATAAGAAATGTAACTAGAAACTGTCTCAAATAATTAGCTTCATTAGTAACAGTCATATCATTAAGTTTAATATTCATGCTTTATTGCCTTACTTTATCTTGTTGATGAACAGGAAAAAAGAAACAATTCACAGTAGAAAAATAATCTGCCTTTTCCATTTACCAAATTAAACACGCTGAAATAATTTCATTTTACTGAATTAAAGCTCTTTGTATGTTTTTTATTTTATAAAGATATTATTTTTCGTATAAAGAAATATAATACTATACTCATATATCATGTACCAAAAATTAGAACAAATGGCAACTGTATGTCATTGTAATACAGCTCCATATCCATTATAAATATTTGCTCTAAGTAATGACTAACTAACAAGTTACTAATGTAACAAGTTGGCTCAGACGCAATTTACAAGCACAAGGTGGGTTGAAAATATTTATATTATTCTAGAGTCATTTCTTGGTAAACTGGATAAACTTCATTTAATCACTAAATTTTTATTTGTATGTTTTCAATGCGGAAATAATGCACCGAATGAAATTTAATTCAATGAAGAAAATCTACTTCTAAATGCATCGATAAATTCATTTTATTTCAGAAGTTCAGTTTAAGGAAGGAATAAAAATCTTCCGTATTTACCAAAAGGATGTCGTTTCTTCCTTTTCAGTATTTTAACGAGCAATGATTTCATTGAATAGGGAATATTTGGCATGGATATAAAAACAGCAAAACGGATATTTTTTCGTTAGAAAGTGATAGGAATTATTTATCGTTTAAAAGTAGATTCAATTTAATTTCAAATCTCTAAAATTAAGATCTTATTCTTTTCAGATATCTTTCTTCTCTTCTTTAAAATAACCAAATTGAACTTTGAACTTCATTCCAAAGTTTGCAATTTCTGTTGAAAGAATGAAAAGAAATCCTTTTAATGTAATATATATTTCCATAATTATTATTAACCCAATTTTGAAATAAAAATCCATGCATGTAAAATGAGACTATGACTGGTCTGCAATATTTACTCTACTATAGTTCCAAGCAATTCACAGTCTGATTCCCACAAATATTGGGAATATCGGGAATATTCCAGAGGGGAAGTAGTTACTTGAACCGGAAATTCCAATTATAGGTCAATGAATGAATATAATGGAAACTGGATTTATGATGTAGGTTATGCATCCATAGATTGTAGGCTACGCATCCATAGATTGTAGGCTATGTATACATAGATTGTAGGCTATCCATAGATTGTAGGCTATGTATCCATAGATTGAAGACTATGCATCCATAGATTGTAGACTATGCATCCATAGATTGTAGGCTATGTATCCATAGATTGTAGGTTATGCATTCATAGATTGTAGGCTATGCATCCATAGATTGTAGACTATGCATCCATAGATTGTAGGCTATGCATCCATAGATTGTAGGCTATGTATCCATAGATTGTAGGCTATGTATCCATAGATTGTAGACTATGCATCCATAGATTGTAGACTATGCATCCATAGATTGTAGGCTATGCATCCATAGATTGTAGGCTATGTATCCATAGATTGTAGGCTATGTATCCATAGATTGTAGGCTATGTATCCATAGATTGTAGGCTATGTATCCATAGATTGTAGGCTATGTATCCATAGATTGTAGGCTATGTATCCATAGATTGTAGGCTATGTATACATAGATTGTAGGCTATGTATCCATAGATTGTAGGCTATGTATCCATAGATTGTAGGCTATGTATCCATAGATTGAAGACTATGCATCCATAGATTGTAGACTATGCATCCATAGATTGTAGGCTATGTATCCATAGATTGTAGGTTATGCATTCATAGATTGTAGGCTATGCATCCATAGATTGTAGACTATGCATCCATAGATTGTAGGCTATGCATCCATAGATTGTAGACTATGCATCCATAGAGTGTAGGCTATGTATCCATAGATTGTAGGCTATGCATCCATAGATTGTAGGCTATGCATTCATAGATTGTAGGCTATGCATCCATAGATTGTAGGCTATGCATCCATAGATTGTAGACTATGTATCCATAGATTGTAGGCTATGCATCCATAGAGTGTAGGTTATGCATTCATAGATTGTAGGCTATGCATCCATAGATTGTAGGCTATGCATCCATAGATTGTAGGCTATGCATCCATAGAGTGTAGGCTATGCATCCATAGATTGTAGGCTATGCATCCATAGATTGTAGGCTATGCATCCATAGATTGTAGACTATGCATCCATAGATTGTAGACTATGCATCCATAGATTGTAGGCTATGTATCCATAGATTGTAGGTTATGCATTCATAGATTGTAGGCTATGCATCCATAGATTGTAGACTATGCATCCATAGATTGTAGGCTATGCATCCATAGATTGTAGGCTATGTATCCATAGATTGTAGACTATGCATCCATAGATTGTAGGCTATGCATCCATAGATTGTAGGCTACGTATCCATAGATTGTAGACTATGCATCCATAGAGTGTAGACTATGCATCCATAGATTGTAGGCTATGTATCCATAGATTGTAGGCTATGTATCCATAGATTGTAGGCTATGCATCCATAGATTGTAGGCTATGTATCCATAGATTGTAGGCTATGCATCCATAGATTGTAGGCTATGTATCCATAGACTGTGGGTATCATGTAACCATACCATTTTAGGATCTGTATCCATAAATTTACATCAACTTTTGGTAACAAATCCATCGAGTGGAGGCTTGGTATTCATTCTAAATTAATTGTTCTGTATCCATTGATTATTGGCTGCTTATCTCTCGACTGTACCTTCTTTATTCTTCCGTTTTAGTTTCTGCGTTTTTTAACTGTTAATCAGGACGTTATAAATGCCCCCTCCTAAGCACATGTAAGTCACTCAGTCACATGCAAGTCACTCACCTAATGGTAGAATTCGACAATCGCATTCCACTCTAATAATTGCATGTCATAATGTGAATTGTAGGCCTTTATTCGTAATTTGAATCAGAGTCCACAATGTGCAATTTGCTCCAGGAAATGACAGTTGTTGTTGTTGTTGTTCCTCGCTATTGTGTTGATTTGATCCTCGACATTAATCCTTGTTATTATTCCTGGTAACCACGCGTTGATTCAGCTAATAACTTGGAGACTAGAGAGCTCTGTTTAGTGAACTGGGAGTAAATATTGGCAAATATGGAAAATCATTTGGAAAATAGAAATGTCCAAAATGTTCTTCTTTGGAAACTATTGAAATTTAATTTTTGTATAAAACCTTCAACAATACGAATAAATATTTAGCAACGCATAAATTGTTTATAGTTTGCGGTAATTATTATGAGACTCAATAATTGTCAAATGTGAATATCAATTTTCAGCAGCAGAGAGAAAAAATGAGAATTTTATCACTGGATATTATTTGACGATAAAAAGTAGGCATATCAGATGAGGTGAGCCATGTTTTTGCTGCTGTTTTTTATTTCGAAAGAATGGATGGCCGGAAAAGTAAAATGATAATTATTCTACCAGCATGACAACGTGAAGCAATAATGACTTTTTATCGAATGCATTAATACTACCTCTGTCATCATACTTATTCCAAAATATATTTCACTCAGTTGATATCTCTCTACTTTTTTTATTATTACAGTATTTATTGATGGCATTGTACCCACAGTATCTAATTCACACTACAATCCCTCCCTGTAATAAAGAGCTTTGTGTTTTTTTTATAAATATATTATCTATCACGCTCAAGATTTTTTTTTATAAAACTCAGGATTTTTTTCATAAAACTCAAATTTTTCCAAAAACTTTAAATTCTCCCAAAACTCTAAATTTTTCGAAAACTCATTGAATCAAAATTAAATTTCCATTAAAAAAACATTAATTTTAACGGGATTGTACTTACTATACACAGCACTGACATTCCATTTTCGAGTTAACTATACATCTACTTATTTTTAAGTCTGACAACTGATTAGTAACACAGTTTTTCAATAGCAAAACAAAATTCTTATTTGTGCAATATATGCTCTAGTCAATCCATAACTAGATAACTATTTGAAATATATCCCACTTATTTTAAAGAGGACAAAAAATATCATTTGTGTTCTGAAATGAAATATTGTGATGTAAAAAGCTCTATTTCTTATAAGTTGTATATCAGGACAGTGTAGATAAATAATATATGATTAATAATATATTTATTTATGATTAATAATATGCTAATTTATGATTAATAATACTAAGTTACTAAGATTTTTATATCGATCAGTTTTCAAAGCAACATGCATTTTAAATCCATGTTAATCATAATATTTTGCCGTAACTATTCCTTTTCAGCAAAGTCATTCAACTTCCTCATAATATAAACACCTTTTCAGGTCTACTTTTTGAGTTTTCTGGTTCTCGTATTTATCACCATAGCAACCGACTAACAAGTATAAATTATCTTGTGAAGAGTTTGATCTATATTTTTGTGATTGAAGTGCGCTAACACTGAAAAATAGAACCCTTATTGAGTTAATTCTAAATAAGATATTTCACACCCATGCCTTTACAAACAGCGACAGAGTATAATAATATGATAAGGCTTCCACGGTTATACATTATTTTGAGTTCTTTCCTTAAATTATGCTTAATAACAATTTTTTTATTCATAATATAATGTTTTTTTTTCATTTTTTATAATATATTGCAATGGTCCTCTTTTGTAATTTAATTATTACGGTATATTAATGCATAATTTAAAAAAATATATAATTAGTAAGGTTATCTATAACCTATAATTAATAAATATACCTTCAAAACCTATAAGATTTTTCAGAAATTTATAGGGACATTCGAGAGAAGCATAAATAATTATTTCTATATTTAATTGATAAATACTTTTATTTAATAAATGAGACAGCAACATTTATAAAATTCAAAATATTGAGTTGATAGAAAAAATGTACATTTTTTATCTCTTGGTTAAATTTAATAAACAATTCTAGATTTATCAATTAATATAAAATATAAATAAATATAATGCGATTAGTAGTGTCATAGTAAATTTAAAGTAAGCTAACTATATGCTGAACTTTTATCATAATATTATAAATATAGTAGAGGATAACATGTCAATAAAAACATATGTAAGGGCACTGTACACTTACAGTTCAAAAGGTACTTTTTCTGTTTTAAAATTATGATGATATATAGTCTGTTTTAAAATTATGATGATGTATAGTCTGTTTTAAAATTATGATGATGTATAGTCTGTTTTAAAATTATGATGATGTATAGTCTGTTTTAAAATTATGATGATATATAGTCTGTTTTAAAATTATGATGATATATAGTCTGTTTTAAAATTATGATGATATATAGTCTGTTTTAAAATTATGATGATATATAGTCTGTTTTAAAATTATGATGATATATAGTCTGTTTTAAAATTATGATGATATATAGTCTGTTTTAAAATTATGATGATATATAGTCTGTTTTAAAATTATGATGATGTATAGTCTGTTTTAAAATTATGATGATATATAGTCTGTTTTAAAATTATGATGATGTATAGTCTGTTTTAAAATTATGATGATGTATAGTCTGTTTTAAAATTATGATGATGTATAGTCTGTTTTAAAATTATGATGATGTATAGTATTTATACTCTTCAATTTTTAAAGATGCAATATGCAACATTTTTCCCCTTAATAGGAAACATTTAAGTTAAACTTATAGGTACGGGGAAGAAAATCGAAGATAACTATATATTTAACAATGTTTATTTTCTATTTCATTATAAACACTCTTCACATTATTGTGTAAGGAATAACTCAACTTAGAAGGACATTCTTTTTATTTCTATCCTATGATTTATATTGCTCACTTTAGTGCCTCGTATTTCACTCCGTTATCAATAAATAGGAGAAGATATTTCAAAAATTAAATGCGATGGATTTATTAGACAAAATATGGAACTGGACAATATTCAGCTTTTTATTTCAAAGAATCATTTTATCGAATTAACGATGAATGGTTATTTGAAAATAATGTTAGTAAGATGTATTGCGTGTTTTCGGAATAGTTTTTTTTATAATCATTATTTAGAGAATTCATTAGATTCACTTAATAGTAATTTAAATAAGAAATGGTAATTTGAAAAAAAAAAATTCAAGGTAATTTTAATTAAAAATGAATATTTTGTTTGAAAAAAAAAAAAAAAAAAAAACAGTCAGTTCAATAAAAAGTTGACATTAGAGGTCTAATTTAATTCTCATTTTCATTTTAGTGGTTTTTCCAAATAATCATGCAGTTTTTCAGAATAGTTACTTATTTCTTAAACGAACTTTAGGGCGTCCCATTTTAGTATATTTTATGAATGAAGTCAAGTTTCAGGTAAAGAGAATTGCAAAGTTGATATGACTTTTACGCTTTTTTAGTTTTGTTGGATATTTTTAGAAGAGGAGAATTCTTATTTTGACATTCAAAGTTTTAAGAAATTCACATAGTTTATTATTATTTAGTTTAACAGCAGTCAAAAATACGATCGATACACTATGCAGTATGTATATCGCAAATAAATGGAAATGTATTCGATTTCACCTATAATTCCTGAAACATATTTAATTTAACCTATGGCCGAATTTAGCCTTACTTTTTATAGCTCAATCTAAATTTACAGTTAAATTCATATTTAAGTTCAATCTAAATTTGCAGTTAGATTCTAATGAATAGTTAAATTCAAATTCATAATTAAATTTAAATTAGTAATTCAATTTAAATTGATAGTTCAATTTAAATTGATAGTTCAATTTAAATTGAACTCTCAATTTAAATTGATAGTTCAATTTAAATTGATAGTTCAATTTATATTGATAGTTCAATTTAAATTGATAGTTCAATTTAAATTGATAGTTCAATTTATATTGATAGTTCAATTTAAATTGATAGTTCAATTTAAATTGAACTATCAATTTAAATTGATAGTTCAATTTAAATTGATAGTTCAATTTAAATTGATAGTTCAATTTAAATTGAAAGTTCAATTTAAATTGATAGTTCAATTCAAATTGAACTATCAATTTAAACTGATAGTTCAATTTAAATTGATAGTTCAATTTATATTGATAGTTCAATTTAACTTGATAGTTCAATTTAAATTGATAGTTCAATTTAAATTGATAGTTCAAATTAAATTGATAGTTCAATTTAAATTGATAGTTCAATTTAAATTGATAGTTCAATTTATATTGATAGTTCAATTTAAATTGATAGTTCAATTTAAATTGATAGTTCAATTTAAATTGATAGTTCAATTTAAATTGATAGTTCAATTTAAATTGATAGTTCAATTTAAATTGATAGTTCAATTTAAATTGATAGTTCAATTTAAATTGATAGTTCAATTTAAATTGATAGTTCAATTTATATTGATAGTTCAATTTAACTTGATAGTTCAATTTAAATTGATAGTTCAATTTAAATTGATAGTTCAAATTAAATTGATAGTTCAATTTAAATTGATAGTTCAATTTAAATTGATAGTTCAATTTATATTGATAGTTCAATTTAAATTGATAGTTCAATTTATATTGATAGTTCAATTTAAATTGATAGTTCAATTTAAATTGATAGTTCAATTTAAATTGATAGTTCAATTTAAATTGATAGTTCAATTTAAATTGATAGTTCAATTTAAATTGATAGTTCAATTTATATTGATAGTTCAATTTAAATTGATAGTTCAATTTAAATTGATAGTTCAATTTAAATTGAACTATCAATTTAAATTGATAGTTCAATTTAAATTGATAGTTCAATTTAAATTGATAGTTCAATTTATATTGATAGTTCAATTTAAATTGATAGTTCAATTTAAATTGATAGTTCAATTTAAATTGATAGTTCAATTTAAATTGATAGTTCAATTTATATTGATAGTTCAATTTAAATTGATAGTTCAATTTAAATTGATAGTTCAATTTATATTGATAGTTCAATTTAAATTGATAGTTCAATTTAAATTGATAGTTCAATTTATATTGATAGTTCAATTTAAATTGATAGTTCAATTTAAATTGATAGTTCAATTTAAATTGATAGTTCAATTTAAATTGATAGTTCAATTTATATTGATAGTTCAATTTATATTGATAGTTCAATTTAAATTGATAGTTCAATTTAAATTGAACTATCAATTTAAATTGATAGTTCAATTTAAATTGATAGTTCAATTTAAATTGATAGTTCAATTTAAATTGATAGTTCAATTTAAATTGATAGTTCAATTTAAATTGATAGTTCAATTTAAATTGATAGTTCAATTTATATTGATAGTTCAATTTAAATTGATAGTTCAATTTAAATTGATAGTTCAATTTAAATTGATAGTTCAATTTAAATTGATAGTTCAATTTAAATTGATAGTTCAATTTAAATTGATAGTTCAATTTAAATTGATAGTTCAATTTAAATTGATAGTTCAATTTATATTGATAGTTCAATTTAAATTGATAGTTCAATTTAAATTGATAGTTCAATTTAAATTGATAGTTCAATTTAAATTGATAGTTCAATTTAAATTGATAGTTCAATTTAAATTGATAGTTCAATTTAAATTGATAGTTCAATTTATATTGATAGTTCAATTTAAATTGATAGTTCAATTTAAATTGATAGTTCAATTTAAATTGATAGTTCAATTTATATTGATAGTTCAATTTATATTGATAGTTCAATTTAAATTGATAGTTCAATTTAAATTGATAGTTCAATTTATATTGATAGTTCAATTTAAATTGATAGTTCAATTTAAATTGATAGTTCAATTTATATTGATAGTTCAATTTAAATTGATAGTTCAATTTAAATTGATAGTTCAATTTATATTGATAGTTCAATTTAAATTGATAGTTCAATTTAAATTGATAGTTCAATTTAAATTGATAGTTCAATTTAAATTGATAGTTCAATTTAAATTGATAGTTCAATTTATATTGATAGTTCAATTCAAATTGATAGTTCAATTTAAATTGATAGTTCAATTTAAATTGATAGTTCAATTTATATTGATAGTTCAATTTAAATTGATAGTTCAATTTAAATTGATAGTTCAATTTATATTGATAATTCAATTTAAATTGATAGTTCAATTTAAATTGATAGTTCAATTTAAATTGATAGTTCAATTTAAATTGATAGTTCAATTTAAATTGATAGTTCAATTTAAATTGATAGTTCAATTTAAATTGATAGTTCAATTTAAATTGATAGTTCAATTTAAATTGAACTATCAATTTAAATTGATAGTTCAATTTAAATTGATAGTTCAATTTAAATTGATAGTTCAATTTAAATTGATAGTTCAATTTATATTGATAGTTCAATTTAAATTGATAGTTCAATTTAAATTGATAGTTCAATTTAAATTGATAGTTCAATTTAAATTGATAGTTCAATTTATATTGATAGTTCAATTTAAATTGATAGTTCAATTTAAATTGATAGTTCAATTTAAATTGATAGTTCAATTTATATTGATAGTTCAATTTAAATTGATAGTTCAATTTAAATTGATAGTTCAATTTAAATTGATAGTTCAATTTAAATTGATAGTTCAATTTAAATTGATAGTTCAATTTATATTGATAGTTCAATTTAAATTGATAGTTCAATTTAAATTGATAGTTCAATTTAAATTGATAGTTCAATTTAAATTGATAGTTCAATTTATATTGATAGTTCAATTTAAATTGATAGTTCAATTTAAATTGATAGTTCAATTTATATTGATAGTTCAATTTAAATTGATAGTTCAATTTAAATTGATAGTTCAATTTAAATTGATAGTTCAATTTATATTGATAGTTCAATTTAAATTGATAGTTCAATTTAAATTGATAGTTCAATTTATATTGATAGTTCAATTTAAATTGATAGTTCAATTTAAATTGATAGTTCAATTTAAATTGATAGTTCAATTTAAATTGATAGTTCAATTTAAATTGATAGTTCAATTTAAATTGATAGTTCAATTTAAATTGATAGTTCAATTTATATTGATAGTTCAATTTAAATTGATAGTTCAATTTAAATTGATAGTTCAATTTATATTGATAGTTCAATTTAAATTGATAGTTCAATTTAAATTGATAGTTCAATTTAAATTGATAGTTCAATTTAAATTGATAGTTCAATTTAAATTGATAGTTCAATTTAAATTGATAGTTCAATTTTATTGATAGTTCAATTTATATTGATAGTTCAATTTAAATTGATAGTTCAATTTAAATTGATAGTTCAATTTAAATTGATAGTTCAAATTTAAATTAATTGTTCAATTTAAATTTATAGCTCAATCTAATAAATTTACGGACATATTCTAATATATATAGTTCATTTTGAATTTATAGTTTAATCTAAATATATTATTCAATTTAATTGTATTTTTCAATTTAAAAGTTGAAGTTTATTCCAAATTTATTATTTCAACTTCGACTCCCAATTTCAAATTGGAAAGAATGTACTCTCTTTAAATTAAAATTAAAATTCATGAATAGTATTATCAATTTATATATTGATTTTTTTCAATTTTAATTATATCTGTATTAAATTACAAATTATCGAAATTATAAATCATTATAAATAAGGTTTAGGTGTAGACATTGATTGGACTACATTAAATGGTTACCTATAAGAATGGTATTAACTAATCGTATCACCTACCTTTATTTATCAACCTTGCTTTAACTTCGATCCACGGGTATCTTTTATCTTTATCTAAAATATATCGACATTGCTCAATCTACATGAAAAGTGTAAAGATAATTGATGCTAGGCACAATAAATTCTAACAATGCGAAATATGTACCTGACCTAACTATTCCATCATAGCTAACAGGTGCCTGAAAAGTTCACCTGTCCACACTCGTTCTATCAGTTGATGAACGCTATAACTGAGGAAAAATTGCGAGTCACCTTGACTCATCGCATGAGTCAAGACAGGCAAGTTAATATGACTTTTTTTTTGAGTAAAATATTAGGATGAGTCAAATTTACTCACATTTTTGAGTCAGTTTTGGGACAATCTCTAATTTTGAGTCAATTTTATTTCCATTTTTCAGTGTTCGACCGTGTCCAATCCATCTGAAAGAGGCTTACTAACATTATATTGTTCGAATGATTTGATTTGTTCAAGAGAGGCGATAGGTTCATAACAAATATTCTGATTTGGCGGGCAATAGCAAATTAAATACAAATATTTAAATTCAACTGAATTTGGAATATTTAACATATTTAATAAGAATATTATGAATAATATTTCCTTATTATTTCAGTAAATAGTTAAAATTTTTCATATGTGAATAATAATATATTTGTATTTATTAAAGATGCCCATATTATTTATTCATATATCTTAAAAGGATGCATTAGTTTCCCATTCAAAAATAATAGTTATATGTATTAAAAACTCTCATAATGGGAAACAATTATCAAGGAATTATTATTTCAGCAAAATAATTTAAAACTTATTTCTCTTATGTTCCATCATGATTAGTTCCGAAACATTTTCTATTAAACATATGTTATTTTAGTTTGTCCCTCTCACGGAAGTCTTCAATAATTAGCTAAATTTTCTTCATAAACTATTTTCTTAGTGATATCATAAAGAAATAATAAGAAGTCCATTAGTTTTCTTCTTTTAAAATTCATGACTTGAAAGCTTGCGTGGAGGATTTTAAAATATTTCACAGAGTGTCTCCATTTCCCCAGCGTAACGTTTGCAATTTACAAATTAACTTTTCGGGAGAGAACTCTCACTTTAAACATTTCACAGTGGAATTATTACTCATAATCAGTCAATTTAACATTAAAATATACGAGAAGTTATCATTCTTAATTACTCAATTTGACACGAAACTGTAAAAGTTTTAGGTATAGCAAGATATTTTATATCACTAATATTGAAATAATGTCAAAGCAACTTCTATCTCTCAGCTTCTCTTTCTGTACCGCCAAGTTATTTAGACGAAATTTAAAATATTACCGAATGAATAGAAATTTTAGATTTTAAACATTTTATAACAAATTTCTATATTTATATAACAGACAGTTTATTATTTATGATGGTGTACGGACATTTCATCGGAGGACACCTGTTCGAACGGGATCTTTGACCGAACGGACATTCAAGCGAAATATTATTTGAATGACGGTTGTTTTAATGAAAACCTTTTTATTTTTTTTATTTAAATAACGTTTATCTAAAATCATAATGTGTATAAAAAAAATCGAATGAAACTCAATATCATGAATAAATTGAAATTGTTGAGCATTATATGGTTGCAGTTGGTAATATGGACTCTCATTATGTATCTATATCAGAAACAAATATTTTCCTTTTCTTCTGTTTTCAATCCAACGAAATATAAGATATAAATTCAATCAAACGAAGGTTGCAGTTCGTCATATAGATACATATTAAATAAAAATAATTCGCGTAAAGGCTGCTTCACCATAGAGTTATGATAAACTACTCTAGAGAGAGGAAGTGTTGCGGCGATTTCAGGACGCTAAGGAAGACGGTGTAAAACCTTATTTTGTTTCAGTTATATCATTTCTCTATTAAATTTTGTTTCAGTTATATTATTTCTCCATTAAACTGACACCAGATTGTCAGTCACGTGACCCAAAAATAAGGATTTTAGCGTCCTGCAAGACGCGATATTATTTGGGCTACTTACTCACAACTTGTGTTTCATACATGTCAGGGATCCGTCCGGAGCTTCCCCGGTCCGTCTCCGTGTCTCTCTCCTCTCAGTGATTCATAGTCAGTGAAAAAATATATCGTTACTTTAACTTCAACGGACATATTCACACAGTATCGGTTCTCCTCATTGATAAAAAATCACTGTCCGGTGACGTCCCGGACGGATCACGATGATGTGTGAAACAGCCATTAATGTCCTTTGGGCAAAAAAGGCCATTCGGCAAAGAAAAAATAAAATAATGTTCGTTGTCTGCACACGTAATATTGACATGTGAATTAATTCATAATATATATAAAATAATAATTTTATAAACTGATACAAAAAAATAATAAAAGTAACCAATGTATATAGTAGTGGTGCGTACAATGGGAACCTCACTTACTCTTCTATGGTCCAACCATAACTTTTACTATGGGTATATACTGTATTACTATAGACCATACAGTTTCGGAAAAAACATATTAATCATTCCATCCAATTCGTATATGTTGTTAGGTAGACTGGGGAAGCGAAACAACGGATGCAACTGTACAAATAATTAAAACAAAATAATTATTTATTTAACCTATGGCTAATTCTTTTCAATAGTATTTTTTTTTCTAAATCAACAAAACGAAGTTGTTTCATGAATTTTCAAGTTCTGAAATTCTTTCCTCCCAAGTTCCTCCAAATGAGTCACTCCGTAAGTGATTCCAATTTTTGAGAGAGACATTCGGAGACCTGGATTTCTAATCTCCAACTTCTCAAATAACGACTTAAAATGGCCTACTTCTTTGCCTTTCAAATATTGAATCCATTTAATTTTTATTCCCCTAGTTAATACTGAATGAGAAGTGATTTGGAATGAAGATATGAATCGGAAATTTGAACTCGTAATGAAAATAGATATATTTAATAAGAGCAGGAAACGAGAGAAAAAAATATAATATTCCAAGAATATTAATATATTTATAACAATGTGAATATACTGACGAACAATATCGGCATACTTGATTTAAATTTATAATTAAAATCAGAGAATTAAGAACTGTATTTAAGCTATTATTGAGAATTAAATCTGAACTAATAAAATATTCATAAAAAGATATTAAACATAGTATCATATTATTATATACGTATGTACCTACATGTTAGAATATTGTATTGTGTATGCGTGTATAAATAATCCATTGTAATAATAAAAGTTGTCCAAAATGAAGTATTTATTGAAAAATAGTATACTGTATCACAATAATGCTTTAATTATTGTATAATCATTTGTACCTACAAATATTTTACAAATGCGAAAAGTAATTAATACTATATTTCACTAATGAAGTGAAATAATGTGAATGAATGAAAATTGTCTTTGCATATAATCATTCTAAGCCACTGAAGATTATTCATGTTCCTATCAAGAATCAAGTTCATATTTTGTAATTATTATTTAAACTCAATATGCCATAAGGAATTTAGATTCGTTCAATCTATACATACAATCTATACATGCAAATGTAGCCTCCAAACCAGCACAGCAAGCATTATTTACTTTTCGCCAGATAAAAATATTGAAGATCATCTTCGACAATAAGGGTTTGCAATATAAAACTGTTTATTAACAAAATTAATGTTGACCAAAAGAAAAAGTTAACAAAAAAGTTGCAGTTTAGATACCATTGCTATCTTCGCAGATTGCAAAAGGTTATATTTTAGGCAGCATTTATTTATTTGTATTCTTGTTACTAGTGTAACACAAACAGTATTCAACCAAATTGCCTGAAATTTGGAGGGACGATTAGTCAGGAGCCATTTCATCATATTTTGGGAGTGATTGGTGATAGCTCCCAAAATTCGCTTTTAAAGTGATCTCCTACTTCATTCCATAATTCACATCTTATATACATATACTGATCAACATTTTGCACATCTACAGCGAAGGAGAACTATATTTTGATGTTCATTTGTTGATTCTGTGTTTGTGTTCTATATAACTCATAATATTATCGTATAATCATACTTCACTATTATCTATTACTTTTTCAATTTAACTTTTAAAGATATAATATAATATTATTGACCACACAAATAATGTTGTCAAGAATCAAAAGAATTCCATATTATTTAACCGTTATAGTTGAGTAACAAAGGATTATTATTAAACAACGTAATGTAACAGCAATATAGTTCATAATTTAATAAGTGGCATGATGGATGGAGAAATATTTGAAGTATGAAGCAAAATGTTGAATCGTATAGTGAGGTAATTACATGCATTATCGCTAAGAATGTGATATGGCTGACACTAAATCAATAACTTGTTATACCACACGCACGTGATGACTGTGTTCAAAAAGAGAAAAAGTGCTATATTTACCCTTCCTCAGAAGGAAATGGAAATAAAATATTGGAAAGTATATAAAAATTATTCTTCCAATTTCAACTAAAAATACTATTTCGAGTTAAAAGCAAATAACAAATCAAATGAATATATTCCTAAATAAGGTATTTAAAACTAACACAGTATTTATATTTAAATTACGTTAATTATTCGTTCAATTTCAATCAAAATCTTAATTTTTTTTTAAAGAAAATATTTTTCCAGCCTTAATTTGAGTTCAAAAGAGATAAAAATGTTCCTATAAATAAGATGTTTCAAAGTGAGACAGCATATTTAATATATAAGGAAGGTAGGAGCTATAAATAATATTGCGAGGCAGTGGCAGTGATGTGTCCTCATTACCGCTAACCTAACCCTTGTGAGCTCTTGAAGGTTGAAAAATGGTGACCATCAAGCCAGCCAAAGAGGTGAATCCTCTCAGTCTGGCCTCAGCTGTGTTGGAGTGAGGTACTCAGAGTGACGGTCTCAGCCTCAGTTCTGACTGGAAAGTGCCTTCCACAACAGATACAATTAATAATTACACCATACCATAATATATTAAATGAAGTATTGTTTTTTAGAGTATAAAATGTCGGTTTATATTTTTACGTATGGGTGTGATATCTTAGGGTGCGTGATGACATGAAGTTCTTATTTAATAATTGCCACACTGTCTCAACTTCCTGGGAGTGTGAATAATGTAAACTATTAGAGTTATGCATTCATCAGAAACTGTAACGTCAAAAGAGAATTAAATAATACTTCTGGGTATTACGGCATCACGCATAGGTGTATTTTCGCGAAATGTATTTTAGCGTTGTAATTCCTTCTATATGTATAATATTTCCAGTAATGAATGTATTTAATGTTATTTGGTAATTGCATGTTTTTATACAGAAGAAAGTATTAAAGCGTGCTAATATTTGTATGTTTTACCGAGCAATTATTTATGAGTTGTGCATTGAAATAAAAAAGTCTACTATAGAAAATATAAATTTAACTCTTTATTTTTCATATAATGAATTTATAGACCTGTGATATAATTATTTTAATTCTGCGACATTTTACCATGCAATAAAAATATGATTTGCTAATTATCAATTTACACCCATTCAGCTAAATGAATAAAAAATATAAATACAATTTAACATTCAATCACTAGACATAATAAAGTAATTCAAATTAATTCTACACACGAAGTGCAAGATAGCATCAGTAATTTAGTAAACTTTTAAAGGTATACATGCAATCGATTTATCGACTTCAGTTCTCAATTCTTTTTAAATGATAATGACAAAAGATTGCAAGTCTTATAAACATTGTAGATAGATTAATGTGATAAGCTATGAGCAACTGATGGAATGTTAGCTTTATAATGAATATACGTGATATAATTATTATGGTGAATATAAGACAATTTAAAATATTCCACACATGCAAAGGTTCAAATTAATTCCTAGAGTAAGAATGAATCAAAGATTATTGATAATATAATAGACATGAATGTACCCAGACGGAAAGTTATGGTTGGGACACACCTTATATTCTTGGTACTAGTAAATTTCGGTCTTGGAAAATTCGGTCTCGGAAAATTCGGTCTTGGGAAATTCGGTTTCGGAAAATTCGGTCATGGAAAATTCGGTCTCGGAAAATTCAGTCTTGGAAAACTCGGTCTCATTTTATAATGGTGTTATTTAAGAACAAAAATAGGAAAAGTTTAAAATTATGAGTTATGAAATGTGTAGTGTGTTTATCATAGAAGCGGATAACATCATTAAGCATTGTAAAATGATACGTAACATTAGTAATTTTGACATTTATTTAACATGAGACTCGAGCGTAAAATTTGGTCTCGGAATATTCGGTCTCAGGTATAAATAAAGCTTATGAGTTAAACACCCATGCCATGTTATTAAACAATCATGAAATGTGCAGTACAACAAACTAGCGGATACAGCAAATTACATAACGGTCATTTATGTTGACAGGTCATTTATAATTCTGAGACCGAAATTTCCGAGACTGAAATTTCAAGACCGAATATTCCGAGATCGAAATTTCTGGCCACCCTTATTCTTCTACCTATCTTTTTCTATTGCATCACCATAACTTTTTCTCCAGGTTATTTATCCATCAGCATGAGGTACTGTAAGTTAAGATGGCAGTGTTAGACGAAAGAGAAATATGCAGAGTTTGGATTATCATTTTTTGGAAAATTACCGTTTTTGCGTGTTCCTAATAATACAATTTTAAATCTAGTATATATTATGTGAACAGTTTTAAATATGGCAAAAGTACATGATAATTCCTATGAAATATCTAAGGGATATACAAGTGAAGAGAAAAATAAGCCACGTATACAGTATAAAAGGCATAAGTAATGTAATACTTAACAGAAATAACCCTATATTGCTGAATTCAATAAGTTTCTCACAGAATTGTTTGCTAACACCAACATTTCAAATTCAATCAAAACACAAACACGGAATCCAAAACATAGTTAAATTGACCACAAGAATATAAAACTAATAGAATTAAGACATGAAAGTAAATACTATTTAATCTGGCCTATTCAAAGACATATAAACATCTATAATCTTCAAAGACAATGAAGGGGAAGGTATCAATTAACTTCTTTACCAATTAGTGTTTCTAATCTTCACTGCAATCTAATAATGAGGAACATCAGTCATCTGATTTGCTGTAATGAGCCGGGAACTATTTTTCAGCATTGCAAATAAATCATAGCTCTGATGTATTCTCAATGTTGATTGATTATTGTATAGAATTTAGATATATGTATATTGTATATATGCTAAAAGTATATTTATTGATGATTAATCTATATGTGATCATTTTTCATTATGTTTTTTTTTCAAAAAGTCATAAAGAAACGCAGTTTCAAACGATATTTTGTATAAAACATGCGGTAAAAGTTTGCTATCAATTATTTATATTATGATTATTTCAGTGAATTTTTAGTACACATTTTCATAAAATCATGCTTTGTATGCAGAGAGAATGTTATATATTTTATGCTTGACTTCCCATTATGAATAAACCGTTAGCAAACATAATTTTATATTACCTTACTGGTTTCAATATTAAATATAAGTGATTATATATTAATCGATAAAACAAGAAATGGAAATCAATTCCACAGAAAATATTTTAATTCTACTACAATTTGCTCTGAATCAATTGATTTATTAATGATGTTATAATATTCATGAAATAATTATACAATCTCTTTGAATAGATAATTAGTGCATTGTGTGTAATAATACTATGTTCACCATAATTATACCATCATTTAGCGTCAGTCTATAGATACTAATTTTAATGATGTCAAGATTTTCTGTACTTTCTTGTTCTAACAGTTTTAGGTTTTAGTAATATCGTGACCGATTATTCATGGCGTGATAGCAACCATGGAATTGTGAACGGCTGCGACAAAAACATTTAATCGATCGTGCAAAAAGATTACCTGCACATTTTATGTGTTATTGCTGGAAAATTTTACTTGCATGAATAAGAATTTAGTTTTAGCCATAAGAAAAAATATTTAGATTACATTATTATTATTTATATATTCCCCAACTGTGAACAATTGAACATATCACAAGAAAATCAGATATTCCAATTAATAATAAATAGTATTATTCATATAATTTATACTTTTACTCCTCTCTAACCTTCTTTTTCTACTTTTTTTTTGTCAAATTTGGGTACGAATACTTGAATAAAGTGCAATATCATGTTTTCTTATTTCATATGCCCGCAAATATGCCTTATTTTTCCTTGCATTGCTAAATTTATACGAAGACAAATCAGTTGAAGTATCTCCTAAATCTAAGTAGGCACCATAATCATCTCATTACGACGATTACAAATCCAATTTTGATGTTCCAATAACCAAGCCTTTGCTACTTGCTGATTTCTCTTGCATAAGTAATCACCTGGATGATGAATGGCCTAGCCAAGTACCATAGTATTATTAAATACTAATTCTGCTGAAATCAAACATTTGAATGTCCATGAAATGACCTATGCAGAACAATCGTTATATAATTATAATGATATAAAGTATATTCAATAATTTATTTGAACTTTCTTCCGAGAAATTAAACTTTAGGCATGTTTCACACTTGAGATTTTTTAACACAGCGGGAAAAAAGCTCTTCTTAAAATGTATTCAAACTTGCGTTTTATTATCGCCGAAGGAAAAATCATATTAAATTTCTCTTCAGCGTTAATAAAACGATATTGTGAACGCGTTTTTTGAAGAGCTTTTTTTCTTGTTGTTGAAAAACACAAGTGTGAAGTGAGCCTTTCTACCGTGGTATTCATTATGGTGAAACCCACTTTAATTATGCTCTGGGTATAGTGAAGAACAGGATCATACACGACATTGTTTTTATTCATGCAATTCATGTCTGGAACATTACTGGAATAAGTCATTTTACATCTCCGGCACACTTCAATTTTCTTAATTTAAATTTATAATTCATCACTAAATATGAACTGTCTTTTGTCAAGTAAACATGCTGCATGGAAGCATTGTGGAAAGTATACTTTAAAAATGCCTCAGCATGTCAATAATAGTGTCCTCTCAGATATTAAAGAATTAAATCATTTTCACATAAAAACTCTAAGTAATAATTTACTGTAAAAGTGACATATGAACATATTGGTGTTGTAGAAGTGCTATAATTCAGGCTTATAGATTCTAACGTGATTCTTAAAAGACATTTTTTTCAAATATATATATGTAGATATGTATAGAACAATATTGTCTAAAAACTGCTTTTAAACAATATTTCACATACAATATATATAAATATTTATTCCTTAGAGGTAAATGCATATAAAAAAGATGTTATTTTTGATTAATATTGTGTCTATATAAAATATATATATATACAATTTGTATATTGAATTGAAATAAATAATATTCTAATAATTAAAAGTCATTATCAATATACCATTGATTAAATTGTTTTCATCAAGTTCTATAATTAGTATAATGTACGCTCAATCATATCTATTTATTGAAAATATGAGAGTAATTTTTAATAGTTTTTTTTAGCATTCATTATACAGAGAGCCTATTTACAATAACCGGGATTGTAATTACATGGTATAAGAAATGAATTAATATAACTGTAATATGGATTTTAATTAACGTATGCATTTATCTAATATAACTGAAAGTAATGTTTCTTTTAGTACTCATCTGATAGTATGATGATTAATGAATGATGATATTAATGATGAAATAATGATGATATTAATGAACAATGCTACTTAATAAGTTAGTATTGAATATGTTCATTGATGAATATTTTTTTTAATTAGTTTATAATTCATATTGAATGTATATAATTATAATTGTTATCATTTCAGTACACAAATTCATATATATCGATTCATTTTACTTTAGTATTTATGAGTTATTCATATTTAATAGAATTTACTGACTATATAACTGTTATTAATGCATACGCTTGCCTTTTTATGATTCATTGTCAGAAGAGTATTATACAAGAGTTATGCCTAAAATATAAGGACGTCTGTTTTTTGTTCGACATCACGTCTTTTATAAAGCAGGATGGAGCAAAGTTCCCTTCAGAAGCTGTCGTTTGGTTAACAACCGGTAACGCCTTCAGCCAACTCGTTCAGCCAGTTGGTGTTGTTTTAGCAGTGAGTTGGAGTAGACTGCAGATCGTAGTCGGTAAAATTATACACTACGGCATTTCTTAACTTTAGTTATTGTTAAAGACTAAAATTAACTGGAAATACTTCCAATTGAAACTTAACTAAAATTTCTTCATTTAATTTCTTCACTTAAATTCTTCATTTTAGTTAACTTTTGTTTCGAGTTGCATTAATTACAGCAATATTTTAAGTATTGGGGAGCGAAATAGCAGTTGTCTGTCTGTTAAAACTGAAACTTAGCGCTAAAAGTGGCTGAGAGATGTTCGTCCCCATTCAAGTAGTATAATACCTTCTTTGTCTTGACTCTAGACACACTATGAAGCAGTAGGTACTAAAGTAAGATGTGCACAGTCTGTGTAATATTTTGTTCCTGCTATAGTTGTTCGTTTAAGGAAAGTGTCTTGAGTATCAATAAAAATAAATGTGGTAACGAGAACAAAAATAAGTTAAACAGCTTCAGAAAGTATATGTTATGCATTAATAAATCTTAATTTGAGCCTGTTGCCAGAAGATATCTAATCAATTATCAACATTTGTCTACTGTACTCACTTCGTTCGATTCCTCGTGTTTGACACTGACTTCGGCATCACCTCATTGAGCCAATACTGCTTATGTACAGTTTGTGTTCTGTACTCCTTGTAGATGGTATCATATAAAAGAATACTTTGTTCCTAGATTTTCTTCAGTTTTCTTTATACGATTAGTCCAAGCAGTTTTCAATAATATATACACTATTTGACTTGTATTAATACCAGTTACTTTCATTAAAATTTAACAATCGAACATAAATAAGAACATAATGTATTTTTGGTGTTTTCTATCAATAAAACCTATTTGTGTGATATATTTATATATATCATAATATGGTCTCATCTGTAATCGAATGTAAATAAAATATTTCTGTAGACTATAAAATTTTGTATCACGAAACATGCATTATATATAAACTCATTCTTGGTACAACCCACAAGTAATTCATTTAAATTTACTACTTATTCCTATAAATTTTACTGAGTTGTTATCTTTAAAGATTAACATTTTTAAAAGCATATCACGAGAAAGCAAAGAGATATGTTAAAGTATTCCTTAAAGATAGGCTTTAAAAAAGGCAATTTATAGGTTTATTGAAATATATGCTCTCTGAAGTAGTACTCCAACACCGAACAGTTGGCATAGTGTTACTCCAGTTTCATCTGCTGTTTCATTTAACAATAGTAAATAATTTCATTGGGAGATCAATTATTTGTACTCATAGAAATAAAATTCTGTAACTTTGAAATTTGGTTAAAAAAAAGGCATAATGCGACAATTATTGATAAATTAGATATGAAGATAAGCAATTCCTTTGTTCATGATTTGAATGTAATGAATGAATACATACCAATTCATCGCTTTAGGTTAGAGACCATTCATGGCAAACTAACCATTTTGTTTTAATTACTCAAACTCTTAGAGTATATTTGTTTTTTTGTGCCAAAAGATTCAAGCATAACAGTTTGTTCATTCACGCTAGAAATCCTTCCTATTGTGTTTGAAAGAATTACTAAAGTTTTTCATTCGTGAACGCATTATTTAATATTGTAAAATCTCATGCGGAAAAATAATGACTCTCCTGCGTACCATGCGTAATTGCTCAGGATTTAGCAAAAAAATGTATATTATTTAGCTTAATTCGATAGAAGTTTTAACAACATTGGGGGTAGGATGTGAGCTTTGCTTGATTGTAATACAATGTAAACAAACAAAAGAAAATATTTGAAAGAAATGTGCAGAAATATTATTTTGTCTGCTGTAACAAAACTACGAAAAATTCTCAGTTTATTATTATTATGCGAGTAGTTACTTTTAAAATATAGATGAATTTACTGTGTATTATCATTTTTTGAATATATACGTCGAAGTGTATTCATTTATTCAAAGTTTGAATAAACCATATAAAATTTGTCATTATAATTATTTACGTAAAGCTTATAGGTTCAACATAAATAAAATTCAATGCAAGAAAAAAAATTCAAACATTCTCCTGTAAAACATACTAGTAATATTTTTCATGTCTAGTTATTTCTTCATATTATTTCAATTAAATACTCTTTGAACAAAATATTTGTAAAAATATTAATTCATCATTTCACACAAATGCATTATAAATTATACTACAAATTGGACAAAATATTATTAATTCATTTTCATATCTTTACATATTATAATTCTCAAAGTAATTTTAGGTAACTTTTGATTTTAACATTTCAAATGTGAATAAATGAATAAATTATCCTTTGAGGCAATTATTAATTATTTTGAGGCAAAATTAAATTAATTCTCTTTGCTTGTAGTCAACCGAGGCTTTTTTCAATGAATATATTATGACTTTTTATTAGCATAACATTTATTACAATAGCATTTTTACAATTGAATTTTTATCAGTAAATTGCATATATATTGTCAATATATGAAAATGGAAAATTTAATGGAAAAAAATGTGCTTTTAAATAAAAAAATGAATAAATATATAAAATAAAATATATTAAATTCTAATATGTTCATAATTATACAAGATTAAACACTCTGTTCTCTGTTATTAATTTAAACACATTTTATATTTAAAATATAGTATTTAATCAATGTATTAATAAATTAATAATAGCTTAATTTCAGGTTTACACCGTAATTAATTAACAGTCAACTACAGCAAGCAAAATTAAGTGCATTCGCAGAGCTTTAAATAGAAGTGTAGAAAAATGATTGTTTAGTACATTATAAACAGAGCGTTAATTAATTCTTCAGAATGCTGTACTTACCAACTCTACTTCTCATCATCTCGCACATGAATTTGGTAAATGGAGGTGAGTAAAATTAACCATTCTTATACTATAATAAGTTAATTGTTTAAAATACATTGCAGGTATTTTTTTAATTATAAAAGCATAAAAACATTATCAGGAAAGTAGATTGAATAAAAAATATCTGCAAAAATAACAGTTGCCTATCTCAGGTATTTATTAGGGGCAGTAGTAGTGTCTTTTAATTATATAGTATAGTATTATAGTATACTTTTTGATTATAGGCATTTGTGGAACATGATTTCATTGAGAGTTTATTTATTATATCGAAGCTATAGGTTTTATCTTACCATCTAGAAATTCGATTTAATTAGAAAGAATACAATATTATTTAATGTAAAATTTCATTTATTGTAATTATCATTAAAACCCTGCTGGTTGAAATCAGAAGGACAAAAGAGACACATTCTTTTTTAAGATATAATAAATGTTGGTTTCATATAATAAAAAATAACATTAATTTAATGATTATCAACTCAAAATCAATATTGCAGTCCCGTCCATTGAATATGTCTGCGTACATATAAATAATTTGCAAGGTTACCCTGTACTCTATTTCACAAATACTGAGTGATGCACAAATTTCCTGAAATTCTTTCTGCTCCAAATGGCCATTGAAGCATTCGAACAATGTAACAGTTTCAAAATGTTAGGAAACAGTCCAATGTGATCGACGCTATCCTTTTCTACTTCAGAAATACGAACAGTATCCCCATCAAATTGAGTGCACTTTACCTGTCTAGTTTTTGAGGTACGAGAATGTGAACTGTTTATTGGGAGACTGATTAAAACAGTGAAAATAGGGTTGTTTTGCATCTTAACTTAGAGCGTCATAGTTACGGTCAAAGAAAAGTGTGTCTGCAATGATTAATTTAAGTTTACAAGAAGAAACTTTACTAATTGTAATTGATGTTTCAAAATTGGTTTGGATAAACGATGACAAACTTGTGAGGTTAGAAAATAATAGGAAATTAGAAAACTGTGATTAATAAAATTAGAATTATACAGTGACAATTTTTTTTCATAATAAAATAATTATATTTTGGTTATGACATTTATGATTATTTAGACTAATTAACTACCAGTAATTCGTAATGATAATTTATATTGACGAAGTGTCTATAGAGTTTTTGTTAATGTAAAATCAATAGCGAGTAAATCATTGGCAACGACTGTCACCTGTTACCACCTATATAGTACATCCATGACAAGCTAAGCATTAATACCTACTTTAAGCAGAGAAACTTAAGTGTGTCACCCAAATAGAAACATTTATATTATTTCTACGTAGTTTTATCTAGGTAGTTATATCTACGTAGTTATACCTGCGTAGTTATATCTACGTAGTTATATCTAGGTAGTTATATCTACGTAGTTATACCTGCGTAGTTATATCTACACTGTTATATCTACGTAGTTATATCTACGTAGTTATATCTATGTAGTTATATCTAGGTAGTTATACCTGCGTAGTTATATCCACACTGTTATATCTACGTAGATATATCTACGTAGTTATATCTATAGTATGCCTTTTATATCTAATCATGCCTAGCTAAGCATTAGTACCTACTTTAAACTGAGAAACTTGAGTATGTCACCTAAATAGAAACAGTTATATTATATCTACATAGTAATATCTACTTAATTATATCTACGTATGTATATCTACGTATGCCAAGCTAAGCATTAGTACCTACTTTAAACAGAGAAACTTAAGTGTGTCACCCAAATAGAAACAGTCGGGATGTTCTGGAGTTAACACGACTCATCTAAATGCAAATGAGCATCTTAGTCTTTGTTATATTTGCCTCAAATGAGTCCTAATGCAAGCGACAAGGAGTACACTAATGAATTAACAAGGAATTCCTTCGAGTTTGAACTCTTTCCTGAATTTATTTTTATTCTATTGTTTTATCTTGAAAATTAGTGAATGATGCTTGAAATACCTTATTATTACTATTGTTATGATTAAGTTTTAGGATTTTGATTAATATTCTATTGCTAACCATCATTGTGAATACTGATTCATCCTAAAATCAATATTTGATATACTATTATCAGTTATGGATATTATAAATAGCAACTTATACAGTGTTCCAGAAGAGATATTACAATAATCATAATTTGAAGTTAATTTGTTCATATAAAAAACATTTCTTTAGATTGAGTAATAAAACTCAAAATTAGCATTTTTTTAAATAGCCTATGTGCACAATTGTGAATCTTTTCTGACCATCCCTTTACGACACATAGGTATATAATATATTTATATAAGAATAGTCAAAGAAAGTAATTTCACATTTCCAAAAAGAATTTTTACTTATTAGTGTTGTGCTTTTTCAATGATAATATATCTCTCTATGGTTATATAAAAGAATCCATGGCTTTTCTCCTATCAGGTTTCACGTTAGAGCAAGGCATTCCGCACTTCAACACCAAACCCTACTTCCTGGATCCCCCGGCAAAGAACGTATCGGCTTTAGAGGGCCAGTCCGCCTACCTCCACTGCAGAGTGGCTCAACTGGGAGACAAGAAGGTGAGTTCCAAGACACTGACGAAAGTGTACCATTTTGAACATAATGACAAATAAAACAATATGCAATTGAAGGTATGAATGATATAAATGTATTTCTGTTGCTTCTATTTTAATATTTCGATTATTTACCGGAGCATAATTGAGAATAGATGTATTTTCAATTCAGGATGTAAAAATATAAATAGATTTTAATGTTATACATGTGTTCTAAGAAATTTGATAATAATAGTGATCGTCTAACTAGTTTGGGTAGGTACCATAAAAAGACTTCTAATGAATTTTTTTTTTCGCTATAAACGTTGAAAGAAACTATGTTGTAGTCATCTTCATACCGTTTTGTTGTCATCTTCACACCATTTTCTGTCAGGTCTCTTGGATTCGAAGCAGAGATCTTCACGTTCTCACCTCCAGCGTTCACACCTTCGCATCGGATCAGCGGTTTCTTGCTCTACATTCGGAGAGATCGGAGAATTGGACGCTGCACATTCGGTGAGCTCTTGTTTAGAGCATAAAAAAAATTGGACCTTTTGATATAGGTTTAGACAATAGCCCTTAAGAAATTCAAATAATCTCCTGTTATCAATTATTTATTCGTGTTTTAGGTATTGATAATTTTAGTTTATATCTTATTCTCTATCTAGACGAAACTTTCATAAAAGCGAAAATTAAATAATTGAATTTATAAATTTCAATTAGATTAAACTGTTCCTAAAGTTTATCCACTACGCACTTATAGGAAAGAATATATTTTGGTTCCTGTATCATATCTTTTTAATGAAAATTAAAATTTTCAGAACAAGCGTTTCAATGGAAATTAGGAGGGAACTATTATTACTTTTCTTTTTGTAGATGATTTGTAGTATGCACATTATTGATTTTAATAACATCAATTCAGAAGAAAAAAATTCATAATTTTCGTTTATTACCTTCGCAAATTTGCGGAAGGTCATATTTTACCCGGCATTTATTTATCTATCATCTTGTTACTCGCTAACTGAAAAAGTGGTTAACAAAATTTCTTAAAATTCGCTGAAACAATTGGCCAATGTCAAGTGACCTTCTGGTAGAATTCTGGGAGTGACGCGGTCAAAGGTCAAGGTCACGGTCATTTATAACTCAAAAAGTACTGAACCATATTGCATTAAACTTGGTTACCATGGTTCATCCATGGTATAACCAGTTTATTAGATTTTTGGAGAGAACGGGCCAAAGCGGCGGCGAAGGAATGCGCTCTACCGAGTGCACGTTATCTAGTTATTATATTTATACTATCCTCAAAGGAAATTATATACATATATGCATGTATTGTGTGTATATTTTTATAATGTATTGTTTAAAATAACGTGATATAAAATAAAATAATGATAATAAAATTAAAATAACCTTTTTTATCAAATATTATATTTTATAAAATAAAATAATAATAAATATATAATAATAAAATAAAAATAATATAATTTATCAATTAATATATTTTATCAATTAATATATTTTATCAATTAATATATTTTATCAATTAATATATTTTATCAATTAATATATTTTATCAATTAATATATTTTATCAATTAATATATTTTATCAATTAATATATATTTTTTCCCTCTATTTCTTTCCTCAGATTCAGTCAGACTCGAGACAGTGGAGAGTATCAGTGCCAGGTCAACACAGAGCCTAGGATATCTATGAGTTACCACCTCACTATAGAAGGTATGGCAAACATTTCATTGAATAAGACGATCATCGGGAAAGAAATTAAGTAAATAGGTAAATTCCTAGTTCACGTCCCTATTTTATTTAGGGACGTGAACTAGGAAGAGGGTAATGAAAAATAATACTGTGGATATAGTTGTAGTAAAAGGGGGCCAAATCTGAAAAAATATTAGTATGGACCAGAATTAAAAATATAGAAAATTCATCAAAAGTATAAAGATTGATCCCTCTATTCAATTAATTATTGCCAATCCGATTTATATTTTATTAAATTTATTAATATTCTGAATATTTATTTAAATTGTACATCACATTAATTAAACACATACTTTTTAATTCTATACAATATTATATAAGAAAGGTTACAAATGAGAATAACAATTTTAATATATAATAAATCATTTTCTAGTTTCTTCATAAAGAAATTTATATAAATAAATGTTTCAGAATTCTATCCTGCAAATATTTAAATCTATATATTGAACCATTGATTTATCTCTCATAAAACAGATCATCAATCATTGAACGTAGCAGTACACGAACATCAATTGTTCGAACATTATTCAGCAGTCTTGCTTATCAATCATAGGTATCATGAATTGTCACTTCTATGGCTTGTCAATACTGCAGTACTGCAAAATGTTAAATAATAAACACTTTACCAAATACCTAAAACAAATGATTTGCTTATAGTTACCATTCATTTGCTTGAATAAAGTTGTTTAACTGAAACAATGTGTTGATTATTTAATTAAAAATAATCGTATTCACATTGTCTGTTTCTCAGAGGCTTCTACAATTCTCGAGGGACCTGACCAGCGCATCATCAGAGCAGGGGATGCGATAAAACTCGTATGTACAACTGGCAGCCATTCGGAACATCCAGGTATGTATTCTACACTGAAGATATATGTATATTTATTTATTTAATATAAAGCTCCCTTTACATTACTTTCGGGGTCAGGATCCCTCTGAACTGTAAAAAAATTTGTAATTACAAAAAATGGGCAATATGGCACAATTAAGCCTAAACTTTACGGGCAACCTAATTTTTGGTAAACAAATAAACACAACATATCTAACGTAGATTTTGGCCGTCAAAATTTATTATATAATGAATTATTTGTTCAAACTATAAGCTGATATATCATATATTGATCAATTTATTACATCAACATATCTACAGGAACCTATGTACCATACACTATATTTTGTGACTAAATATTCACGCAAATTACCTGTAGGTTTTCTATCTTCAGAACTTACGTGCTTTACCTATTTACTCTCTCCAACATTACTCCTTTATTTCACACCTTAAGAACTCGTAAAGATATCACGGAAGCTCCGGGTAATATAGCAGTTTTGTTCGCAGAGTTATAGTGCTAATATAACTTGGGCTTGACGAGTAATTGTGTTTGGATAAACACACTTTGCTCTATTTCACTCGTATCTCTATGAGACAATATTATGCGGTGTAGATTAATGTAGTAATTAGGTATTAATAGAATTTATAGCTTCTTATAAATATATATATACATCTGCTATATAAATAAGTAAAGTCATATATTGATATCACAGAGAGATAATCTTTAATTTCACTTGTACTTATGTTGAAGGATATCGTTCAGTACTTGTGATATAATGGTTGTCAAATTGTCTGAATAATGAACATATAATTTTTGATGATATTTGAAAAATTAATTTCCAAATTGTTATACTGATAAGTTAATTTCTAGTTTTATAGTAAAATTGGTCTCGATTTAATTTTACATGCAGTATTATGGTCCTAGATTTTTGTAGTCGATTCAACTATTCCGAAGTTATTGTTAATAAAGAGGGTATATAAAATTATTAGGTACAGTGAATTTTAGAAGGTAAATGTACAATCTATTTCCCTTTTTCTGTGCAGGTCTACTGTACTGGTACCACGGAATAGACATGCTCCTCGCCAGTGGTAGAGTCTCCATAAACACTTCCCTAGACACGATTGCCAGCAGCGAACTGATTATTAGTGATGCACTGAAAAGTGACTCTGGAAACTACACTTGCTGGCCTACTAACTTTAAACCAATTTCTACGATGGTGCATGTCATACCAGGTAGGTTTGAAAATATTCTTAAGACAAGTGCAATTGTTCAAAGTTAAAATACGATCAGATATATGCATTTTACATTCCCAATTTTAACAAACCATAACAGAAAATTTCGATTTCAACCTGTAATTCGATACTTTGTATATTTGATCAACCGGTATTTTTTCGTCCCTTTATTGACACTGAAAATCAACATCTAGTTTTACATTATTTGTATCTTCTTTCAAAGACGAAATACTTTGCTATTCAAGGACTATACAGGGTGGGGCGTAAGTTTGGAAGCAAATGAAAGTGCATATTATAATCCAACGAAAAATATATTTAATAATTTACAGTTATGTATTATTACATAAAGGTTTTATGAATTCAAAAATCATAAATTTATTCAAAATGTCACCCCTTGTTTTTAATAACAGCCTCAAAACTCCTCCGAACTCCTCCTACTGCGGCACGCAACTGTTCTTGTGAAATTTCCTTCCAAGATCTCTGAAGCGAACGCTTTAAATCATCCACACTGCGATGGAATTTACCACAGGCCTTTGATTCAAGAATGGACCATACCGAAAAGTTCATAGGAATAACATCTGGGGAGCAGGGAGGCCACATTTCTTTGGACCAAAACCGTGGAAGATGGTCATGGCACCAGTTTTGAGTGACATTTGCAGTATGTGAAGTCGCGCCGTCTTGCTGAAATGTCCATAGAGTGTCATTACCGAAGTGATCCTGTTTTGGCTAACAATCGTATTGACCTTTTCGGGTTCCTCCTGATCTTCTCTCGGGCACATTTTATCAGTTGTTTGGTGCGTTGTGAGCGTGGTCTACCACTTCTTGGACGATCAGTCAAGTCTCCTCTCTCATTAAAACGCTTTACACACTTCCAAACAGTCGATCTCGCTATTGAGAGAGTCTTTGAAATGACGGAATCTGACTTCCCGGCACGGTGTAGATCAATAATGGCTTCTCTTTTGTCCGACATTTTTGAATTGACTAAGTTTTTGTAAAAAATAACACTGCCACGTCATAATGTAGTGTCTCTACTATTTCTCAAACTCTATCACCTACTTAGGAACTTATTTTTAAGAATTATATTAATGTTTGAAAAATTGCTTCCAAACTTACGCCCCACCCTGAATATTAGAATATAAAAATATTCTTTGTATGATTGCGAGATCTATTTCCTTCCACAAATCCTACCCCTAAGTCACCCTCTCCACACATTGAACCTAACACTTTACATTATAGAATAAGGAATAGAAATTCTAATCACACAATGATGCCGAATAGATTTCTATTTTGAGTTGCCACATAAGAGTTTTCCCATCCCTCTCCCCCGCATTCTCCATCATCTATGAATGACTGGATGAAAGTGTCTCGAGTTATTCGGATATATTTATCAATAGAAAGACATGTATCCGAGTATTATTATGCTGTTTACAAAGACGAGTAACACTATTAGCATATATTGGAAAATATATTTAAATTTGGGTGGGTATTGGCTAGGCTGATATGTATTGGACAATTTCCTTTTCAACAAAAATTTCATAATTTTCGAGATTGCGATGAAAACGGCCACTAAAAATCACGGTACATCATTATATTGAAATAGCCTTATGCTTATAGATTCAATAGTGTTTTATTATGCTTTCTGACATATCCTGATAACTCAATATGTATACTATTATAAATAATAACAAAATTCTAACTTACGAATTCTCTCCAACAGATGAACAGCCCGCAGCGATGTCCCACGGTACTGTGAACAGCAAAGTAGTACCAGTGATAACCACTTCTGGTACTAGTATCCAATCAACCCTTAATTTAGTGTCCATTTTAGCAATTACTTTAACTACTTTATCACTTTACTCCGCCCTTCCTCTTATTGTGAGCATAGAGGCATCTAAAGTTACTTAATATATACAGTATGTATCTAGAAACTGTAACTATGTAATACAATCACTTGTGATGGATTTACAGAAATATAATCTATGTTTCGATATATGTATTGTTTTTTAATTGATATAACTTCAATGTTTACTCAGGGACGTTCTTAATTACCGGTCAGTTCCACATTTTCGGACACGTAAGAAAAAACGAGATAATAAAATTTAAATAATTATTATTATATCGTTTTTTCTTACGTGTCCGAAAATGAGGAACTGACCGATAATTTAGAATTTACCCTAATGGCGGTATAATATATTTATTATAAATTCTATCATAGTTATTCTTGTATATGTTTATATTTTTGTATAAATTTATTGTATTGTCAGTAAGGGCGTTCCCGAAAATATACCCAAATAAATGAATTAATTAAATAGTGAATAGAAATCATATGACCAAATAAATAAATATTTATGTACTAAACTGTATATAATCTTCTTACCTATTTTACCTATTTTATTTTACATCTTATATGCAGAATTTCACAGCAAGTATATGAAATTATTGTCAAAGTGAATTTAAATTTAATAGAAGCTTTTAACACTGAGAACCGAAAAAAGATCATATTATATGTTTAGATACTGATATTTAAATGTAACATCTTCAATAAACATGTCACGCCTCATATATTAAACATGTGAAAATAAACATGTCTGAATATTTTACCAAATTTAAATGGAAATCAATTTTCTTTCATTCATAATACAAAAAATGAATTTCCCTCGTCATGTCATGTTCTTTTTATATCATAAATTTCTCATTTTCCCTTTCGATAGTTGTTTTATCAATTAAGTATTTCTTCTTTATGTCTATAACCATGACTCTTCTGTTGAATTCATGTTCATTGGTAGAATAAATGTGTAAAAAAAGTATATTTGCATTTTGATTTACCTACCAATATAGCATTTTCATATATTTACCACAAGGTTTGGTCAACCAATAGCTTAATGGATTTAATTTAGTCTTCCTTTAAAGTAATATATCTTAAAAACTTATTTCTTGTCCGAAAATGATTAACCGTCCTAAAACTTGGATTAACTTCTATTTTCTTTTATCTCTACTCTAAATAGTTAGTTACTAGAATGACTTCATTTAATGACATACTGACCACTGAACTATCGTCAGTTCATCAGTCCAAAAGAAGACCAATTGTCCCGAAACGAAGCTTAACTGCTCTACTTCATCTACAAATAGTGAAAGTTCCTGAGAAGTTTTTCCATTCGGAGTGACAGCCAGCAATAAGCTCCAATAGGAAGTTTGTTGCCAATACCAAAACTCTTTTAAAAGCATTTAAAAATCAAAAATTTACCAATGATCCAGAACTGAAAATTTCCGTAAAGAGGGACACGTGTATCTTGACTAACTTAATAATCTTGGTTTTGTTTCTATTATCTAAGCCATGTGTTTATATGAAACAAAATATGGTTAGAATTAATTCAATGGAGGTTGAATAACAACTAATATATGCAAAATTATGAATAATGAATAAGTGGAATATCTTTTTATATAAGATTTGAATTTGAGTGTAATTGTAAACATACACTTTGAAGTAAATATAAAAATAATAGAAGTATAAATGCTGACTTTAGTACTTCTGATTAAATTTACTGGGCTATTTTTACAGTAATGGAATATATATACCGGCCAATCCTAATTGCCTCGTGTATAATAACACAATACGCTGCTTTCTTTAAATAAAATGGGAAAAAATAGGGCCAATAATGAATTTCAAAAAAGTATAATAAATCTATATTCTATCCAATTCATCCTCATTGCTAATAAATTTTACTGTAGAGCAATAATTACAATAATTACTTCCTGCTCATTTATCTCCACAATAGTTGCAATCAGGAATCGTGATTCTAAAACCATTGTCTGTGAGCTATTTTCTAAAGTTTAATGTTAAAGAATTACGATATTCATTCAATATAAATTGAATAATTTTTCTCCGAATCTGCCAATAAGATAATCATTGATTAGACAATTAATTTTGTTCGTATCAACGTTAACATGACTACAATAAAAAATTTCCTGCGAATTTTTATATTATTAACGGAATTTTCTTCAATATGGCAGTACAGTCTTAATATTTTCATTTTTTATATAGTTTCAATTTCTTACAAATACTTCTAAATGATATTGGTTATTTAGTTAACCTGTATATGAAGTAATGGCCGGGCGGAGGCAATCCATTATATCGGTCCAATTTATTCGAGACCTGAGTGAAAAACTGGTATTTCAAAGAGCGTAAAACTTGGTGAATTTTATTTTCCCAATATAACCTGTTTTTCATTTGCACATTCTTTCATTGAATGAATTTTCATCGGAGTTAATTAATGACTTAGAATGGTTTCGAATATTTTCATTGGCTTGCGTGGAAAATACATCGGCAGCCATGATGGATATTTGTGATTGGCTATAAATATATTATCGAAAACTCGGGAAAAACAATAAACAAAAGATATATAAAATATTTATAGTGGACCATCACTTGGATTGATGATTTGATCAATTTTCACCAACCGAATAATTAACAATTAGTATGCATTTTTGAGTTATTGGAGCTCTTTTGTTCTATTTTTTTTTATACATACAGCCACACAAATTATGGTTCCATCTTCAGTAGAATACATAGTATAAATAAAAGGACAGATCTTGAATGCATTTTACTATAAATAGTACTTAAAATCATGAGGCAAAATTCTCATCTTAAAACATAATGTATAAGAAATAAAAAGCTGAGAAAACTGACACTATTGAAAAATGGATAATGAAAAAGAAGATTCTCGATGAATCCAGTTTATTTGGAAATCTGTAATAAACAATAGTGAGAAATTAAGTAAGAGTTATCATATTAAACGTAATAATGCAAAGCTATGAATTTCTACTGAACCTGCATGTACAGTAGGAAGCGATACAGCGGTGAATTCGGTATGCCGTACAGGTAAAGTGGAGGTATTTCAACATATATAGAATTCTTAATTCTGTGAATTGAAATACAAATATTCAAGTAATTCAATAACAAACCTCAAAATTTTATACTCATCAAAGAATATATCAGTTCAAGAATCTTACCACAAAATGACAAAACAGAAAAAGTTAGTTAGAGTTTAAGTGGCCGAAGCTCACGAAAGAATAAGCATACACTGTACTTTTAATTAAGGAAATTCTTTCTAACAAATTATATGATGGAAGAATTATAGGTTAATATAGTTGAATACAGTCTAAATAAGAGGTTAATATATTAAACAAATAACGAGAAGCACTATATAGATTGTTCACCGAGTGATATTCAAACTCTTAATGATTATGGCGTCAGAATGTATATTTATGCATGTTGGTATTTTTTAGACAGTTTAAAATGTTACTCGATAGTGGTAAATTACTGCAAAAAGAAATATGAAAATACGATAGGAGATAATAAATTAATGATTATATGAATAAGTGAAGGTATATAACACGTAAGGCATTTACTTCTAATATTATTTACAAAAGGATTTTATTACTAAGACTAAACAGTTTATTATCGATAAGAGCATTAATGAAATAAATGATATAAAAATTAAAATAAGGAAAACTAACATTTTTATTTTTAAATCAAAACACCACACTGAAATTTTAAAATTGAGAATACTAACAATATTTATTTATATGTTTCTTCATTTCCTATTTTCTACAACGGCTTAATTAAAAGCAAAATCACATCCTCACTGTTCTGGTGAATATTTCATAAAATCGATTATAGATAACATTCAAGTATCAATATAGGGAGAGTTACTTCATAAAATGATTACTATATAACCGACTAACTAGATCTAACTAAAATTCCAAATCAGATAGAATGAGTTAAGTAGTAGAATGAGTGTCTTTGGCAGAGATTACCAATCATAAAATTTGCATATAAGGTTGCGACTGCCCAATGGTTTGTTATTTCACTTGTCTCTGTGCCAATAATTCTGTGTGCAATTAATGCAATTGCCTATGAATGTGCCACTTAGTTGCCATATATCACCAGACATTTCCTGGACAATATTGCCAGTCTGTTCTCCGTTATGCTTCATTTCACGCCAGGTTAGTCTGCATGCAGAGCTGAATTCACTGCAACTAACTGCTCTGATTTCATTAGGTCCCACTTTCACTTGTGTACTCGTCGGTTGTAGAAAAAGAAAATTTTAGGAATTAAATTGTACAGAGCTTTTAAAATATGGGACGTGATACCAGATGCCATTTTTAGCGATGAATCTCATGATCTTTCCACCATAAATATAGTAAATGATGGAAGAGAAGGACTGCAATCGGAAAATCAGATCGTAAGACCACGGCTCATAAAATTACTGGAGAGCTCAATGAACTCCACAAAAACTGTAAGTTAGGAGCTTAAAAAAAACTAGATTTCCGCTCTAAGATGTTTCCATTCTTTGGCACCCCGTTTATATTGATATTCCATTTCAATATTGATATATAGTCAATATATTATACGTGTATTTTAGATAAATAATTAGTTAATATTCAACTTTAACGCTTTTTTCTTTGGTGAAAGGGTCATAATTGTAGTACTCAAATTAATTATAATGTCCTATTTTAATGTATTGATTTAAATGTTTAATATGATGATTTGAAGAAATATATGTAAGAAATAATATTCAATGTCGTAAAGACATAATTATTTCTACTTCTATAAATTATGAAGGTCTATATTTGATGCTTTAAAAAATGTTCTTCCTATGGTGATTTAAGTTTTTCACAATTTTGGGAGCGTTACAAAATTCCTCTCCTGAAAAATAGCTATTATTGAGTTATGACACTTTTGTCGCAAATGAATTACCCCATATATTATATAGCTGTTCAATTCTTTGCTTCTATGAAATCAATATTATGAATTATTTAATACGGTTAAATAAAAAAGTTTTAAATATATATATATATACTTTACTTTTGAGTGCGTGAAATCAAAGTTATTATAAGAGTTCCACTCCAATGATTTCTCAATATATTATCAAAGTACGTGGATGATGTGTCCCATCATTTGGCTGAAATTATGTTGTTATTTTGCTGTAAAATCCTCGAAAAATATGATATGTGATAGCTTACATTTATTTATAATTAGCATTTCAAAGAAATTTTATAAAATAATATATACTTAATTTTCAAGATGATAATCTTAATTCTAAACAAAAAGAATTAATATTTGACATTTGTCGCAATTGTCAACAAGGCAAATACAACATATTTGATATCAAATATTCCGGTAAAGAAATAAACAAGAAGATTATAAAAATATTTATTTTCTCCAGGTATTCATTTACAACTCGAGCGAAGGCTGCACATGCAATGTTTTTTTATACTGAACTCTAACCGAAAATCAAAACAAAGAGCTTACATCTTCTTCAGTTTCAGATTATTCTTCAGTACAATTTGGGCACTATTAGTTAAAAATAATTCAAAAGCATATAAAAACAATAGATAACGACCTAGATTTTGTGAAAGTGTCAAAATAATGATTCTAGAGCTTGGTTCTACAACATTTTGTATTAAACCCATATCCCAGAACTTGAGATGGCCTTTGAGATAAATCTCGAATTACATCTATGATTTACTATATTAGTTTTGATATTTGTACAACATGGTAACTTTGAATGATTACTATACACTATACAATACATATTATAGATAACCATAATCATTATGAAAATATTAACACCTGAAAATATTCGATTCAGTAATTATAGTTAGTTATAGTATAGTTTCAGAAACATTTGTCCTTATCAAGTGTTAATTTGGAAATTGACAGAAAGAAACATTAAATCAGAAATTCCTAATTTAATATCCAATTGAGAGTCACAATTTAGAATTATGCATATTCACTTTCAGTTCTTATATTTAATCATCAGCCAGCCTTGTCATGTATTCCTTTATTTCGAAAATCAGCTTCCGAGTCATTAGTTTCCCACTCACATCAGCACACCCAATCGTTCGTCTTGATCACCATTATTAGATTCACTCTTCATCCAGTAGATTTATCCCCTTCCTGAGGGAGCGTCTCGTCAATTTCTTCTCATTAATATTTCATCCTTTTGTAGAAGAGGACCTATTGGAGAATCTACGAAGCAGTCTCTTAAATACTTCATACATTGCGTTGGTGAAAAAGTTTGTGTACCTAATTCACTTCATAATGTACATAATATTCATCAAAAAAATGATTGAAAATACTTTCTTTTGCTTTATAATCACCATTATCATTAGAGATTATTTGATAAATTTTATAATCTCAAAAGTTATCGACAGATGTCGATTAATTTTTTTTACAATACTGCCTGGTTTTTCAAGATTTTATTGTGGTACGGTTTTAACATAGCTTCAGGTTATGGTCCATCTATAAAAATATTATACTAAAAAATCTTGTTTTATAGAAGTTAAGTATATATATATATATTAATATTTTCTGAAATATATAAACTTTTTCTCAAATATGATAGAGAAATACATCAATATATCATGATAATTAATATATATATTACAACAAATATCACCATAGTCCATACATATGAAACAATTTGTACATATACCATCTAGGGATAAATTTTCTATAAATGTCCAGATCTAGAAGTCACGAAAAAAATGTTTTAATACATTTGATAGATTTATTTACTTGTTGAAGTACTGTTTGCAAAAAATCCTGTTTATATATTTTCAAACGCTAAATACGTTCCACGAAATCTCTTCAGAACATCATCTCCATTAAGAGTTACCTTTGCATCTGATATTGTCCGAGTGTATTGTCCGGTATCGCATTAGTTTTCATTGAGGTGATACCATCCCATTGTTAAAGTTCCTCACTCTGTTCAGAGAGAATTACCTTTGAACTGAATATTTTCCTTTATTAGCAATGTGTCTCGCTTATACGAATAAACAATTCAAATACACCATAGATATGAAATTGTATTCTCTTGCTATAGATTCCTACAGTTATAAATGCCAATATGTATAATATATTATATGTGTAATAAAGTATATTATATTGGCTGTGTTGAGTGAGATCAAATATTGTATGTGTTATTATGAATGATGAAATTTTAGCCTTCAATAACAATCTATGTTTCTTCTAAAAAATATTAAAACAAAATAACTTTATAGGGTCTTGAATTCATTACTTGTTTTTCATCCTTTATCTATTACTGATGATGTACTGAATTTATCTTTGTTTATTTACTTGAATGTAATTTCAGTCTGTCACGTTCAATCTTTATTTATATAGAAACCACTAAATTTAAATGAATTCGTTTATTAGTTCTCACAAATATAATGTGTAGAGATATTTATTATTAAGTAGTCCAACAAGTACATTTATAACATATGGTAACGAAATTAATTAATTAAACTTATTATTTTCATGATCTTTAAGTTACAATTCAATATCTACATTGTATTTACATAAGTATTAAATAATGATATTACATAAATGATGATGAATCTTATTTATTGAATAACAATATTGAGATTTGAAAATGTGGTCTATCTCTAAAATAAATCACTTTTACCCATTAATTATTGTTTAAATTACATATTCGAAAGTGGATTAATGTTTAATCAATATAATCAATGTTGATCACGTTCCAGAGAATCAATTTGGTGCAATATTGTCACTAACATTGCATAAAGTTAACTGCCATTTTTCAGTAACGTGATAACAATTACTAAAGCAGACTCTGTGGGGAATTAATTAATTCAATCCTTTCAAAACATCGGAGTATTCATGAACAAATAATTGGACTTTTTGAATCACTTCAGTAACGCTTGATTCCCACCAATAAAAGAATATTTATGAGGTATTTTTCCTATAGAACTGAACCTAAATATATTTAATTGACATATATTTTTTAATGCATATGGGTAGAGTTATATTACTTATTATTATTTCTTTATTTGCGCCTGATAATAAAATAATGTTATAAAACTAAGTAAAAACAATATGATGCATTATTTTCATAGATTTCACTTAAAGACGTCTTAGAGTACTATAATCACGGATTCCCAGCAACTCAAGCCAAGTCTTAAAAGTAAAAATCTACATTCCCTCCGGACCAAACCTCCAAGGCACTCTTGTCATTCCATGGTTAATTCTAGGAAGCTTATGTTTTTACGTTATGTAATTATAATTCACATTACCCATGTAGAATGTGCCGCATACAACAATCTATGCAGATTGTGAAAAAAACAACAGAATTATTTTCTCCTACTGTTTTAACTGTAATATTAACGATACAGTGTTTTAATGCTATACAAAGATCATACATCAGAAATAATTTTGATATGTATAATTTTTTTATATTTCTATTGTCTATATAATCTATTTATTAAATAATATATCTATTATATAATCTATCTGCTTCATAATCTATTTGAGAAATTTTACCTGCTCTTATATGTTTCTTTCAAATCACAGATTGAATTGAAAATTGATTGAAATGTTATTCAAATGCAATAACAGAAACATCCTTTCAAAATATTCCTTTGGATATTTGAATGCTTATATAAGCATTTTTTTTATAAGAATCATTATATAAAAATATTTCAATATGCCTAAAATACTTCAATACAACCAATTTGTCTACTTTTTAAATGGTGTTATTGAATATGTTTGGAGGCTAATAAAAATGTTTAAATTGTTAACCTCAATTGGAAAATGTTTGAATTATTACTCGCAGCAGAAAATATTAAATTTGTCATTCACCGTTGAAAAAAAGTTAAAATTGTTAATTACAGTAAAAATTTGTTAAAAACATTGATCACAAATTTGAAAAAGTTAGAATTGTTATTCACAGTTGAAAAATGTTTAAATTGTTATTGCCAATAATATCTACAACACTTTTACACCCTCTCGCATCAAATTTCATATGAACTATAATATATATTGTTTAATTTCATTTATTGCATACAAATTATTAAAAGTTTTATAGCATTATCAATGGGTATGATATAGTGTCATATATTCTATGCACCACACAGGTATTTTTGTTGTTTCCAGTCTGTTAATGATTGTGGATTAAATATCATAAAAATCATGTAAATCTTTTCAGTCAAATAACGTATTTAAATCTAATAATTACTTATTTTGTACAATCATAACTTCTCGTTCAAAATCTGCTCTCTAACATACAGTATTTAAGTTTAATATGAAACATAATTCATTCGAATTATATTTTATAACCGATACCATTTACGTAGTTAAAAGATTTCCTCATTACAACATTTATTAATTATTTTTATCCACCATAAATAAAATGGGGTATATATGCATGATCAAGCGTTTTGAGATTTTGTTACCAATTAAGTAATAGATATAGATTCATACCCACAAAAAATAGATTTAAATAAATTAATATTCAATCATGTCGATGGTAGATACCTCAATCAACGTGAATAAAAATGATTTCTATTTACCATCGTTACGTTTTACCACATATGTAGCTGATGAATTAAAATTACTTTTTGATCTATTGCTTTCTACTATGAAACCTTAGTAAATTTATGAATTATAGATATATTTATCTAGTTATTGAATAAATAATGTTTCAATTAGCTATTTATATTTATTGATACAGAGTACGCGGAATCAATTCCGAAACACGTAAGAAACTAGTTATTAATTTCATAAATCACTAGAAATTCTATATTATCCATGTTTTTATTTTTTCTAGTGATACAGAAAAACAATATCATTTAATGGTACCTTTTCTGCTACAGATGATAGATCTATATACAGTATAGGATATACATGGACTGTGACTCTCTACTGCAAATAACAATATCTGTTTCATGCCTTGGTTGCAGATATCGGTAACGGATGACTGATGTCGGATTTTGAGAGGTAGCTGTTATACATACCAAACTAAAAGATTCATGGGGGTGATTCTGCGGATCAATCTTGTGCTTTACATGGCTGTACATATTCCAACGTTTACAGTTTTAGAATACTCCTAGAAACAGTATAACTCTACAAACAAGCAATTCATTAAATCTAATTTCTTTTTAAACGTTCTCGGATTGAATGAAATTATATAAATTATCAGAAAATGCAACATAAATATTGAATGATTCTTACTTTAAACTAACGATCATAAAATAATGTATTTCACCACACTGTAAATTCACAACAATTTTGTTTTTGCATATGAATATTTTTAATTTTATCCAATTGCAACTATTTAAATTTCAACCTGAACAGTACCCACATTATGCAAGAATATAAGTTTACGTACTTTTACCCCATAAATTCAAGTCATTCCGTAAACATTTCAACAAACCTTACGCTAGCCCCAAACCACTCATTCATCTATAGAGTAACATCTTGGAGAGGTTATCGCTAATAAATTAGAGTATATTCTCCTCCTCCATTGCAGCAGATAAATCATCCACTCACATTTATCTTCTATTTGCAGTCTGTGCTGAACTCACAGGAAATATTTAGGGCAAAATATCACGCGAGATAAGGACTACGGGAAATAACTTAATGTGCAGTAGCTACTATAAAGGGACATTATTGTGTGCATCACGTATGGTCTATTTCACGGGTTTGATCATTTATTCAACTGATATCACTAGTTCATGGGGATGAATAGTATTTCATCAATGATTTAAACGTTTAAATAATAAATTAATTTAAAATTTATAATGGAGTCTGAAAATATCAACTTTCTCCTATTCACAGTTTAAATTCATTGTCACTTTTATACAGAAGAATATATACACTTATATATGTATAGTAGAAATAATTAATTAATCGACAATAATAGCGTGAATTGAATTAACTGTTCCAGCTAACCACTGTACAATCTTCTCACCAGCATTTGTAATAAGAAATACATTTCGACAATTGGTCCACAACAAAAAGACAAAACCTCAATCATTCCCCGTGAGTGTTTTTCTCCTTTGTGTCTGTCTGTGTGTAATTCGCCTCATCAACTAACGAACAATCAGACAAATTGGTCTGTGAGAGATGGCAAGTCTTTGTGAGCAAACACCCCTCAGCACGTATGTTGTAGCACTTCAAGTAACTCTTTAACATTGTATTCCTGTTCATCTCTAATTTTCATGCTAAATCTTTATTAAGTTAATATTTCTTGGCAACTTCTCACTAGCAATTTAACTTAACTAACTTATAACATTAAATCTGACTCTAAAATTGAGAATAGATAGTGAAAACTGTATTTTTCTAATTAAAACTTCCATATTGTTATAAATATACTGTTAAAAACGTTTTGTAAGACGTATCGTATAAAATCGTTAAAAATGAGCAATCAGACAAATTGATCTGTGAGAGATGGATAGTCTTAGTGAGGAAATATTACTCTCAGCACGTATGTTGTAGCACTTCAAGTAACTTATAACAATGTATACCTTTCCGTGTCTAACTTCCATGCTAGATCTCAATTAAGTTAATATTTCTTGGTAAAACTTCTATAGTGGAATGATAGCTGATTTTCTTTTATAAATTGGATTTCATACAACTACCTACTCCAAGAAAGTACATAAATCGTAATAATTAAATGTGTTAGTTTGAAATGATGTTTATAGAATTGAAATGCAATGCCTTCTAGACAAGGTTACCCACCAGGCGTCTTTACAACTTATAACTAATATGATGAAAATGCTTTTTGAAAATATTGACAAACACTTTAAATTGTAATAATTAAAATACAGTATAATGTATAAACAAAATAGTAGTCTCTTGGTTACTTCATCATCAGGATGAGTTGTGTTCCATTTCACTTATAGGATTCAATTTCTTCTTTCTTATTTAAAAAAAAGCATTTTTTTCATTAAAAACAAGAAAAATCCTTAAAGTACATTTTTCCATTATTATATTGAGGTAATTATTAATTAATTTATTTCTATTTAATCATATGAATCAGCTATAGTGAGTTTTACATCAAATTAAATCTATAGCTGATAATTTCACTTCACTTCCTGTGGTAAACAGAGTCCAGTTGATAAGATTAGAATCATAGGAAAATATCTTTCTGTTCAATGCCTCCCAAAAACATCAATGTTATCGTGACGATTTTATTTCTATGTTGAAACTGTTTAGCCATCAGCGAAAATGTTTCATATCAGTGATACGTATCGGCTTGTCATTAACAAAAGAGGATATGGAGAGCAAAACTATTGGTGTATTCTGCATAATACAACTACCAACGGCAATCTCGAATGAAAAAGGTATGTTATAAATGTGAATAATGATTGATATTAAAAAGCGAAACGAAAAGGAAAATTTAAATTCTCCAAATTTCAGAAGAAAAATTACCAAATTGAACTTTATTTCAAAATTAGAAAATATTTAATTGATCTCTCTCTGATGCGTTTGAATTATAATGTCTGTATTAGTCTTATTCACATTAAACAAAATACTTATCAATACTTATCAAACTATGTATACTATGTATCAAATACTTTCATTGGCAACATTTAATCATATTATAATTCTGCTTGTTCCTTCCTTAGTCAGTGAGTGAGTGAGTGAGTGAGTGGGTGAGTGAGTGGGTGAGTGAGTGAGTGAGTGAGTGAGTGAGTGAGTCCGTCCATTACGCTTTCAGTAATTAGATATAAGCAAATTCGGTCTGCATGATACCACGAACTAAACATCTTATCAATTAATGTCTTTTATATTTTGAACCTCTTATTTTCATTGTGTGCTTTAATTTGCTTATATTTAATTACTGATTGAAAGGTGGAGGAATTGAAATGTGGAGGAATGGAAAATGGGGGAAGTGAAGGTGGAGTAAGTGAAGGTGAGGGAATTGAAGTTGGGGGAAGCTTAAGGGGACAGTCTCAGGTTTGTAAAAACTTGTTTATTATTGAAGCTACGGTTATGAAACTTTGTTCACATATATAAAATTGAATTTATTTTGGTTTTTGTTTATGAAAATTATTCGATTTGACGAGTTTCGAACTAGTTATCACTATTCTATTAGTGGTAATTGGCTTTAAGAAGAATTCAATTACTGCTATGACATTATCTATGATTGAATAGGATTGCAATTTACTTTCAATCAATTTGATTGTAAGAAATTTAAACATAACCTTTCTTCTAACATTTCTTTTACATTATAATTCTTTAATAACTGAACTTTTGCTGCGTAAAATGGAGTACTAATGAACGAAGAAGTAATTGTAGGAAACGATTATTTCTATAAATATATTTCAAGACTGATTTGAAACTGAAAACACAAGTTTTTTCCTAGTGTTTCGAACAAAGTCCTTTATTAATCTAACCCCTCAGTTGTAAGTGCCTCTTTGAAAAATACAATTCATAATAAGACTGATACAGTACTTTGAAACATGACTCTCTGCCTTTTTAGTCTGACGAATATTTAGTTACTATTTCACTTTAATAGTAACCTTCATACATTAAAATATATTTTAAAATTCTACTTGTATTACAACAATTAAATTGATAATTGGTTTGCTATTTTTCTTGTGTTATTTTCTCCCCTGCAACTCTTCTTTTTTTCGCAACAATAATATTATCAATAAACAAGAAAAATCTCACAAAATTACTGAATTAAGTGAAAATGCTGTGTACATAGACGTTAACAAAAAAGCAACAACCGAGCAAGTGAAAGAGTTGATATGAATTTTACAGAGTCTGTTAAAGAATTGTGACTAGTATACAAGATACTTTTTAAGTAAAGAGGAATAAAGAGGCAAATTATATAGCCAGCTCTGAGTGAGGTTTTTATTAAGGAATTATTCTTAACTAGTGTATTTGCCCGTTAAAAATAACGGGTCTTCAATAGTAATTTATTACCCGTTGTTAGGTCATTTTCAGTGAACTCAAATAAAATTTACTTTCCTGCATGAACTGATACTTTTTTCATAGATAAAATTTATTTAGAATTGAATAAAAACAGGGGAGTTTAAATATCAAGTCAATATATTCCCGTGCGTATCATAGTTACATTCTTCATGTTTAAAAATAATCGAGTAGAAGCGGACACCAAATAAATAAATAAATAGATAAATAAACACACTAAGGAAATTATTAGTATAGATATCCATGAGCATATAATTAAGTAGTTCAATTCAAGGATGTACTTTTCCAGTAACAAATTGGATAAGAGCTTCTTAATTGGGTCGTCACAAGGCAGACACAGTTGACTCTTCATTTCTCTTCTAAAAGATGTAAAAAATGCTTTGAAAACTTTTCGTCGTTTAATGGGATTCATTTTTTTTACTATTATTTACGGAATAATGAAATTCGACATTTCATCACTTGATTATGTATTATATAAGCTCATTATAATCTACTATTATCAATATACCTACAAAACTAATCACAGAACTATTTCTAAAATACAAATGTTAGTTGTGTATCCTTGAAAAATAACGAAAAAATTTTAGTTGAATCGAGCAAATATAACCAACGCAGTTATATAATAAATTTTTCTTTCATTATTACCCCGTTTCACCGTACCATCTAATTATTATTATCTCCACTCATTTGAGCTCGCTAAAAGCAATATCAAATAACGATCTCACGTAAGTGCACTTGAGTAATCATTTCTTGGTGTAATGCCCTTAACAGCTTCCTGTCAAATTGATATAGCGTAATTGGGATATTTGGATAAAGAAATTCCTTCGTTGTCGTAATGGTAAACAAAGTCGAAACATATTTGGTAAACAAAGTCGAAAGAAGATGAATATAGAAATTTCTAACTCCTGCTAATTGCTAACGGACAACGTCCTGATGAAGATAAACAATCCACTTGATTTAATTGCATCGTCCCTTCGTTTTCTAGAATGGGGTAAATACGAACATGGATGATTCATTCATTAAATTACGAAAGTTCGTTTAATTAGATATTCTTATGATGGTAAAATGGATTTTAAAAATAATATACAAAGATCACACTTAATACAGGGTGGGGCGTAAGTTTGGAAGCAAATGAAAGTGCATATTATAATCCAACGAAAAATATATTTTATAATCTACAGTTATGTATTATTACATAAGGGTTTTAAGAATTCAAAAATCATAAATTTATTCAAAATGTCCCCCCTTGTTTTTAATAACAGCCTCAAATCTCCTCCGAACTCCTCCTACTGCGGCACGCAACTGTTCTTGTGAAATTTCCTTCCAAGAACTCTAGAGCGAACGCTTTAAATCATCCACACTGCGATGGAATTTACCACAGGCCTTTGATTCAAGAATGGACCATACCGAAAAGTCCATAGGATTAACATCTGGGGAGCAGGGAGGCCACATTTCTCTGGACCAAAACTGTGGAAGATGGTCATGGCACCAGTTTTGAGTGACATTTGCAGTATGTGAAGTCGCGCCGTCTAGCTGAAATGTCCCTAGAGTGTCATTACCGAAGTGATCTTCAGCTGACTCCAACACTGGCGTCAAAATATTCTCAATATAACATTTAGCATTGATTTTGGCACCTTGTTCCACAAAAATTAAAGGAGATCTCCAAGTTTCTGAAACGGCGGCCCAGACCATTTCTTAAGCAGGTTTCATGGTTCTGTGGACAGTTTTTTGGTTGTATGGGATGTCTTTTGCACTTTTATCAATTATTCTGTCATTCCTCCGGTTGTGAGCCATTTCCACTGTGAAAATTTTTTCGTCAGACCAAACAATTTCACCAGCCATGCCAGACTTCAATTCTCTCAGAAGTGCTTTGCTTCTCTCCAATCTCTTTTTTTTATAGCTTCTGACAGAGTCTGTCTCTTTTGGAGGGTGAAAGAGGACATCTTTAGGTCTTCTTTGACAACTCTTCTCATTGTTCTGGGACTCACATTAGCTGTTTTGGCTAACAATCGTATTGACCATTTCGGGTTCCTCCTGATCTTCTCTCGGGCACATTTTATCAGTTGTTTGGTGCGTTGTGAGCGTGGTCTACCACTTCTTGGATGATCAGTCAAGTCTCCTCTCTCATTAAAACGCTTCACACTCTTCCAAACAGTCGATCTCGCTATTGAGAGAGTCTTTGAAATGACGGAATCTGACTTCCCGGCACGGTGTAGAGCAATAATGGCTTCTCTTTTGTCTGACATTTTTGAATTGACTAAATATTCTTAAAATATAACACTGCCACTTCATAATGTAGTGTCTCTACTATAGTTCAAACCTCATCACCTACTTAGGAACTTCTTTTTAAGAATTATATTAATGTTTGAAAAATTGCTTCCAAACTTACGCCTCACCCTGTATTTTATCCGAATGGTTAAAATTACAAGCATTTTTTGTAGAAAATTTTATGAAAATTAATGCCTAATTAATCTCTGTTTACATTTTCAAGTACTTTGATAAAGTATTTATTGTTGGCTTTTCTTCTACTATTAATTCACATTTCCAAACAAAAACTGAAGATAAATTATTGTGCTAATTGCCTCCTGAATTATACAGACCATTGTTCAAAATAGAAAATGTTAGCTACATTTGAATTGCATTCGCTCCAATTTTTTCTTAATTTAAACTCCTAAGAGTTTCGACCGTTTGAGTTATGATGACGAATTGTCGAGGAAGGAAAAGGCGATGTTCTTAATGATGAAAATATTAGAACGATTAGCAAATAAAGTAACACTCATGAGTTAAGAAGCAATTGAATAGTGAAGGACCTGAGTTATGAAATGCACCTGAGTTATGAAGTGCACCTGAGTTATGAAGTATTTTCTATGTTCAAGTTATAGAAAACGATATACGTTATACATTTCGTCTTAGTTATCCCTCAAAGACCATAGTTTTCTTCAAGATTTTAATCACAGAAAACTATCAGTGCCCCTGAGATATGAAGTGGCTTTGAGTTACGAAGGATCTAGAACTTCATAACTCAAGAGTTTCACTGTATTAGATTCACGAAACAACGAAATTTATGAAAGGCCCTACTTTTGCTTAATCAGAATTTGAAAAACTTTCTTCATATTTAATACTTCTTATGACAATTATTAACTTCTGACTCAATTTAATAATTTATTCTTGAAATATTTTCTTTTGGTTTAAAAATATAAAATTAAACAAATTCATTAAATACAATAATGCTCAAAGTCATTCAGAACAATTTCTTTAAGCATGATTGGTCAAATCCCAAAATTTCTTTATTTAAAGAAAATTTATTTCATTATTTGAAAACAATAATGGGACAAATAAGATCCATATTAGGAACGAAAGGGTTAAAAGATATAGAAAATTATTTATTTTTAAGAAGGATTTATCCCAGGAATATCCCCATAATATTCCAGGTATAAATCCTTCTTTCCTCTGTTTAATTATATAATTATATTATAATTATCTATTCGTATGAAACACACCATTCACCATTAGCCAAAACTCATTCAACATAATTTATACGGAAACCAAAATATTTTATATGAAAAATTAATTTCACATAATATATACCACCATCTAGCCTGGGTTATAACGTTACCGATGATACTTTTTATCGAGCTTTTTAATCAATATAAAAAAAAGATAATCATTATCATTCTTTTGGTACACAATAATATATTATATAAGCCAAATATAATATTATGATGATAGCAGAATGAGAAGGTCTCTTCTTGATGATCTGAAGCCAAAATATAGTCAACAACCTCTCAAGAACAATCTATTGTTGCCTAAATGAGTATTGAAGCTATAGGCTATTGTAATTGAAAATGTATCAGATCAGTTTCTTAAAATTTAGTCTTCAAATTTTGGATGTAAAATGAAATAGAATAATCTGCTTACCTATAATTTCATAATCACAAATTCATCTCTAAATATTGAAGCTATTTATTTAGTATCGCCTGTAGCTTCTTCAAATATATAAAATTTCAGATTTCGTTACTCCAAATGTTAATCCAATTATGTTATACAATAAAAATAATTTGAACCAACTTCCAAAAGATTGGAGAGTTTACTCGAGCAAATTGAATCAGAAGTTTGAATTCTAGGCACGATGGCTTTCAAATTTGATTCCCAGCCATTTAATTTTGAGGGGAGTGTATAACTCTGTAGGTATTAGACCTTTTAACTCTTTACATGCTTATATCATAGGACATGTATATTATGTATAATTCAATAAATGCATCAACATTAAAATCTTATAAACTAAAGTTGTCCAAAAGAAGGTATTATATAATTATAACATTATAAATTGAAATTATGCACTGTAATCATTATATAACCGGACACTGAACTAGCTTAGAGAGTGATTGTTAATATAATTCATGAACAAAGTTGACCTTTAAATAATTATGATTGACCTCCTATGTTAACAAGCTAAATATGATGATAGTTATAATGAAATTAAGTCACGGATATGCAATCTATTCATCGTAAGATTTATAACGGAGTTATTATGAAATAGACACTATATTTTAGCGTATTCTCTTAAAGCTAAGTAAATCCTCGCTAGCTTATTTTTTGATCTACTGTTCTAAAAAAGCGTTATTAACAGTTTACTAAAATACAAGATAATTACCCATTGTTTTGAGACACGTAATATTTATCTAATATTTTTAACGATTGTCAGAGGTATTCATTATATACTCTGTAATCACATTCAGCTAGAGAGATAAATCTATATTAAGATTAAGATCGTAATTTGAAGAGGTGAAGAGATGAAACGTTTTTGAATGCAATTATAATTTTATTCTTATAAATGATGGTTTGCTTTCTATATAATATATAGTTTTATATACAATCTTAGTTGAGAAAATATTGCAACTTCATTAATTTACATAATAATTGCTAAAACAATTATAAATAGCTCTCAGTGGATAAAATGTTACCAATACATTACAGTTAAAAGCAGGAGCAAGCATCAATGCATAATGAGCTTATAAATAATTAGTCGGGTAAATTGACGGTAATTGCTAATTATGTATGTATGAACATTTTAAATTTAATAAAATATAATTATTATTGCATTTCATTTATAATGGGTTAGGCAGTAGAAATGTTCTTAGTAATTTAAAACAAAAAGTGAAATAAAATCATTAGATAAAGTACAGTCCATTTAATCAGAGGTTAAATAAATATTTCACTATTTACTTCCTTTAGAAATGTGAAAAAAATATATTATAAGTCACATTTATTGGTATATTCCTAGTTCACGTCCCTATTTCATTTAGGGACGTGAACTAGGAAGGGGTATTTATAAATCTGTTTTTCTAAAATTTAAGAGCTTTTCATTTTAGTGCTTTTTTATTGCACTAAAAAATATTAGTTGACACAAAATCTAGTATCTTAACTACATAATACAAATAACACCAAAAAGGAATTTCTGAAATTAAATTCATTGAATTACTACAGATCAGAAAAATAATATAGATTGTATTTTTTGTTGACAGGTAAATAAAATAAAATATATATTATTATTGAACTATAACGTTTAACCCCTTCCTAGTTCACATCCCTAAGACATTTAAGGACGTGAACTAGTAAGGGGGTATTTGTATCGGTTCCTAGTTCACGTCCCTAAATGAAATAGGGACGTGAACTAGGAATTTGTCCATTTATTTACTAATTAATTCAATAATATTCGAAGATACGATTAAAATAATTACTGCTAACAAATTTTAAACGTATTATTATTTGTTAAACGATTTTTTACTTTGAAAAAAAACCTTACAACAATGTTTACAAAATGATTTGTACTCCTATGCAAAAATATGTAAACTGTTTTCCACATGAAGCTATTTGCGTACCGTGTATCGATTGCATTTGAATATAATCCCGCTTGACTAGCGTGTATGGAGTCTAAATAAGTCCATGAATACATTCCATGTAGCGAACTCTCCTGTGAGAGCGGGGATGAAAAAAGAACATGTCATAAAAATAGTCATAGTGATCAGAAAAGAAATATAGAGAAATAAAAAGAAAAATGTTGAAGTAATTTAGAAATTACTATTTTTATATTTTCATCAATGATAACCTTTTCCTAATCTGGAAAGTGATTCAGTGAAACAAACATATTACAATTTATCAGAAAAAGGGTAGCGTGAATAGATTAGCATTCTATCAATTTTAGTTAATAGACTAAAGTTTCTTCAATTCAATTATATTGGAATGGGTTGATATTGATTATTTATCCGAAAATATAACTACCAAAAAAATAAGAATGAGTTTCTTCCAAGTGGCAGTCGATAAATTTTGAGAATTATTGGAAAAATATTGAACTCTAAGAATATTCAAATTCTGTATTTGAATAACTATGGTGGAGAAAGTTTAAAATCTATGGAGTTTACAACCAGTATTTGAATTATTATGAAAGAAGATAAATGTATTGTAAGCTACGAAGATCCAAATCATTATATGAATTACTATGAAGAAGATAAATTTAATATAAGCTACTGACCTTACAATCAGTATTTGAATCAGTATGTAGAAGAGAATGTAATAAAAACTACAGAGTCTACAGCCAGAATTTAAATTACTATAGTAAAGGGTGAATGTAATAAAAACTACCGAGTTTATAACCAGTATTTCAATAATTTATTACTCATGTAACAAAAAAAGTAATTAAGACTACGGAGTTTACAACTATACCTTTTCCAATTGAAGTTCCTCCAAATGAAATAACATTTCATCAAAGTGAAATATAATTTCATTAAAGTGAAATATAACTTCATCAAAGTGAAATAACATTTCATCAAAGTGAAATATAACTTCATCAAAGTGAAAAAACATTTCATCAAAGTGAAATAACAATTCCTCCAAGTGAACTATCAATTCCTCCAAATGAAATAGCGTTTCCTCCAAATGAAATATCATTTCAGCAGAATAAAAATCGAATCAATACGCAGTCAATTAAAATTATTACGTGAAATATTACATGAAATTTATTAACATGATATTTATTTACATGAAATTTATTAACATGATATTTATTTACATGAAATTTATTTACATGAAATTTATTTACATGAAATTTATTTACATGAAATTTATTTACATGAAATTTATTTACATGAAATTTATTCACATGAAATTTATTTACATGAAATTTATTTACATAAAAAAATGTATATAAAATTTGTTTACATGAAAAAAATTCACATATAATTGTTACATAATTTTTCATTAATTTTTTTAGTAATTAATTATTTAAATTTATTTTTGATACATTTTTCATATATTTTATTTATTATTATTTGCATATTTTTTCTTTTACTATTAATAAGCCGCTAAAATTAATGCGGTAGTATATAAGTAAACTTGAAAAATATGTAAAATTAAATATATATAAAAAAATATTATGTAGTTAATTGATGCAAAGAAGACTAAATAAAATTAAATTCATGTAAATAAATTCATGTTAATAAATTTCATGTAAATAAATTTCATGCAAATAAATTTCATGTAAATAAATTTCATGCAAATAAATTTCATGTAAATAGATTTATGGTAACTGGTATATTCCACCTCGGTATTTTCCACCCCGGTATATTGCATCATAGGTATATTCCACCCCGGTATATTCCACCCCAGTATATTCCACCCTAGGTATATTCCACCCCGGTAAATTCCACCCCACTACACGGGTTAGGTTTGTTTAGTTATTAACTTATTAATGTTAGTCATTCATTAATATTATATGTAATGCTAGGTAACTTGCATTTTCACTATATCAAATTATACATTTTGCTGACTAATCACAAAAATTAAATTTTTCACTACACATGTGACAGAACAGCAGAAAGAAAGGTTGTTTGAACGCATTTATCAGTTGAGGTATTTAGATTTTCAATCTCAAGCAGATTTTTTACACTATCGCCAACACAACAGCGATATTATTTGTAATATGATGTCATATAGTATTTATTGTTTATTTATTTCATTTGGAATTTTAACTTCTTGTAAAAGTTGTGGTTTTTGACCGAAGGCTTTTTTACATGTTTTTTTAACCAGGATTTTTTTGATGGGGAAGGGGGGTTATTGCACAGGGTTTCAAGACTGAGAAGTAATTGTCTTTTTTCACAATGAGAGATTTTGATCACGGGGAATTTAGTCTTAGAATCCAAAACAGTAACTTATTAGCAAAGAGCGAAAACACTGAGTGTGTTGTCTCTGCCAGTCGACCCTTTCCACACCTCATCCAACCATTGTTGTTGGAGCACATGTGCAGTTTCATGGTAAAAAGGTATTAATATTAACTTTTTCAACACGTATACTTTGAAAAAAACTACTATATTTAGAATATTTGTAATTTTATTATTAAATATTGTCTAAATGTCTCAGGATATCGTCTGAGTTATTTTTTCATTGGTACGAATTATTTAACAAATGGCCATCAAAAAGTAAAATCTTTAGACTTTTATTGTCACCCAAATGAGCATTGTCAGAGGGTGTGGAATATACCTGGGGTGGAATTTACAGGGGTTGAATATAGCGGGGTGGAATATACCTAGAACCTAAATTTATATGTAAATAAATTTCATGTAAATAAATTTATATGTGAATAAATTTCATGTAAATAAATTTATATGTGAATAAATTTAATGTAAATAAATATCATGTTAATAAATTTCATGTAAATAAATTTATATGTGAATAAATTTCATGTAAATAAATATCATGTTAATAAATTTCATGTAAATAAATATCATGTTAATAAATTTCATGTAATATTTCACGTAATAAATTTAATTGACTGCGTATTGATTCGATTTTTATTCTGCTGAAATGATATTTCATTTGGAGGAAACGCTATTTCATTTGGAGGAATTGATAGTTCACTTGGAGGAATTGTTATTTCACTTTGATGAAATGTTTTTTCACTTTGATGAAGTTATATTTCACTTTGATGAAATGCTATTTCACTTTGATGAAGTTATATTTCACTTTGATGAAATTATATTTCACTTTGATGAAATGCTATTTCACTTTGATGAAGTTATATTTCACTTTGATGAAATTATATTTCACTTTGATGAAATTATATTTCACTTTGATGAAATGTTATTTCATTTGGAGGAACTTCAATTGGAAAAGGTATAGTATTTGAATAACTTTTATGACAAAATGTATTAAAAACTACGGAGTTTACAACCAGTATTTGAATAACTTCTACAACAAAAATGAAATAAAAACTGTGGTAATTATAATTACAATGATGAAGAGGAAATGTTTTTAAAACTACGTTATAATTGAATAGATGAACAGTCCACGATATCAAATCAGTGTAATATCTTAATGTACTAGAATCTATTTTAATATCGTAATTAGAAGGTACTTTGAAGAAAAATTGCCTATTTCCTGTTAGGCTAATTTATATAGTTTGTTCCATAAATAGCTAGTGAGATTTCACTGCCTATGGGTCAGTAGATTTTATTTTAGTTTCCCTGTGAATGTGATTATAAGTTTCGTTTAAAAGTTAATGTTGTTTGTGAATTAATTGAATGGTCCTGGGGTTAATAATGGTGAGGGGTTTGAGAATTGGAACAAACCCCCTTAATTTCTTATTCAGTGTTGCCCTGTAATTTCATATCGTACGGTGACTGAGATACAACTCCCTATAGTTGCTATTTAAAATGCTTGTAAGATTGGATATCCCAAATTTAATTCTTGCTGAATAGATATCAAATTTATGATATTTTGTTAGTCTTATTCGGGGATTAAATAATTCGTTGTGGATTGGTTGACGGGTGAGTCGGTTTAGACCGGTGAATCCATATATAATTTCTAAAAGGCTAACCTAGTTCAAATATATTTTCAGGTTATAGATCTAATTCAAAGATTTATGATTGATAACAAGTTTTAATTCAAATTTTAGTTCAGCCGTTGGTTCCATACTAGTCAAATTACTGCTAATAAGTTTTTTCAAGGTAGATTATCTTTTTATTCATGCAATGAAAGTTCATAATTCTTTTAATCATGTTACATGCAAGTTAATTTATATTACACTGAATGAAAAATAATACATGTAAGAAATGTAGTAAATAAAATGAAGAAGAGTAATATAATAGAGATTTTAAACCTATTGAATAGAAAATCAAACAATAGAAATTATTCTCTTTCTACGTAAATTCATGTCATAATTGTACAAGTGTGAGTACAAATATTTGCACATATTCATATAAGGTATTTCAAAGCTGCAGTCATATTTATTAGATGCATTAAAACTGAATGAAATATTCACTCTGATTGTAGTGTAGAGTCAGTCTTCCATTGAGTATTTGTCATATTTAATTCCGTTTTGCCATTTTAGAGAGTGGTGGGGATTGAATAATTTATTATAAGATGAAATGGTTGAACTATAGTTTAGTTACATTCTAATAATATTGAAGATTGCAATATATGCTGCCATATGTTCTTTTATATTTCTACTTAATGCTATTGTAAGTAGATTATAAAACGGGAACGTAATTAGAATTATGTAAATGTGGAGTCATACAAAGGGAAATATTAGATAGATTATATATTTTACTTTATTGGCTCATATTTAATAAATCCATAATTATAATTGGGAAAGAAATTAACATTTTTTTCTTTCCACAATACAGATAAAATTGTATTCAGAAATGCACGTTTAAATATTTAATCGTCCTATAATATTATAGCTATTTATTTTAAAATCATTCTTGTAAATAAACACAGTTATGGTTTATATAATGCACTCTAAAGAGAAATAAATTAAATAATAAGATGATAAAATCTGCTGTCTTTGGCTATTTAATAATTTTGAATTATTGAGCCTAACAGAATTCTTCCAAAAATATAAATACATACAGAACTCTAAACTATTAATTCATTATTATATTCCATGGTATTTAAATCAATTACTTGACAGTCAAATAAGTTCATGAAGCAACATGCTAATGATATAAAAATGTTTATATGGTCCATACCTATAGAATAATGTCTATAGAAAAGATTCTGCAGATTCTTCTAAACTGACACGAAACAATTCAATTGGGAGAAAAGTTCAATCGCTCTTCTTTTCTCTTTTCTCAATCGAGAACTCCATAAGAATTCCAATCAGGAATGTGACCGAGAAAAGTCTCCAAGATGTCACTCTTTTGTTTCTATCCGGTAAGTTTGAATCGCTGCTAATTGCAGAACTTTGTTGACTTCATAGCGTCTGCCCACTTAATAAGTTATGTAAAGTTAAATAAACTATGAAATGAGTGCTTATTCATGTAAACAGGCTAGCACCGCTTTACTTATCTCAAATTTCTCACTTAAAAATAGTTTTAAGAAGAGATTCGTGCTAGGGCCTAAGTAACTGACTTTAGTTAAATCAAGAAAACCTGGAGTGCAGTTAAATATTTAAAAATGAATGATGATTTAAACATCAATTTTTTTATTCAACTAAAATTTGACTTTATATTTTTTATTCAAAATCTATGAGTTTATCAACAAGTAAATTAATAAAATGAGCTAAATCTGAATGGTTAGAACTGAATCTAAGTAAGAAATAGGTATATTTAAAAAAAATCAAAATAAAATATGCTTTTTCATTTTATAAAAAGTAGTTTATTAAATGAAGCTTAAGCAGTATTATCTAATTGAATAAACTTTATAAAATTATTATTTAAAAAAAATTATTTTCTAATATTCCAATAATCATGTTCTCATTCATTATTATGACATGGAATATTAAATTTTGATTCCAAGTTTCACTCAAACATGTTCCAAGTCACTCATTGACTTTACAGTTACGATGCGTGTGAACTGGAAGACATTAAGTGTGTCTCAGAAGTCATAAGTTAAATTTGACGCTTGATGCGTTAGTTGAATTACATAAGGATCCATAATATATTGAATTTCCATCATATTCTGCAATGCAACAATTTACTAACTCATCGAATAAATCATAATTGTTGATTTGGTCGGAGAAGAAATCGAAATTCATCCATCAAAATTCATACCAATGATTTTATTATTTCTCATTAAAACGTTAATTCTTATCGTTCGTCCAATAGTGGAAAATTTGTCATTCTTTTGCCAATAGAAAATAAATTGCATTTTGATAGTTTAATGTTTCTTCAATTGATTATTTATTTTAGAATGCAATTGATACTGCTATATTAATTGACAATCGCTTACTGTGTTATAACTGATAAGGACACGGATTTTTATTGATGAAAAGTATAAAAAATGAACAATAATTCATCAAGCACTTTCATAATTTCCCACAAATAGAATATTTTCGGACATTTCTACATAAAGTTAAACATAAAGGTCGTGTATTTACATTATAGTATATACTATGTATTTTTATATTTTTATTTGAGTTGAATAATAGGCTCCTTAATTTCATTTTCATTTCACTGGATAATAAAATAATAATATCTCGCAAAGCAGTACCTCACTTCTGTTTGGCAGATATTGTAAGAATGAGTCAACCTCGACACTATTATCTCAATTTCATTTATTTTAACCATTTACTGAGGTAGATGATATTTGTTTATAGTTTTGTGAAGATAGTAGTAATTCTAGAGTGACATCAAGGTTTCCCTACCGAATGATATTCGAATGCTAAGACAGCTCGAGAAACTCATAACAAAGATTCCATTTCTAGTTCGAGTGAATTTACTTGAGATGCAGTGAGAACATCACTAGTTTGGAAACATATTTTAATTTGTTTCCGAAGGTGTCATAGTTGCGCAAATGTTAACTAAATAATTAATGGAGGGTCAGGGAATTTTCTGTCATTCCGTTAAATGAAATGACGAGTAGAAATTGCAATATTCTATATATTTCAACTGAATGGGAATGATATGAAGCTAGATCAACCTCCATATGCATACAATATAATTCCTGAAACTATTATATCCAGTGATCCAGATAATAAATTTAATTATCTATATTGGTGCGCTATTACAATGAAAGCAAAACATTTAAATTCATTGTAATTTTATAAGACAAGTAAAAGCATTGCCGAATAAAAGTAACATGTTTTCATTCATAAGAATTATACTAGTAATCATCGTGCACTAAAAAGAAAATGTGAGATAGTTAGTCACATCAATTATGCTCACCAATCAAAAATGAGACACTCTATTGTATCATGCTTACCAAGACGGGATATTTTTGTTACAAAACTTATAGGGTACACGGTGAAGAACACCTGGGTATATGCTACTTTTATTTCTGAGTGGGCATCTGTGTGGTTATATTTCATCTCCAAAATGTTTCGTTTATTTCCTGTACATTATACTATATATTAAACTTTAATTTTTAAACGTTCAGAAACATATAACGTTAAGAACAATTTCAAAAAAAGTAAAACCATCCTTTTTGGTAGGAAAGATGTATTTAAAATATTGAATACTACGAGTTTGAGGCATGTATGTACACTGTATACTGTGCAGTCCATGTCAAGACTATAAAGACAGAAGTATTATTTTGGTGCATTTATTCCAGTTTTTCGTACATTATTTTGTTTCATGTTAGAGGATATATTGTAAATACTTTTGGAAATTATCGTGAAATTAAATTAAAATACAAATATATTCTTAGTTTGAACAGTGACAATTGGAAAGATATACCAATTAATAAATTACTAAGAGAGTTTTCAGGAGCCTCCTTGACTCTATTTGACGACATTTTATTTGATACCACCCATGACCTACAATGACACTCACATTGGTGGAAGATCAAAAGTAGTATAAAAGATTATATAAAAAACTTATTATGAGAGTGGCAAGAGGGGCTAACTGCCGGTGCTCAATTCCAAAAGTTGAAGCTGAAATAATAGTTGATGCATCTATTTTCACAAAATAAAAGGTTTTTCTGATGTATGACATGTGCTGAATCAAAATGCTTGGTTGTCTGATGACCATGAAAAGCACAGACTTGAATTTGCTAGACAACATACAACATTGGATGGGAAACTTTCTATTCAGTGATGAAAAAAAATGGAACTTAGATGAACCAGATGGTACAAGTGATACATCTTGACGTTAAAAGGCTCCAGGAAGGCTTTTGGTATAGAAATCCATAAATAAACCGAAATGCCTTATATAAAATTGATCTTTACTAGAAAGGCATGGAGCATTGTGGAGAGGATCTTGTTTCCCAACATGATAATGTTCTAATTTCTACTACTAAGGCAACTTTGATGTATTTGGAGACAATTATGATCAGAATTTTCTGGTTAGATCCTGACCTGAGTACCATAAAAATGCACTGGTCGGGCAGGATTGGTTGAGTCAAGAGTTTCAACGTTCACGAAAGAAAGTATACAACATAAAACAGGAAAACAAATAATAGAGCTATTATTAAGGCATTGACAAATTAATTTCCATCATGAAAAACAAAATGTGTATCACTAAAAGGAAATGGGTGACATATATCATTAATTAAATATGTTAGATTTTAACAATTAATAAAAATATTTTATATATTTGCTAGTTATATCATATTTTTAAGTGTAGCTTCTTAGTTTTGAACCGTAATTTTATGATGAATTTAATTTTTTTTAAATATCACTTTGCGAGAACATATTTTGGAATATAATGTTTACATGATTGTAAAGTTTTCAGATGTTCTATTAATATAGGGATTCATTTTAATTCTGAGTACATTTCTCTAAATAATCTCAAACATTGATGTTGCTATATAGTTTTGTCTTGAACTTCCGCCATTCCGGTCACTATGACTAAATTGTAGAAGAAATTCTATTTTCCTGCTCCACTTCACAATAATGTCAAAACAAAAGAACGATCACTTTAACTTACTCTGAAGACCACGAAAATAGAACACTAAAATAGTCTTAGGGAGACAAACTAGAAAATAACAATTGATAGTAAATTTGCGTAGAGTATTGTTATGGAAAAAGTACATTTTAGTGGATATAATAGACTTGTTGGATATTATGACATTTATTCATATTTTAAATTTCATAAAATATTGTTTACGTAGCTCCAAAATGAAATAAATTTTGTTTTACAAGAATAACCTTTGAATAGTTTATGAATAGAATTCTGTCATATTAATACATTACAGAAAATGTAAATGAAGAACAAAATGTTTTATAGTCTTAGTTTCGCTATAATAAATATTAAATTAAAACTTTGACTGTGAAAATTGTGAATTTTTGTTAAAATGATTTAGGTCTGCTGTTGCTTACCTGTACAAAAGAGCCAAAAATGAATGGAGAATAATTTCATCAATATTTTCACTTTGATTTTGTTTATCTGATTAAAATAATTATCATTCAAATTATAATTATTTCAATCATGTGTTTTAAAATATTTAAAGAAAAATATTTCATTGCTCTAAGAATTATATATTCTATATTTCATCATAACGCGACAAAAAATGTAAACTACATATTATATCTTTTAACATTTAATATGATAGGATGGGTCGCCATAGACAATCTTCAATATAGAATATAGAATATGTGACACCATAGTCTTCAATATACAAGATGGGTAACCATAGACAATCTTCAATATAGAATATAGAATATGTGACACCATAGTCTTCAATATACAAGATGGGTAACCATAGACAATCTTCAATATACAAAATAGAATATGTGACTCTATAGTCAATCTTCAATAAACAGCCTCACCATATCTTCCCCTCAAGCTGGTGGTGTATGTGCCCATGTTTCATGGGACTTCTACTCATTGAGGTAAGGTATTCCGTTGATAATTACTGCATTTGCATGTTAGCTGCTGAATAGTGCATCGTCAGCATAAACAGTTCATTAGAATGCTAATGAGGCACTAGGATAACATTGCGGATGTTGATTATAAATGATCAATTAGAAGAAGAAAAACATTTAACAATTACCAGTTAATTCATACTCAGGCAACAAAATAATCTTTTTCGTGTCATTTTACCCATGGGATAATGTGAAAAAGCGACAGTTACTCTGCGAATTTCTTCGTGGCATCGGAAGGGAACAAAGCGGTAATATAGCATGCCAGTTATTTTACTGAAAATATAGTAGTATATGATCATTATTAAATATATGATAAAGAGTAAACTTATCAACCGCATCGTCAGCTTTGGATTTTTTTTTTATTTGAAGCCTTGTAGATGAATTGAGATGGTGAACGGGTTTGTAACTATAGCAGACTACAAATTCAAAAGAATGATAAAGAAAAGTATGTAGGTGATAGTAGGAGTTCAATAAACATAACTGTAACTAGCATTCAGTTTAGCATATCCTTCAGTGTATATTCACCGTCGTTACATCCATCCTCCAATTTTCCTTCAAGTATGAAGCCAGCGAGCAGACGATCTCAGTATTCTTCATTCACAGCTTGGATTAAAAATATTTGTTAACAATAGTCATAAGAAATGTTATGATATTTGAGATATTTTCAACTAAGTAATTCATAAATAAGTACCACATATTTTCAACTGGATCTTTAAACTAAGTAATTTATAAATTAAGAATGCATATTATCAACTGGGCCTTTAACACCGTACATACATACATGAATTTAATTTTTCGCTATATGAAAAATAGTACGAAATAGTTCTTTCTCTATAAAACTGCTTATTTCGGAGTTATACCAAGGTAAATATTTATTATCGAGGTAGGTTCAAAACTATAGGTACCTACCAAGTTTCATTAAGTACTGACTATAGTGTCAAACACTGTACATGCAGTGCTAATAACATTTGTATTTGATACATGAAAAGGATGCATCAGAACGTAATACCTCAACATCTTTCCTCAGTTCCTATTAGTACCCTGTTATTTCAGTTCCATATTTTAAATACTCATAACTCGTTAATTAATGCAGAATATTAAAGATGGAAATAACTTAATGATACCTTCTAGCTGTTTAATAAATATAATTTTGTAACTGTGATCGATAGGTAATCATTTTTTATGTGTTTGTATGAAATGTTTCGGCTTGAATCACTATGAAAATTGTATATGATTTACACTTGTCTAAAAATGTAATAATGAAAAATAATGTGAAATATATGTATGTATAGTATAGGGTATAGTATATCCGTTGTACGATATGTCCTTGGACGAAATGTCCGCGGACGAAAAGTCCGTGGACGAAAAGTCCGTGGACGAAAATTCATTGGATTGAATGTCCTATACCCATATAAATTATACCTGATGCTTCTATTTACGATAGATTTTGTTGAATAAATACAATGAATAATCGGGATAGGGACGATCTACAAGGTAACAACTATTATGAACCAATTTAATATATAGGAAGAGTTAAATACATGTTTGATAGCGTTGCTAAAAATTCTAAAGACCCAGTAGATAATATCTAGGTCTTACCTGAAAAAGATCTGAAATATCAATTTATTTCATTTGAATAATATTATTTCATATTCTGGTAGAACTATTTATAACTTCTAATAATTAGACCTTCTATTTCTTTCGATGATATTAAAGTATTTCATATATTTCTATATAGAAGAAATCCTAGGTACTGAATTCTTTCAGTGTTTATCAGATTGACGTGAATTCCGTTAATGAAGTTGGCATTCGAATCATTTATCTCTTTATAATTGAGTCACGTACGGGAAAATAATGCCCCTCATTAAAGTCCGAATATTTTATGGATTTCGAATGGTATGGGAAATATTAATTGAAATTTGAACTAGAGGCAATTCTTCACGATAATCAGCATCATAATGATAGAGTTGCATTAGTTAATTATTAATAGATTAAAACAAAAATAATGCAGAAATAAAGTATTATTATTATAAGGGCATAGATGGTGCGATTGTACATCACGTCTACTGATTGAAAAACTGCGTTGAAATATTATTTTAATATTTACCTACCAAATAAAATGCATATTAAATGCTTTAAAATTAATAAACATAATGTGGTACGTTTCGTCATTTTCAAAGATTTATTTGAAGAAGGATTAATACACGATATTAATAAATATTAATATTGTATATTCAATTATAGCCGAGGTAAGACTTTTTCTAGTGGGTGACGTTGCTACATGGAAGAAGTGTTAGATATAATTATTTGAATATTCATTGGCATTAGGTCCTGGTTCTTCCATACTAAAGATTTTCACGATTCTAGTTAGAATATATGACCATTTTGGATATTTATAGTATACGCTTAGTGTTTATTCTGTTTTAGTATTATTTCATTATATAGAGCTTTGCCTTTAATAGTTCGGTAATATATCAGAGATAGCTTCACTAAGAAACAAATAATTAATAATTAATTTGGAGTTATTCTGATTGAAGTTCAATTGAGACAAATAATTTTTATTAAAGAATACATATTTTGTTTGTAACTACTTTTCATATCGTAAAAAGTGTTAAAACTAACTGAAATAAAAGAAAAAAAGAATTAGTGGAATACATGTATGAACATAATTCTTTCAATTAAATAAGCTATAGCGAAAAAAGAGTTCTTATGGAATAATATGTTTCCTATAAATCATTCGATATCGGTTATACGAAATTGAAGATTCAAGACACAGTCGATATAGCTAGAAATGGTACTCACCCGCTGAACCATTCTCAGTTTATCACCCAACATGAAGTCCAATTGTCCTGAAACAGTGCCCAAGTACCCTACTCCATCGCCAAATAGTTGTAGTTTCTTGGGAGTTTCTCAATTCCATCACATTCTTGAAGTGACAGCCAGCAATAAGCTGCTGCGAAGTCTGTTGCAAAGCAGAACTCTAGGGACGCCCTTCGAAACTCTAGAACTTTGTTAATGAATGCCTTGATGTACTGAATTGTGGGAAAAGTGGACAAAACGGCTAGGGTTATACTTGTGAAAGGAATGGAGAACATGGGATATTATCTTCCCAGATTAGTAATTAGAACATTATTTATTTAGAGAGTTATTTATGAAACTTTGGGATAGGCCTCAATAGGGTCGGACGGGGTACCACTGCGCACAGTACCGCAAAAAAACTAACGTACTAGAGGAACTCTTTTTCTCCTGATGAAATGATCATGAATGAGGATGGTTCTCAACCGGTTTCGAAATAATACCTAAATAAATGAAATAATTATATTGGCAATTTTTCGTGCGCAACTTTCAGTAAGTGTATAGGGGTATATTACTGCGCATCGCATAAATACAGAACTCCTCTTCCCCACCTAAATTCTTCCTCACCCCATCTTAATACCCCCTCCCAACCCCATCAAAACCCCCTTCTTTCCTCATCTTTCCCCATCGGTAGTTACCATCGCAATATCGTTATACATAATTTATATCCTACATTTGAAGGGAACCGAGGAATATATTTATGCGGCTTTTGAATAATAACTCATCTTTTATTAAATTATACCACCTACATTATTTTCCATTATTCAGTAATATTATCGAAAAATGTTAAATTAATGTTCGTAGATCTTGAATGCATAACGTCCCACATTATCTTTTATGGGAACTTATTTGCATGATATGTAAATTTAGTACGTGCATTTAATAATAAGGTAAAAACTATATTATTAAGTTGAAAACTATATTAATAAGTTAAAAACTATATCAATGTATCAAAAAGTTTATTAATAAATTATAAGATTCTATCACGAACCTATTTCCATTCGTAAATTATAATTTAGAGATACTCCCAAACAATATACAAACCTTATCCCTAAAACACTGTTATAAATATAAACTGATATATTAAGATAACAATAATTCCTTTTGATTAGATCAGAATGTCACGATATACATTATTTTGAAATATATCCTTACTTTACTCATTGTGGCCGTTCTTCAACAAATCTACTCACGACATCCTTTGGAAATTTGGCCACTGTATCAACAAGAGGCCGCTTTAAAGACTCGTGACATATGTGTTGCTTTGCGCAATCCATTACCTCTAATACTGACCATAACTCGCAATCTAAAGTATTCAGTGAACTCCCTCGTGGTGAATCTTAAGCTTTGATAAAATAAAGGGCAATGCGATATAACCATAGCTCTTGAGTACTGTTGATAGCACCAATGTTTTCCATTGAACAAAGAACTGGAGATAATAATAGAATAATATTTTATTCAAAAACAATAGTACAAAACATTATTAATGTTATAATGTAATTTGTTAAATAACATCCTGGTGGCCGTTATGGTACCCTATATTAATATATTATTGGGCACTTTATTTAATGTTCAATACAGCATAAAACATTATTTTTCATTTTCGGAGGAACGGGTTGTTTTTTTTACCCACCTTATATAACAGATATACAGGGTGACTCACAAAAGGGTGTATCCAAGTTTGAATTAATATAAATATTCTACACGTACAATCTTAAAGCTCCCCTCCAAGCAAATATTTTTATTGTCTTATTCAACGAGGCTAATGTTTATTATCATTTTGCTGCAAACCGCATCGAATTTGGTAGCATATTTTTAATTTTATATGTTTTTAAAGTTTTTTATAATCAAAACTCTACAAAAACCTATTTTACTTCCGAATTACTAATTTAAGAAATTTTCAGCCTGAAGAAAGAGAATGTACACCATTTGTTTTGATTGTCAACTAGGTATTAGGTTTAATAAATCCATTTAATATTCGTGTAAAGGTATAAAATTGAATGAACTTATTATAGAAATGTTTATATACTTTAGGAAAGAATTATTATCTAAAATAATGGCCGAAAACGCATGGTTTGTTTATAAAATTGAAATTTGATATCAAAACAAAGAGTGTACAATCTTCTTCTCGAGCATCAGATTAGTGATTCGCTCAATTGTTGCTCACAGAGTATTAAAAAACTCTAAAAACAAATTATAAAATATATACTGAACCGAATTGTATGCGGTTTGCAGAATGATAATCATAGACCTTAGTTCTATAGCATTATCCAATAAACTCTTTTTTTTCCCGGAGCCTGGAGAGGACCTTCAAGCAATGACAGTGGTAGAATGGAAATAGGAAAAAAATCGAATTTAAAATTTACTTCAACTCATTTTTTAACTAATTATAAATACGATATTTATATTAATTCCAAGCTGGGTACACTTTTTTGTGGGTCACCCTGTTAAAAGAATTTCCTTATTTTCTACAAAATAGATGGAATGGGGGTGATTATGAACCTCCTTCAGTGCAAAATAGAACTCAAACAGACCGTTACTGTTAAAAGCATAATAATTGATAATAATAGTATATAATTAACTCATGCTAATACATTGCAGCGAGTTATTCCACGGTTTAATTCTCCCAATTATAATTCAATTCCAGAGCTTAATGAATAGTTACAGTTAATTACTGCACACAGGATTTCAAAATAAATACATGCTCAAATTCATTATAATCGTTCTATATGATAATAATTTACTATTATAGAAATTATTTATAAAAAATGTTCTCCCGATATCATTTATATATTTGTTTCCTCGAAATTCTTATTTCAAATATTCCTAGTGGGGGCTCAAAGTCTTGCAAAAGAAGAAAACACACTGTATACTAAAAAAAATGTCAGTGATAGTTATAGGTTTTCAATAGATTGTAATTTATAATAATAGTAATCATTAATAGCAACAAGTCGACAGAGAACTATTTATTTCTCTGCATAGTTTCAGCAACCAACTAAATAGAAATAATATCAAAATAATATTAATAAATATAAATTATAAATAATAATGTAAGAGATATGAATTATAAATAATATTAATTAGAAATACTATTAATTATCAATACTATTAATTAGAAATACTATTAATTAGAAATACTATTAATTAGAAATACTATTAATTAGAAAAAATATGAATTAAAAATAATATTAATTAAAAATAATATAAATTCATCATACTTACATTTTGAAGCAGACGAATAATTTTCGAGTAAAGAGTGACGATATAATCACAAAAAGGACCAGATTACTTTCTCATACTAATGTTAGCATACTAATTTTAGCTTGAAATTATTCAAAAGGAAGGAAATTGGCTTGCGGCAAAAATTTCAGTCCATTTTTTTTCTCAAAATGAGCTTACAGTCTGACACAGTATGGAACTTGGCTGGTGTTATATTCCACATTGAAATACATATTCTTTAGCCTTTTATTTATTTTCTTTGGTTGAACCTTGATAGAAGTACTATGCTGCAACATTGAAATCATTCCAAAAAGAGATTGGTAGTAGAACTGAAATAATTGAAATAAAAGTGTATGGCCTATTATATACAGGAAGATAAAATGCCGCGTTTTCACAGCCCAGTTTACGCCTCTGTAATTAATCACGTATAAATTGAATGGAGAGCTAATTTTTGTTTATTTTAGCATTTCTACCGCCTTCCATTAATTTAATCGTAATTAATTGAAAAAGCGTAAACTGGCCAGTACACATAGAATGTGCCTAAGACGGGTCTAGGACATTTCATCCACGGACAATTCGTCCACGGACACTTCGTCCACGGACAATTCGTCCACGGACAATTCGTCCAACGGACATTTCGTCCACGGACAATTCGTCCACGGACAATTCGTCCACGGACAATTCGTCCACGGACATTTCGTTCACGGACAATTCGTCCACGGACAATTCTTCCACGGACAATTCGTCCAACGAACATTTCGTCCACGGACAATTCGTCCACGGACATTTCGTCCACGGACAATTCGTCCACGGACATTTCGTCCAACGGATATTTCGTCCATGGACAATTCGTAAACGGACATTTCGTACACTAATTGTTTAATTTTGTATTTTAAATAGTATATGGGATATAATTCACAAAAATTTTCACTATTACATTAATAGGCATGTATAAATACATAATAATATTAGGTATAGTGATTTATTCCGGACAATTCCATATGAACACAAAAAAAATGTTTACCCTTTGATTAGTTATGAAATTAGACATGATAAATGGTTTGACTTTATATTTAAGTTATATATCTCCTTTAATATTTTGCATAAATAATTAATGGTTATGAGTATCCAAAATATGGAACTGAAATAACAGTGTGAAATGAAATAATTACAATAGGTAAATAATAATGATTATATATGGTTTTATTATGAATCCGAAAATATGGAACAGTACAATAGCATGGACGGTTTTACGTTTAAATAATTAAAGGAAACACTAGAAAGTACCAATATCTACCTAATTCTTTTATAACATAATTCATTATCAATCACTTGTTAAGTAGTATATTATATACTTGTATCATGTATGAATTTGTATTCAATCACTCTTAAAAAATGTGTTATAAAAAAGTAATTTCTGTACCAATATTGCTTCTAATAACCTAATCTGAGTAATAATATTGATGTTTATTGTAGTTATTGTTATTATGTCCACTATTTTCTATGTTTATATACTCTAATAACTTCGAGACATGCCTCGCTATTATTACAGATTTTATAAGACAATGGAATAATAAAAGCGAGGCCTGCCTGCATATCATTAAAAAGTTTTCAGTTATATTATTTTACTGTTGCCGGCCAGTATAGGAGCAGGAGAAGGAGATTACAATAAGAATTATGGCAAAGACCATGAATTTATAAATACCATCAACAAATGGTGCTTTCTACTTTTATGTTGCAAAATATTTGTAAATAATGTTCAATATAAATTATATACACATTATAAATATAATATAAAATAAATCATTTTGTGTACGAATTGTCCGTGGACGAAATGTTCGTGGACGAAATGTCCGTGCACGGCCTAAGACACCTCCTAAAATGGGATTTAATTTTATTAAAAGGCCCATCCTACCTATTTGAATTTTATTATATCGGATAATATCACAAAATCGAACTTAGAAGCACCAGTCAAAATATTTTCATGTTTTTTATGTTCAATTTTTCGGAATCAATCCAAATATTTGTAATCCAAATCAATATCTTTCCAAATGAAAAAGTAATTGGATTCGAATATTTTATAAATGAACTAAATTAAAACTACAATTTTGCATAAATAAATTGTGAGCCGATAACATTGATTTATTAAATAATCATTCCAAATAAGTTCATAAAAGACTGAGAGTTCACCCAACAGAGTAAATTGAATCGAAGTTTGAATTCCAGATATAAAGGCTCAGAAATTTCATTTCACAGCATTCAATTCCCTAAAGCCTATGGAGCAATATACAAATAATACATCACCGGAATATTCACTTTGCGACATACATGTGATAGGATATGAAACCTTTATGAATCATTCAATATTGTTACTAAAAAATATATATATATTATAGTTATTAATTATATTCTTAAAAATATTTGGAACGATATAAACATTCTTTTTGATCAAATTACTTTCACCCTATTTTATCTATAATTAAGCTCTATACATCCTTCCATAGTTTCAGAAAATGTAAATAAGCTAAATAAGATTATCGAGCAAATATTATCATATCTGTCAAATAAAAAATTAGATGTAGAAATGTTATATATACCCAATGCGTATTATAACAGCCAATAGATTATATTTCAAAAAGAAATATCACTAATTTATTTAAGAAATGTTTGCATATATGTAGTCGATAACCACTTTTATATATTTCAATTTATATTTTTATTTATAGGGTCAGGTCCACATTTTCTGAATCGTAAGAAAAAACGATAGAATACAGTAATTATCCGTGGATTTTTTTTCTAAAATTGCAGTCATATATTTTACTAGCTAATTACAAAAATATTATATTTAATTGATCGAATATATGCAACGTGAATTGAGATATATATGGATTTAGCAATTCTTTAATTCAACCGTTTTATCATTTATTCGATTGGTGAGTTTAAACCTAAGCCTTCTCAAATAGTGTAAATAATTGGGTTGAGATATCAAAACCAAATTTGTGTCTATTTGAAATATCGAAAATAATCTTAAAATACTAAAAAAATTCTATATGCTAACTGTTCTTATTTATACAAAACTTCATAAATAAATACATATTAAACTTGCCAAATAATCGTAATTGAAGATCATAATATAACTGCCATTTTTTCTAGAATTTTATAATTAACAGCATAAATACTTAATTGAACAAAAAACAGACAATCTTGATATTCATTATGTATCAATTAGTCATATTAGATTTTCCTGATACATATATTGATATAAACATTGACTTACTTGACTAAGTCAATTTTGTATTTCAAGCTAATGTTGCAGATGTATTATTTAATTAATTTATGGTTTCATTTAAGCTAAGAAATCGTTTTACATTAAATAGTTTATGCTAAATGAGAGCCTCAGTGCAGACCGCCCATATTACACACAACATTTTGGCGAAACAATAGAAACTGAATTATTCAACATAATAGAAATGTCCATAAAGAAATTCATGTACCCGAAAACAATATTCTCTGAACATAGTTAGTAAAACTCTGAAAAGGTTGTACGTTTGCTGAAATACCAAACTTAGTATTTCCAGAACTGGTGAGAGCTCATTTCGTTGCAATGGAATCGGATTTCTGGTGATCAGGACGTGCAGAAGATCCTTAAAGGTACACAAATTGGTACTCAATGTCCGAAAGAATGCCACGAGAGTAATAAAGCGAGTTGATGAGAGTTGTTACAAGATAAATGTCCTCTTAGGAGCAAGGAGAGCATATGCGGTACATCACAAATTAGCTGCAGATGACCAAGTTATCTGGTTATCTGTAGTTCTCTTATGGGTGTGTAGCTACACTAATGATCGGGTGTGATTATATTTAATACACCAATATTAAATAATGCTATAAGAACGATTATAACCATTTATCACAAGTCTTAAAGGCTTTATTGTTGTAGATATATCTATTCATATTAATTTTATAAGTGAGAGCTACGAATAAACCCTATATTAAACTGTGTATATATCATATGTTTAAATCAGTTGTTAACAAGTCACGTGGCTCATATCAAATTGCAAAAGCAGATCTTTCTTATCACTCGTCGTAGAAAAAGATGTCTCTATTACTAGTAGAAGTCGGTCTATATTTAACTTGCAATAGTCGCCTGCGGTTGCAATTCATTCCCCGATTACAATCTCCGGATGTATTCAGAGTTTCTTGTAAACACGATAAATCGAGTTGAATTCCTCTTTTTACAAACTGTATTTCATGGTGCTTCCGTATTTCTTATACATGTTTATAATTAAATTGGTAAATATTCATCTATTTGTACTGGAACTACATTGTTTAATTCCCTGATATATGGATTAATGGTTACATTATTTTTTAGTTAGAAAGACAATATTTATCCATTAACCAAGACATATATAATCTTTACAAAAAAGGATGAATTATATTTAAAATAATATTATGATATTTCATTCTTCATTTTTCAAAAGAAATTTGATTGTTTTTTTTTTGTATAAAAATATATATTTTCTGAATATAAATATTCTTTAACCAAATTAATGCCTGCACATACGATAGAACTATAGAGATATATATTTGATATATAAATTATATCTTTTGATATATAGATGTCTGAACAATCAATCTAAAACTTGTTTATATACATATTTTTACTGTTCATACGCATACTATAGTAGCACACTATCAAGATAGTATTTATTTTACTGTTCATACACATACTATAGTAGCACACTATCAAGATAGTATTTATTTTACTGTTCATACGGATACTATAGTAGCACACTATCAAAGATAGTATTTATTTTACTGTTCATACACATACTATAGTAACACACTATCAAGATAGTATTTACTTTATAACTACTCCAGCGGATGTTATTTACTTCTCCAAACTAACCAAAATATTTGCCAATCTATTTCTTACTCGTGACAGAAATCGAGAAAAAGGTGTGCCAGGAAAAGAGGGCATATATGAACTGGGTGGGTCTAAAAATGTATACACTGTTTGGAGTGCTTCTTACTCTTTATTAAAGTAAGTACACAAATATCATTGATATCAATATCTTCGGTATTAACATTCCTTTTTATTGATGAAGTGTACTTTCCATCAAATGACAGCAATTATTTGATTAACATGAATATGGTTTATGAAGAATAGCTATAAATTGATTAATGTAGTGGCATTTTAATTGAATATCGCAAATAAGTAAGTCTTAAAAGAATCTCCTTAGTTAGAGCTTTATATATGGTAATAAAGAGCATATTATTACTTTCTTTCTATTTAAATTCTATAAAAAGGTTCTTAACAACTTCCCTCTCCTTTAAATATATCCTCATTAGCTCTAACAAATGAGTTTGCAGAGAATTTGTGGAGTGAAAAAGTGAAGGATTCTGTGTACTAACTACGGTAATAGATTCATAATTTCCGGCAACAAAAATATTACCTCTATCAAATAGTCTTTTAATTCTTGAACAGGGTGTTTTAAAATTAAGATAAAGAATCTATTTGATTTACTATATCACAGGACATATATACTTAAATAACTTAATATTTTTCCATAGGTATCTTTTTTCGGTACAATTCAATAAAATTATCAATTACGATTAATTAATTTATTTTCTAATTGACAATATCTAATATATTTTCTTCTAAAGCATAATTTTTGTATCATTATTCAAGAAATGTATTTAAATGATAGATTAAATGCTTGTAAAATATACAGTTGAACGGTAAGACTCTTACAATTTCTGCATATGCGTTTGAGATTAATATATTCGGCAATAATTTAACATTAATATTTCTTATTGTATATTCATATTTTGCCTGAAACTTTGTTGTTTTGGTGGAGAAGTAACCAAACTGACTACAAGAAAATAAATTCTAATATTTATTTAAATATAACTTCATACTTATAATGACTTACAAAATAGGTGTCTATTTTTAATAACTATTCTCAAATTAATAGCATAGCAATACTATTTAATAGTGATGTTCATTCTCCACGCATGATAGACGCTGTGAGGAATAGTTCAGAAGAAACGAACAACAACCAACAATATTTCTTCTTCCAGTTTATTCAATTTGACTAACATCATTTCTTAGGATATATGGCAAGAGCTTTTGAAAGGTTAGAGGCTACGTTATCTTTATTATATTATGTTATTCGGTACTTCATTGTACAGATGCTGGACCCTGGCCAAGAAAACTAGAAGATGCTCTATGGTCTCGCCTTCGCAAGACTCGGTGGTTTTAAAAGTTAAAGAATATGATTTCTTCGATAATTCAAAATGATATAATTGTTTAATTAATAACATTAACGGTACTAAAGATTGAGCTAGTTCTTTTTTTTATCATTAAATTTATTCCATAGCTGAAGCAGAAATAGTTAATATTGTATTTTTTATTCCAGCCACCTAAAATAATGATCGTCTTGTTACCAAAAAATTAACAAAATTAATAGAAAACCTGTTATCTTTATATATGTAAATGTTACATTAATTATACATCTTGTACGTAAAAGGATTTGAATAACGTGAAATAAACTTAATATTATAGAAAATGGATACAAATATTCATAGTTTCTTCTATCAAAATAATTTAATATAAATAATCATATTACAAATCAACAAATTCATTACACGGGAAATCAACTAAACTTAAGATTATTACTATATACTTTTGATGCTACAATCATATCCATTCATGATGATCTACATCGATAAATAATGTAACTAAGAGTTAGTTTCTATATTCCCCCTTCCATCTTTTTTATTAGTTTTTTTAAATCTTAGATCTTCATTTTGTAGATACAATACTACCTAGCAAACGATATATACTTTAGTCTGTTCGGGCATATTGCCCTCACGAAGTGTGACGCTAAGTGAGCAAACATTTAATGCCCCGGAAGACTAAAGAAAATATAAAACTATTCCCAGGCTGCTAAATGCAATATACGAATAAGAAAACTTTTTCTATTAGACTCATTCCCTGAAATAAAGTTATAGAGGAAACATCGTAGATTATGGAAGAGACCTACTTAATCTGCTATGACCTTCTATAAACACACCATATACTTTTTTCGAGATATATATCTGCCGATGACGTTAGACGCTGACGTAAGACTGTAAATTCCACCGCTGAAAATAAGTTTGCGGATAGTACCACCAGGTATATTCCACCGTGAAAAAATTTCAATGTTGGCAAATTCAAACACTGGAAAATTCCACTATTTTGGAAAAAAACATTCAAGTTGAACCAATAACCATATTATATACAGTATATTTACTATGAAATAAACGGAAGGATTGCTCCGTAGTAAGAAAATATGTTGTTCTATACATTAATTCACTATATGTATTCTAAGAATAAAAAACACGGTGCTGTGCATTTCCATTGGTTCACTGCTTCCGCCTGTATAAAGTTGGACGGGAAGTGTTCTCTTTGAAACCTACCTCATTGTTCTGGAAAATTGAAGAACCATGAGGATAATGGAATCTATAGAACGGACTGCATGGGAGTTGTACAATGGATGATTGAAAAATTCACGGTGTTTGAAACCGTACGTAAAGTATGCTCGAAGATATTCTGAGTATATCATTCATTTGGAAATGAAATTAATTCTATGGACTTCAAGTTATACATTACCTCCCCTCAGTAATGATCTTACAATCAGAATATATCGTCATGCAAGTTTTTAGCAAAATATCTGGTTATCGTTGCTAAAAATTCAACCCATAATTTTCATGTACTAAATTCTGTTCACATAATGCTTACTTTTTGCATACCTGTAATTTTGTTACCAAACTATACGTTAAAAACATCACAATCACTGCCCAGTGACTGTATATTCAGGTTCTCGTCTGTCCATCAACAGTCCACTTCAGATTGAATGCCGAGGATTCATGACAACGAAAACGAGGTTAGTAATTTGCACTACAGGACTCAAGAGGTAAATGTGAGCGTGTGCGTGTAGGTGTGTGTGTGTATGATATGTATAGGTGTGTGTGTAGGTGTGTTGGTGTGTGTGAATTTTAGAGGTTGATTACATATTGTTGAAATTGTGGTCTAATACTTTTTGTGCATGCATGAAAACTAGTTAAGATTAACCTTTAAAAAAGCCTTTACTTTTGAACTATGTGCATGAATATAAAACTATAATTTTGTTACCTGTATTTATACTATAAATAATAGGACCAACGTCTGTCTGTCCGTCCGTGTGTCACACTTTTATTTAGAAACTCATAATAAGAAGAAAAATTATTAGCATTGTTTGTTGGTCGGTCTGTCCGTCACAAAATGGGTTAAACAGTCATTCTATCAACAGCGCCTCATAAAGTTGGAAGTAAATCAAAGAAACACAAATTAATAAGAAAAATTAAAAATTCGTGACAGTATCATTGATACGCGGCATATGCTCTAATATTCAGAGCTGGGCGCGCGAACCTTTTTTTAGGTTCCGAATCCAAACCCGAATCTTCGTCGATTTTGGGTTCCGAACCTCCGTATAGCGAACCCAATTTGGAAAAGTTTGGTCCGAACATTTGTTCCGAACCAAACATTTAGTCCGAACATTTGTAAGCTAACGTCTGATTTTTAGGCTATTAGGGCAACCTATATAAAAAAACAGTTTTTTCAACAAGATACTAACTATTTGTCAGAAACAAGTTACAACGAGAAGGTTTCACTCTATGTTAAAAAAACACATGTCTTATTTATAAACCTACGTTACTGTATTTTTACAAGTTGTTAGTTTTTGTACTAAACTAATGTGTACCAAATTTCAAGTAAAAATATTGAATATATAAGGAGAAATAAATACATGGGTATATAAGAGATTGGCAACTGGGTGAGCTGAACTGTTATTGGATGGAGTGTGAACCAATCATAGCTCGCGCATTTGTCTCTACTACATAAAACGTGGACACATTCTTGCGCATTGGGTAACCAATCTGTTTTTCTACGTTGCCACACGTTACTAAGGTACAATTAATTCCATAATTTACTCTGATTTACGTAGATACGTAAATATTTCACTTTTGAATTAAAAAATATACTTGGTATTTATGTAGGAATAAAGTCAAGAAAGGCCAGTAAATTTAAAAAATGACATGAAATATATAAAGTAATTTAAAAAAGATATGACTATAAAACATACGTCAAATTCATTAGGGTTAATATAATAAATTTATAATAATAATTATACTGTGACTTCATATGACTACATTATAGAGGATTTGCACTGGTAGAACTGCTATTTCATGATATACAACAAATTTAGAGAATATACTAAATAGGAATAAGAGATTCATAAAAAACTTTCGAATATTTGTGTAGACTAACCTAAATATGTTCACTATAGAGGTAAGCTCGCTATACCGGATTTTACTATTCAGCGTGATTCACTATACAGGAGTTCACTATAAGGGAGTTCCACTGTAATTACTATTCTTAATAAGTTAGTATCATTGAGTATGACTGAATGAGCATTAAGTATCTTTAAAGTTCCACTCCAGTCTCCACTCCAATACGCAGTTTAAGTTGTTATTCTGAATTTTCTTCTGACCTCCGAATTTCATGCAAAGAAAAATTAAGACCAACTCTGTCGTCATAACAATGCAAGACAATGTATCCATATTGAAGTATCCAATTATCTAATTAAATAATTTTTAAGTTTTTACTATTAGTTTTCAAATTTTCATTTATATTTGCAACATTTTTGATTAATCCGATCTAGAAAACTGATGATATAAAACGTTTTTGCATTTTGTTTGAATATGAAAGTACTATAGATACAATACGTTATACGGTATTCCAATACTCTATTTACTTAACTTTTTCTTTTATTCAATATATTAGAAAGGTCAAACAGTGAAGATTATTGTGAATATTTCTCTAAGTTATATTTTAACTTATATACATATAATATTATAATACCTATATATGAATTATAATCAATTCAATTTTAAAGCGAATAGTCGAATACTTGATCTTAAATTATCTGTTCAGCCAACCTACTTACCCGTCAAAAGTTTGCTTATTTGAGTCATTTCAATATATTCTCTTTTAAAAACCTTCATTTGATATTTACTCATACAATATTACATTAGTAAAAGCAAAAGAAAAAATTATCATTCAAAATAAAAGTAACAAGCTAAGACAAGAAACAAATATTTATAAGATGTTATTGTACGAAGCTTGGTGTGCGCAATTATTCTCGCACATATTTGATCTCGCTAAGCCGCTATAAGAGTTACAGTTAACTGATTATAATGAAATTTTCACCCTTAATTATGTACTGAAAAGCACTCTTGCATCTAATACCTGGAAAGATCTCTGATATATTCCTAATATTATTATAGATTTGAATTAATGCTCATAATATGAGTATATTACCATTTATCACCTTCGTTTTTGTCTAATCGTATGTATTTATGCGAAAAATTAAACGATTGAAAAGACAGCTTTAAAATCGGTCTTGAATTTAAGTTATTATTATTTTTCCATGAGGACTGGTTAGCCAACGGCTAAGGTACTAGGGTAGGGTGTTATGTAATGTTACCTAATATATACGTTTACTTTGTTTATAACCTTACCTATAGTTCTACATGTTTCAAGCAATTTTAATTGAGATTTGAGGGAACATAATCCGTTATTAAAGAATTAACTTGTTAAGATTATTATAAAACTTACCGCTATTCAAGAAAGGATGAATAACGTAATGGAAGAAGCGCGGGGAAAGACGCATGTTCTTCGCTTCAGTGTTAAGCAGAAACCTAGGTATATAATAGTAGACGAGAGGTACGGTACATGTTCAGAACGTAAAATAATTAAATGAACAAGTCAGTTTTCCCCGGGTACGGAGGTTCGGACTTGCGAAAAAGACGTTCCGAACACTGAACCCATTTTCCAGTCCGAACCGGTTCGCGAATAAAGGTTCGCGAACATTCTTACGGAACGCCCAGCTCTGCTAATATTAGTAATTCAAAAATCATTTTCTCGAGTTTGGTAGTACATCTAAACACATAATAATTGTAATCAAATTTTCAGTGAATGAGCAACAGATATTCAAGTTGTGAGCCAGGGGTCAAATATATATCGCGTCTTGCAGGACGGTTAATTCCTTATTTTGGTGTCACGTGACTGGCAATCTGGCGGCAGTTCCATGGAGTAATGATATACTGAAACAAAATAAGGTTTTACACCGTCGTTCTCATCGTCCTGCAGCTGCAACACTAACTCTCTCTAGCGTATATCATAACTCTGTGCAGGTATTGCACAAGTGACTATTTAACTGTCAGAGTTATAGAGTAATATCCGAGTTATCGGACGGTTCCAAATTAATAATTATCAATCATTTAAAAATAGATATTAAATAACAATGATTAACTATTTATTTTATTCATTATAAATTAGTTTTTTATTTAGTTGATAACGTGGAACCGTCCGATATCTCATAGCTTTCTCTATTAGATTCAAGAAGTAAAATCTTCAAAATAATACGTGATTGGTTTAGTATCACCTTTAACCCTGTAGCGCGTCCAGCAGGTCACAGGTGGAACAATAGAAAAAAACTTGTCTAATATCTTGTTCCTTGATATTTCGAATCAATTTAGCAAATAATTTCATACCGAATGTTCTCTTCTCACTGAAATTAATAATGAATTAATTGGTGAATTAATTAAAAATTCATTTAAATTCAAAAACTACTATCTATTTCTCTTCACTTATTCAATTATAAATATTGAATAGGTTTCCCTTTCGAGGAAATAATGTCATACACATGGTGTAACTCGCCTTTTTAATACTAGAGGGATATTTGATGAAAATATAGTCATAAAAATATTAATAATGATAATAACTAAATAAAATAAAATGTAGATGGAATATAATTAATATTATTATATTGTAATTAATATAACTTTAAGTGTAAGTGGCCTGAATTTAGAGTGACAGAAGGATGTAAAATAAAAATAATAAATTAATTCATTAGGGGGTAAGATCGAGTTTCCTAACTAAATGTACCATGAATAATGAAAGAATATATGAAATATTAAGATCACTCATGCGTCACTTAGGATATTGTGTCTTTCAGGAAGGTAACTTAATACGCTTGTTGGTTGGTACTTAATAAAATAGTATTGACATCTTAATATATTTTCACAACATAGGAAAATTTTATGAATGGAAATTGTGTGTATAGATAATATTTATGGGTATGAATGAGTAGGTACTCCTAACAAATTAATACACGAGGTCATAAACATTAACTGCACTCACATATATTTTCAGTTGTATTACTATCATTATTCAACTATATTCTATATTTTTTAAGGTTGTTACTTTCGGACAGAGCAGTCAACCACTATTATTAAATTAAAGACTTCGTTAAAAATTTGACACTATAAATTCAAGTCAAGCAGTGTGTGAAAAAAAAACCAAAGCACATCGACCAACATTTCTGATCCAGAACTGATCATTAATTATTTCAAATGCAATCTTAAATTTCTTTCCAACGTGCTGGTTACATACATAGTTGCATCTAAATGATAAGATATATTCAACAACAGGTACTGTACTAGTTATATTAACAATAACTTCATTCAAGTAACTAATGCTACTGAATCTAAGTATATACTATATAGCGAGCATGAATTCCACATCTATAAAATTTTTCCAAGAGTTTAACTCAAACGACTATGTTACAAGACGACATTTACCGAAGAAATGTTAGACACAATTTGCATTCACAGGATTTCCATAACCACCTAATATTTTCCGATGGAGTCCATTTCTATATCAACGGTGAAGTAAACAATTACAATTGTCTTTACTGGTGTACGAAACTATTAACCATCACTGGACAGCAGGTAAGTTAATTCATTTACCTCCAAGAGCCGTGTTGGCAACCATAGGGGAGGGTGATTTTTCGACACATTCATCAAGAGTTTTAGTTTATCACATTAAGGCCAGAGATAACAGTGAGTTGAAGCACTAAATCAGTCAACTATTTGCAGAAGTACATAACCTCGGAATAATTCATATTAAAAGGGATTCACCTTAGACACGTCTAAATATAATCATCCAAAACAATGACCGCAAAACCGAAATATTATATTTATTAAGTGAAATATATTCTTAATTAAAATGAAATTTTGTAGTCTTGAGATTGTTTACTAACTATAATCTAACCAATTAAAGTATTAGAATTAATGAAGTAAATTCTCTGATTAATCAAATACAGTAATTTTGACACTGCATATACTAGTTGCTAGTTACTTTTATAGTGAAGAAAATACGAAATGAATGATCAAAAATAGAGAATATACAATGTATCTTTTCAGCGAATGTATATAACAATGACATCATTCAATATAAAAACCTGTAACCTAACAATACTTCAAATAAAAACATTCCTCCGTAATACATTTCCGCGTTTCATGTCTTCAATCCGCTGATCCGACAACCAAAAGCGCCTCTGAGAATTTCAATAGATAACTTTATAACCGTAAAGAAGAAGGGAATTGACGGTAGGATTGAAACCAACAGAGGCTTCACATTCACAAAATTATTGAACTTGATAAGAGTTTATCTTTTACTGAATAGGAAAGACTATATAATAGAATAAATATATTGCCAATATATAGCCAATTGCTACCAACGGACTTGATTCACTCTTTACAAGATTGTAAATGTATAGTTACTTGTCTAATTTTTTTTTTTTTTTTGAATTTTGAATATGTATCTTTTTTTTTGTATACTGATTATGTATTATTTGCATTACTATTTGTCAGATTATTCATTATTCGTATTTTTACTTGTCTAATTCTGATGAATTTTATTTTCTTGTTGTTGTAGTGGGATGAAATACTATGTGCTACGTTTCATTGATTTTTGAAGGTTGTTATTAATAAGAAGTTCTGAGAGAATGCACATAATGTTTGATAATTGATAACATCTGGCCGAGCTGTAAATATACAAAAGAATAAAATTTAGTTTCTACACAAATCACCATTATAGAAGCAATAGCACATCTCTTCATATGTTAGAAAACCCACCTATGATTTTCTACATTTTTGATATATACGTTACAATCTTATCAAGTTATCACAATCCCAAAAATTAACCTGAAACATACAATAGACATTTTAACATAAATTATGTCGGTAGAAACAACAAGAAATATCCTGTGTATCTACAACTCATCACTGATTACCTACTAGTACCACAACCAATTCAAAACTAAGGCTTCACTAAAAATCTTACTCTAGATATCATCTGGGTACAAAGAAAGTGGGTGTGTACTCAATCACCGTCGCAAACAGAATAACTAATTCTGTTCCATTACATTGTGAGAGTGTATTAATAAACTTTATTATCATTATTATTATAGAGATCATGCATCAAGTATAAATTAATTCTTTAATGCATATTATTATCACAGTCGCAACAAATTCATTTACCCTGTAATTTTTGCTAAATATTGGCACTGGACTAAATGTGTGTATCTTTATTTGTCCCTAATAGTTTCAGTTGGTTCTCTGTCTAGTAGAGTTGTGGCTATGTCATTACTTTAAATTTGTGGCTATAATCACTAGGTTTTCAAAAATTTAGTTTTAATTTCTTTCCTATAGTTTTTCAGTCTCATTGTTTTTCCTTAAAAATTAGTGTCAGTGGAAATATATCTGTAGAATGACTCAATAAAAAAATATTTTGGAATACTTAAAGTTTTGATATAATGAATATTTTCGATTAGCCATTGGTTACATTTTCTAGAGCATAGTTTAATTTTTCTAGTTTAATTCGTAGTTGTCCATTTACTAATTCACATTTGATTTTTTGAAGTAGCATAAACCTTACTATTTGCTTAAATTTTCTTCAATGTTTTCATGACGCAAAAATGCAAAATTTTCCATATAATAAACCTTTTTTCGTGAATAATTTTTTTTCCTTTATAACCTAGCAACTTAGTACGGGAAATAGAATCCAAAGTAACAAAATAATAGACTCCAAGAAACTCTTAGGCCCAATCTATACAAGTAGATTAAACGCCGCGTTTTCACCGCCCAACTTACGCCTCTTCAATTCATCACGGTTGAATAAATGCAAGGCGGTAGAAGACTGCATTTTTTCCTTCCATTCATTTAACCGTCATTAATTGAAAAGACGTAAACGCGGCGTTTTATCTGATAGTAGGTATAGAATGGACTTAACACATGCTCTAGATAGCCAGAAAGTGATCAATTATATTAAAGTATACTGTTCATATAATTTCACACGAGTCCTAACAGCACAGTCATCAGCATAAAGTAATTAAATAAATACTTGCAGCATGAAAATAATCAAAGAAAAAATAATATAAAATTGTATATACATATAAGGACAGATGGATGGAAATTCGATTAAAAAAAACAATAGTCTATTTTAAATGGAAAATAAATAACTCGAGAGGGAGAAAGTGATTGAGAAAAAAGAACATATATAAATATTTTCATTTAGAAATTAAATCCAATTGATGATATTTATAAAAATAGGATCATATATACGAAACTAAAGATGGTATTAATAAAGGATAGAAAGAACCTATTTTGAATTCGTGAAGTGACTAATTTAGTTAGGACCTATTCATAGAATGTAAAACATTTAATACAATTTTTATTGTGGCTTCTAATGAAAGTCAGTAGATGCTATAAATGTTATTTATGATTTGTTGCTAGAGTTCGTGAGGTAACAAGACCGTTAATGCTTAATTATATGGTAGGTTATTAACTAATATTGATTATTTTAACATATACCATGGGGTTAATTAGATAGCATATTGTACAAATAGATATATTCTTATGTATAGATTGTGAAGAACATTAACTGATGATCTCGGATTTTTGAAAAGAAAATATAAAGTATCTATATAAAACTTATGAATTGTTAAATATTTCAAAGATATGGACTTTTCAATCACGATGGTTGTTGATGGACAGTTATTGATTCTGATATTAGTCAATATTAATGGTAATATTTTATTTATAGTTTATAATTTGTGATTCTCATACACTGTTCTCTTCTATGATTATTTGTTAATTCTTTAGAAGACTTTATTACTATCCATAATATTTCTCAGTTCTTCCTATTTCTTTGAAATTAAATTATAACATCAATTTGACAACTCAGATTGATACACTCTGCCAAAGTTCGATTTTGTTAAAATAAAATAACTTATGAAGTTTAGTTGACACGAGTTAATTGCTTGGGTGGATGCCAAGGTTTGACTCTCGAAAATATATCTGTAGTATATTACCATGATAAGGATTATAAGACAACTGACCTTTTGATAAAGTCCTTCTTATACTGCATTTGATATGTTGCAAGTCTTTAAAACAACAAAAAGAAAGTCATAAAAAGCTGCTCGTATTTCAAGTTTCTTTCGGTGCTAGATCTGACTTGGACATTTAGTATAAAATTCAAATTTATTTATTTCGTTAGCTATCACATGCTTTACTAATAATTTATACATTATTCATTTTTTAACTGTTTTAAAAGTTTGTATAACGTTTTTAATTCATATATTTCAGGTTAGTCGAATAGATATGAAATACATTTCTGTGAGAATCAAAATTGCCGAATTTATCATAAATTATGAAAATATTTAACACATTTTTGGCTCTTGTAAATTTTAATCCATACAGAGTTAACGTTAATTATATATATCATAAATTTCTGATTCTTATGTATTGTACATTTAACTACAATTTTTTTTTACATACACTAAGTATATCACCACAATATTGTATTTAGATCTTTCGTAATTGCTGATTTTCAATCAACAGAATACTATTATAATTTCAAGAGCACCACAGAAAATAATATAAAATCTAATTACTAGCAACGCTCACGCATGAATAATTATTTTTCTGATGATAAATCAATATCGAGAGTGATTGATCAATTCTAGTAACAATTTACATTTCATTAATTGGTAAAAACAACTTGTTGTAGGAAAAACAACGATCGTGGTAAATATCACGTGGATTGGATGTTTAAATTTTGAGTTAATAATTTTTTTAGCTGAATATAGTTTAAGTTTCTCCAACACTTTACTTCTGGCCCATTAGGCTGAAAATGTGTCCGCAAAAACTGTCGGTTTCATACTTCTCAGTTTTATAAGAACTGACGTCAGCGGCGTAATTTATTTTTCACCTCTGCAGTGTAATAACACTTCGTATAATTATAAAGAAGCTTCCGTTTCAGAATACCAATCAATTAATGAATTAATTCCACTTCGCTTTTAGTACCATTCCTTTTTTTCTGTGAGAGTTTAATATTTTTAATATTATTTATTTTCTTAAATTAAATTTCATTTGTATAGTATATTTGATCATTTCTGAGATAGAATTTTATTAGAAAAATCACGCTTTCATTGATGTAATAATTTCAATGGTTGTTTATATTTTTTTACTATTTTTTTTACAATATTGTATTAACATATATTAATAAATAAATGAAGGGTATATATATATTATGGATAGTAAATTAAAGTCTGAACAATTCATTTACTGCCATCTCTCCATTTTCCTCTTTTATTTATTAGTGGATTGTACGAGGTAAGTTTATCCATTTAATTTAAAAATGACAGATCGTTTATTTTCCCGTATATGTCAAACATGTCGTAACTTTTATTTTAATTAATAACAATATAAAGACACGTGTCCTTCCTTTAATATTTATTAACAACTTGATATCTTCAAAATTGACAATATTACTTTTTATTTCATTAATATGTTTAATATTAGATTAAATAATATAAACTATCTGTGATTATTAGAAGTGCGTCCATTACAGTACTCGGGAAGTGAATGTTCGGTTCATGACCTTAACACCAACTGTCCGAGCACTGTGGGTGTCCGAAAATTAAGTTCTTCTGTACATTTTCTTTACCAGTGATCTAGGAGCAAGTGGAAGGATGACATCTAATCAGTTTCTCAATCTATAACTTCTATTTAATTCATCAAATTGATCTGTGAGAAGATATCTTCAAAGATGTTCTCTCGCTTTTCATCAAAGAGAATTTGTAAGAAAATCTGGAGTGAGAAACTCAATTTCAAATCAAGAGGAGCATACATTTATTGATAAAGTTTAATACAATAAACTCAAATTAAACGCATCGATAATAGTTTGAACTCTAAGATTATTCGCGATATAGAAATAGAGTTAACATACTGTTGTGAACAGTTTGAGGCTTGTTCAACCAGTAGAATCTATCGAATTCTTTAATTTAACAGCGAATGATAAACTGAAAACAAAAGAGCGACATCTTGGAGTTTTTTTCGGTCACATTCCTGATTAAGATTCTTCTGGAACTTCTCGACAAAGAAAAGTAAATTTAAAAAAGAAAGAGGTACTGAAACTTTAACTTTTCGTTAGTTCTAATGATGAGAGAGTAATATGTGTAACATTTATTCACAAGAATCTGACGTGTGGAATGTACAAATATTTAGATATATTTTTCAGTGTATTAAATTAAAATAAATCACTTTGATTTGAATTTGTCACTTTATGAAATAATGAATAATATTAGTTAAATTCTAAATAAAAAAAAATTAAAAGAAAAAGTGTGATTTTTGTGTGATTCTTAGAAAAAACATATTTAGTTGAGAATTGTTGTTGCATTTTAATATTACACTTTAAAATTTGAATTGTATATATTAATGGACTGGTTATAAGATTGTCAAAATTCAAAAGTTATTGTGATTCACTATATATATATTTTGTTTTGAAATATTCGTTATAAACTGACTGTATTCAAACATATTCTTGGAACATCCTTCTGAATTAGGTCTCAAGGGAGTATGGAGGCTGGATAATGTCTTTAATTATTGTCTCTGTGGCTTATTCATCCAATCCTTTGACTAGGAAGTCATATCCTTTTCCTTCATTAGTCAGTACTCAATTTCACGAAGGTATTTTCGGCCTAGATCTCAAACTACCTTAGGGAATGTTAATTGAGTTACTGAAAATGATAAATCTGAAATAGAGTTGTATTCTTTTTCTTATCCACGGATGAACTGAAAGAAGGAATAAATATTCTGTGTTCTATCTCTTCTTAACTCGTACATGGAGGGTGGCCAAATTTTGGGACAGCAATCTGTAGATGTGGCACATCAGCAAAGTTAAGTTTAAGCAGCCGTGTACGGGTTAATTTAGATTCTTAATTTTTAATCTTCTATATTGACTATTGTGGTCAATAAATTCGAATCTGATGATAATATTGTATAATGTATTACCGTATGGAGTATATATCTTCATGATAACAATTCTTATTAACCATCTTGTTCTATTGAGGAGTGATTTAAATCGAATTAAGATATTATATAATGATTTATTACAGGGATAACATCAATTCACCAATTTTGATAGGCCCTTTAGGCTCTCTGTGCTTCTACATATAAATAAATCTGTCAGACTGTTTCTACACCATCTATTCAAACATATGTTTCTGAGCTAATCGAAAGAAATAGTTAATCCATGTAATGATATGCTTTCAAATACGGTCCAGTTCTGAAGCACTTGACTCTAGATATTTCGTAAAGTGCAGCTATAAGACTAAATAATGCATGTGTCCCTTGTTATAAATGAATGTAATTTCCGTGGCTGTCTCTTGAATATTATCCCTAGTAAATATAGGCTTTCTCAACCATTTATAACATCATACATGGGAAAAATTAATATAAAATTACTACATAATAATATCGGTAATATTATTTTTCCATATTAATGATATTTATATTATATAATTCAGAATCTTGTAAAATAGAAAGCGAAAATTTTCTATATAACATATCGTCGGTAAAATACTTGCATTTAATAATATCAATATAATTTTATTCATGAAGATTATATTTTAAATCAAAAACTACATTAATATAGTAATTGATAAATTTTTGCAACATTCACAATACTAATTCTGGTGATCAATCGCAACCTGAAATAATTATTTATGGTTAGGTTAGCGGTCCGATTTTGCTTTCTGGGGTAAACTCTATTGTGTTTTCTTGTTCCTCAGTGTGTTGCGCTACCCATCGATGTCTGCGGTAACGATGGATTCATTATTACTGTAGATCGGACGACAGCGAATAAAATTTATACAGAGTTTGCCAGAAAGCGCACGTGATGTAGGTTCTATTAAAAACACGCACAAATATCAATATCAATGGTAATAATCAAAACAGATGTTCAAATTGATCACCCTCTGCATTGACACATGTTTCAATTATCTTTTAATAAAAATTAAATTTTACATCCCTATCCAATTAAATCTGGAACACAAAAAATAGCATAAGAGTTAATTGAGTTTTCATAAAAATCTACAATGTGTGGGAGCTCTCTGTATTGTTCCTATATAACCATTATATACCTGTATAAATATCAAAATCTTTACTATATAGCTAAGACTTCTCTTTATTTACAAATGGACTACTCTTTTAGTGAAATAAAATGTTAAAAACTGTTTATTACATTGTTAAGGTAACAATATAGTAATTTGTTCATATAATTTTTAAGTATTTTTATATCACTCTTAGATTGACTACTAAGAAAAAACATAGTACCTTTTTCGTAAAACTGTCGAACAGAATTATATTTTAGTGCATATTCTGTTTTCACATCAGGTGCTGATTTGCATCGTTTTGAATAAAATAATTAATTGGATAAATGAATTCGGTGGAATTTTTTTCTCAAAAATTCTTGCCTTGATGAAGTCTCGCGGAGACCTTCACCTCGGTGTACTCATCTACAGTTTTAAAATTTCCCTCAGTCAGATTGAGTAAAGATTCTATATACCACAGTACCACTTATACCATTTAATCACAATTGAATAGATATATTCTTCACCATATTTGTCATTTAGTTATAAATACAAATTACATTGATGTGACATGCATACAAAAGGAACAGAAATATACTTTTTTTTCTTCAACATATCTTACCATTTTCATTAAATTTTAGGTATACATAAATATTTAAAAAAGAATTTTTAAGTATTAAAAAGTGAGAGCATTTTGTCCGTCTTTTTGATATTTACCAAAAAGACCGAAATTCTGTGAATCGTAATTTTTATGCACATGATAATTTTGATATTTATTAAAATCCAAATGCTCCCTTACATTTAGACTTGAAAAATTTGATATTTTAACGTCTTGTAGCAAATACATAGGTAGACGTTGAGATGGGAAACAATATGACCCGGTAAGCTTAACTCCTTGAAAGGCAACCTAGTTATAATTATATTTTTTTAGTTATGAGAAGAATAAAAAAAACATCATTATTTTCTAAGTAAACTTAGTTAAAGTTAAGTTAAATTTATGCCTAAATAGTAAGAAACTGTCAAGAGACTTCAAATTAACTAGTTTACGAACTATTCTAAACATTAGAATTTATAAAGAAATGTCATTTAGATTTCTAGATCTGTTAAACAGAAGCAAAGTTAATGTTAGTTACATTTCTAGTTGAATTATCGGTATTTCATTGATATTTTATTCACTGTTTCAGGGAAAATTTTGCTTACAAGGAAAATTTTGTTTTTTAGGTAAAATTTTGCTTACAGGGAAAATTTTGTTCTTAGGGAAAATAATTCTTTACATTGATAGTTTTGTATACTTTTTTATTCTCTACCAAGTTACATTAGCTCATATAAATTATTTAGATTCACCAGTCGTAACTATCTGCGCATATCAGGTGATCAAGGTAGTGACTTACTTAATTAAGAAATTGCTATGGAAATGTAATTCTCAGGACCGAATTAATGTTATCAGTGGGTGGATAGTAAGACGTTAGATGTTTTCATCAAAGTCTACGAATTGAATTCAAATGAAAAGAGATGGGGATATTCGAGATGATGTCTGTACACAGAATGTTTCATGCAGCGGATTTTAATTGAAATCAAAGATCATATCCATATGTTATCTGTTTCTTGAGATTGAATTTGTTTTCTATTAATTAATGTGAGTATAAAATATAAATACTTCAGTTTGAAGAAAAAATTATAGAGTCATTTATTGTAACCATAAATTCAAATTTCGTGAGAGATAATTACAATGATAACAAAAATAATTTTGATTATTCGTATACAGTTGCTCCTATGTTAAAGTCCTGTTTCTCTTACATGTCCTGTAGATTCTAAATGTCCTGTTTTTCAAATTGTCCTGCTGTTCCTAAATGATCTATTGTTCCTAAATGATCTATTGTTCCTAAATGATCTGCTTTTCCTAAATGATATAATAGGTAATCTGAGAATGTCAACAAAATAAAGATTACGGTACATTACTGCCATCTCTATTATGACACCGTTTTTCTTATCACTATTATATTGATTGATTACATAATTGCATGAAATGCCGAAACTCACAACAGACCACTCAAATTGTACCCATGCAAGTCATTGATTTATTATGTCAAAGAGCCTCTGACTACCTCACACTAGATAATATATTGTGTGAAGTAGACACTATAAATCAATGACTTGGATGCACATCATTTAAATGCTCTGTTATAGTTTAGGCCTTTCTTACAATTATTCATTTAATCAATATAATATAGCGATAAGAAAGGCGGGCACAAATTATTCGCTCCTTTGCGACAAAATCGTCATAACTCAAAAATATGAGTTTTCGAGTTATATCCATATAGACATATTCATCTTCAAACGCTGGTATTAGGACAAAACTTTCTTAGTTGTAGGTCAAAATTGTTAATGTCCTTAACAACATATCATAAATAACATAATTTTAAAAAACCTTATATTTTATTTAGTAAATTTTTAATTATTTCTACTTCTATAAACTTTAGAGACCTATGTGATGTTTCAAAAAATGTTTCACAAATGGTGCTTTGGGACCAATTCAAAATAATGGGAACGTCTTAAAATTACTCTCATTAAAATAACTATTTATCAGTTAACTATATTTAAATTAGTACTTTTCCATGTCAGATATACAATATACCATAAATATATATAATCAAACCAGGAAAAAATCAATATAGTCAATTCATAAAAAAGGGATTTGAAATGTAATTTCCGAAAAGAACTATTATTTATTATTTCATAATTGTATTCAATTGTATAATAAATAAGTGAGTAACACTTAATAACTTAATCATTTCTTTTGTATATCGAAATAATTACTTTTAATACATAACTTTTTTTATTCTCTAATATTTGCTCTGTTTATTTTATATTCGTCAATTAGTAAGTAAAGCAAATTGGGCTGAAACAGTCCCAATAATCAATGGCAGCAGTCATCGCCAATGAATAACTATTATTTATCACATATCATTAAAGTGATTGATTTCTGTATAAGAATATATCTGGTGCCCAATATCTCACTCTGAAATGATTTATTTAATACCATTATTGAAATACTTCATTCGATGGCGAATAAAGTAAATGAATGAATCTCTCCACTATAACATATATTACTCATGACATGGTGTTTTACAATCACATTCTCTGTTGAAATCAATAGTACAGAGATAAAACTTTAATCGAATCCTCAAGCTTTATTTAACTCTTATATTTTAGAAGAAATTGTTATAATCGTGGCCACAAATTGCACTAAAAAACAATTATGATAATTGTAGATAAGCTCACTTATTATAATGTTTGATGTTATGTAGCTACTATTTATTTACGCACTTTTTATAATTTATGATTTTATGTAAATGATTCATCAGATATACATATAATAGTTTCTATTTCAATATACACTTTTTTACGCTGCATATGGATAAGAAGATACCAAATTGTCCTGGTAATCATTGTCGGGTTTTCCTCTAGAAGATATAAAATTACATGCCATTAAATCATTCAATTAACGACCTAAAAATTCATTATACATTTATTTATGGCATTAATCATACAATTATCATTTTAAAATGATAAATCTTCTCAGCCAGATCTCTAATATCTCCTCAACAATGCCTTCATTGTTGCTCTTGCTCCTCCCGAGGCCTTACTCCTCCCGAGGCCTTACTCCACTCACAATAGAACCTCTGTCGATATTTGATGGCCATTTTTTCAGCAGTGATTTATTGCGATTTAAATTAATGGTTTCTCTTCATACTGACACCATGCTATTAAATAACACTATTAATGATCAGGGAAGAAGCTCTGAACTTTCGCGATAAAATATAATAATTGATGTTGTTGTGCTTAAGTTGCAAAGTATTCTCACACTCGAAGAAATTATTTAGTTTTCAAATGCTAAATAATATGACACCAGTGATAGTATACGATTTGTCCCCCAAAAACAAAGCACCCTCGGTTATAAAATCTAATAAGATAGCTATAAACAGATATATATTTATTTTGCAGTTCCTATATTTAATATAAGATTTTTATATTGTTTATTCTTTGCTATGTATACTTGCAAATTCTAGTAATAATGAATAAATAATATAAAAAAACTTGCATTACAAATACGGACTATATACTACATAAGGGTATATTTCTGATGGCTTAACATTTTTTTTAAATCAAGTGTACTTCTATGTGGGACGTAATGTCTAAAATTCTATAAAATAATATAGTGGACAAATATTAAACTAAAAGGATTACATGTAAATGTAATATAAAAATTGAACAGTTTGGCGCCTTGTATTCAGGAGGTGACACTCCACAGGGATAAATGTTTTATTATATACTTTTTTCAAGTTTATTTATATAAATTTTAATACCGGATCTTCTTAAAACTATTCATGTCGTAGACTAGTTATTTAAATTAAATCACCCACTCTCTTTTTTCAAGTAAGAAATTAATAGTTTTTACGGCCAGGATATTCATAAGTTTTAGAAATGGGAGAATTAATTTGTGAGATAAGTTCCAGAAATAAGTTGTGAATAAGCAAAGAAGATCACTCGAAAGAATGTTAAATAAAATATTCCCATCACTGCACACAGTCCCATGTCCCAAAAAAGAAATGCATTATAGTTCTGTTGTGAGTGGGTCATAGCAATAATTTGTACTTACGTAAACGAGATCCCCGTAATGCCTCAGTAACTTTGTAAATAACTCTAGACAAATTCCAAATTTCACGAGACAATGCGAGTTGCTGCAAGGCAATTATTAGACTGTCAGATTATTCGAGATAGAAGAAAAATTCATGCAAAGACTGTATATGATATCAAACAAATGAGACGGACAATATTGTGTGTGTTATTTTGACTGGAGAAGTGGTAGAGGAAGGAAGTAGAGATCGTCTGAAGCTGAAGTCACCTCTTAGCTTAGAAATGTTAGTGAGGAAACAAAGTAGTTCGGCTGTCTCATATTTTGCCTAACCATCCAGAAATAAGGTGTCGGCAGAGGGCTTTGCAGTGGTTTTTAAACATTTCACTTTTAGACTTTATTTGAGTTTAGAATGTTATAATAGGAAGTGAGCTTTTTAATAAAAACCGTTTGGTATGCATATTATATTATTCCTCTTTTATTCGAAATGTATTCATTAATGATAACTTTGATTCTGGTAATATGATTACATTGAATGGTGGTAGACGTCGTTTAAATTATAAATGCATGATTGATAGATTATAATAAAATATCGGTATGTGTAATTGATTATAACTTACAGTTAATATATAAGAATATATATAAATATTTTAAACACTTCGGGCAGAACACCTTTAGAACACTATATTATAATATATTTAATATATACATTATACAATATACATAACTCATTTTAAAACAAAACACGAGGGGTAATATTTATGTAAACATAAAAGCTGTCATTTCATTATGATTATGTTGCCCTCTGATGTGATATAATTAGAAGGAGATAATTAATGTCTACCGTATGATTTATTGTTCACTGCACCAGCCTCTACTGTATTATATAGGGAGAAAAGTTCTATAAATAAACTTTATAACATTGTACTATCCTTCGAAGTAGAGAAATATATTAATCAACTAGATTAATTTTCAGATTCTAATACATTATTTAACGTAATTAAATGATAATTATTTGTTTATATCTCTATGTTTTTGAATGGTTTGTAAGTGGAGGTGGGTGAAGTGGAGGTGGGAGAAGTGGAGGTGGGAGAAGTGGAGGCAGGGGAAGTGGATGTGGGAGAAGTGGAGGTAAACAGTGGAGCAAAAACATAACTTAGTTTTGGTAAAGGTTGATAACATTCGATGGATAATGGAACTGTAGCAATGAATTTATTAAACTGTTTGACTGACTGACAGTTTAAGAATGTTGTTTAGACCAAGACCAATTCCGTGGAATTTACATGCAGTCCAGCTAGTGAACTATTGATATATGAAATGTATTTCCGATGTGTGTCCTATAATAGGAAAACTTTATGTTACATATGGACATAATGAATATAGCAAGTCTCCGTCTTTTCACTATGTTTTTCTTTATTTTTCTTTCATCTTCAGAGACACATATAGCGTGTTCAGTGTCCCCGTTAATGACCCTATGACAATGTTATAGATGAAAATGCATAGGACACAGCAACTGAAATAGAACACCTTGTTAGCGACCGTCGATGTAACCAACCTTTGTTGTTCTTCGATCCAATTTATTGAAGTGAATTCAATTTCGAATTTGTATGATAGGAAATATAGTGATTGGTTTGGAAACTGATTTGAATAAAGGATTCAATTCGAACAGATTTATTGATATGAACAGGTTTCACAGGTTCAACGGTAACTATAGTTACATGTGACTTACATGTATGATTATGGTAAATTATCATCTAAGTATTACTTACTGATAGAATGAATAAAAAAAATTATTTCTTATTTAATACAATGTACAAATTTTTCACATTAAAGTTTGTAATACATAGGTATGAGTAATTAATAAGTTTATTTTGTTATGTTTCTTATTGATATCTAAACATATTTTAGTTTGAATGAGAAGATTTTGTATGAATAATCATAAAATTAGATGACCAAATAACCAAGTTCTCAAAGTATAATTTAGAATTGATGATTTAGTAATACGTACATATATACACTATACAAATGATTATTAAAGGTCGTCTTACTTTTTATATTATTCTATTCATTAGAGCTAAGGTTACTGATTGCAAAACTGACAACCATTTCAAATTTGGTTCTATATTTTTATTATATGTAATTCCAGTTATTCTCGTGATTTTACTTCTAGCCTCTGAGTTCAAAGCGAAGAAAAAGAAAACATTGAATCTTGAAAAATTCAAAACTATAGTAAAGCTTTTAGACATATTATAATAGGCTATACTTATACCGCTATCTAAATACCATTACCCTAAAAAAAAACATTAGGTACCTAAAAGTGAACCTATATACCTACTTACCATTAAATTTACGATGGTACGTGATAAGTTGGAATGCCGTCTAGTTCTTCAATTGAATTTTAGAAATAGTGAAAGTGGAATTGGAATATTTTTTATGTATTGATTATGAACAGAATATTTGATCATTTTCTTTTCTGTTAACTGTGATATGTTATATAACATTAGCTCTACAAATTTAAAGAAATTCCAGATTTTTTCATTCAGAGTTGAGAGAGCCTTTAAAGTGTTCACAGTATTTGTATATTCAAATTAATCAGTAAACAAAATATTTTTTCGTAGTCAATTAAAAAATCGATGAATACATATAAAGTGATCAAATAAATAATTGAATATACATATATAGCAATAAATAATATATTATTATTTTAAGCCGGAAATTGTACCACTTCAATCAAACAAATCGGCACAAATTTCACGGCTCATTTACACGCAATCAACTAAACAAACTACCAAACCAAACAACAAACACAAATCCACCACAAAACACCCGAACAATTCCACACGAGCGAAATGATCGCATTTTCTGTCGGTTTATTTAGGTGTGATTACAATGGCGCAAAGGAAACTGTTTATCTTATTCCCAATCTCTTTGCAGAATGTTCTCTGAGGGAAAAGAAAATAACTTCCCTCTTCTTTGGTGGAAAGATTTTGAATGGGGACATAATTCACAACTTTTACGCACTATTAAGGAATGAACGGTTAGGTTATTTATTTTATATTTCCTCAAAAGGTGTTTTGGTAAGAATTTACCAATGGATAGTACGGGTGGTGGCACCTCTAAGGTTAGAAATTATAAGGGTACTATTAATAATATAGTTATAAAAATATTGTTAGGATAACTTTCTTGAGGCTGCTAACTATGATGATTGACCATTGAATGTTTCAGGGGGCATGATGACAGCCCCTCCCCTCTAACCCCGCCAAATCTCATTGCCAGGTCATTAAACAATCATGAAGTTTGCAGTACAACAAACTAGCTAATGGACACAACAAACTAACCATTATAGCCCTCTATGTAGAGAGCTTAAAAGTTCTTATTTTTAAACTGTAAATTAATTCAATTCAGTACTGTTTGCAAGGAAAAAGAGCCAACAGGGGGTGGAGTACTAATGATTTAATGCTCCACCTCCTGTTGGCTCCTCCTCCTTGCCGAGCAATCAGAGAAGAGTTATCCTTAAATGCATTATTTGCAAAAACATTATGCTTGCAGCCTGTATCGATAGAAACTTATGCTGTACAGACAATATCTCAAAAACCTTATGCGGTCTTTACTATATTTGAAAAATATTAGACGAATGAAACATAACTTTTTTTGGCACATCACATAGGTACAACCTATATTAATTTTACTATAAATCAATTTTAAAAACTCCAATTCTCGAAAAGGTTTATACAATACGTGGAAAATTTACATTCAATTATAATACTGCTTAGATAAACTTTTTTGAATATATATTTAAGGGTATTAGATAATATTATTATTACATAATATTAGATAATAATTAAATTATTCGTAAAAACATTAATTTTATTACCAACTAGGATGGAGTCACTGACCGTAATTCATTTTCTAATGGTCGTATTGATGATGATATTGATGGATAAGAAAATGATTATAATATCCATTATGTAAATTTGGATGAATATTGTCTAATACAGCCGCTCAAAATCTCTGTAAAATATTAATAATTTATTGAACAATATATATCATATTTTATGAAGGGATTAGTTCCAGTTAAAGAACAGACTCATTTCCGAACACTTAAGAATTTTTATTTTATTATTTAACATATATTATAAATGGTAGGCATATAC
>CANNZV010000329.1:70772-196617 GCA_947561585.1 Caprella mutica | reverse complement strand
GCATATACATGATACCTATAGAATTCAATTAAAGAAACAAATTATATGTATTTTTCTTACATTAACAAACATGTCGAACAGTTTGCTAACTGGAACTTAACCTAGAGCTAAATCAAGAAACTAATATACCATTTCCATCACTGAACTCTAGTATTTCAATTTTATGCGGATCATTTTATTAAATTGAAAGTCTAAAACCATTACTGCTCTTTTATGAAGGCAGTACGTTTATGATTAGTCTTATTTGAAGAGTATTTCGGGAGATCAAGAGTTTCAAAAGGATTCAGTCGACCATTTGCCTTATTCAAATTCTTTTTGGTAGTGTTTATTCTTCAATGGTACATTTAGAAAGGTTAGAGCAGGGCTCATATTTCTGAGGTAATGATATTCAAACATTATTTAGGGAGACACGAGGTAGTAATGCATTCTGAACATATACTTTAATTTTAGCAAATTTAATAAAACATATATTTCCCTTCGAAAAAGACTTTAAGCTTTAAGAATAACATTGCAATAGATAGCTATATCTGAAAATGAAATTTACATGATTAATGTTCGCGTTTCATATGCAACTGATGGTGAAACATTGACTAAATAAATTATGGGAAAGTAATTCACAATCAAATCTTAAGTTTTGTATGTGATATATGAAAAAGCTTGAATGAATATATATATAATTATTTATTAATCTATATATAAAACATTTTGAGTCTTCTTCTTCTTTGTCAATTTTTCCTATTAGAGTTCAATGATTCGCTTTTCGTTGCTGTCACAATTTTCCGAATAGAAAAAAGTTTGCTGAGGTCCGAAAAGAGGTTCATGAATGAAGAACTTTTTCACGTATGATGGAGTTTTGGATACAAAATATATATTGAGCAAATGACAATATTTATCATCGCAATATCTTGTTATTTCTACAATAATATTAAGAAATGAGAATAGGGTAAATTACGAATTATCGGTCAGTTTCATATCTTCGGTCATATAAGAAAAAAACGATATTTTACAATAATGTTATTTAAATTTTATTTTAGATGGTATCCATGATACCAACTAAAATAAAAATTAAATAACAATCGTACTATAGTTTTTTTCTTCTTATATGACCGAAGATATGAAACTGACCGATAATTCGTAATTTACCCTACATTCAATTCTATGTATATCTTGTAATTTTGCAAGTTTATCCTAAATGGGATAATTTATGATAATTTATAATTAATAAATAATAATTTGCTAATTAAAACCATGAATGTATGTATAATATACACAATTAGACACAGAAATATTCCTCAATATAATCATATATAAATATCACAAAAACTATTGAAAACACAATTTCCACTATAACAATAAAATTAATGTGATGAACAACATCATTATGATGATTTATTTAAAATCTAAAATGATGACAATAAATTCCTCTGAATGACATAACGTCTCAATTATGTTTATTAAATTAGTGAACTAATTAGGCAATTCATATCCATAATATAGCCAAGAGAGCAATCTAATTTGATTTAATGAAGGATATTGTAATATTAATATCACGGCACAGACGTTACTGACATTATCATAGAGGGGTAATTTTTCTTCTACTCTGTCACCACCACAACTGTAAAGGGTTTGAGAGATTGGTAAAAAGGTAATAGTGGGCTATTTAGTTAATGATGACAAAATAGTGATCCGTTATTTCCTTAGCAGATGCGAAAGGTCATGTTTTAAGCGGCATTCATTTATTTGTCATTCGCATAAGTCAAAAAATATTGAAGCGAATTGCCTGAAATTTGGTGGGACGATTGGTCAATATCCAGGATTTACTAGATTTTATTAGATTTTGATTACGATCGGGTCAAAGGTCAAGGTCATTTTTATCTGAAAAAGTGTTCACATAAACTTCAATGAATTCGGTGGGAAGATCAGTGAACAGTGTAAATGCCTTTACTATTCCACTATCCAATAGTAATTTTTTTATATTCCATTACTATTCCAATAGTATTCCTTTACTATTCCAATAGTATTTCTTTACTATTCCAATAGTATTCCTTTACTATTCCAATAGTATTTTTTTACTATTCCATTACTATTCCAATAGTATTTCTTTACTATTCCAATAGTATTCCTTTACTATTCCAATAGTATTCCTTTACTATTCCAATAGTATTCCTTTACTATTCCAATAGTATTCCTTTACTATTCCAATAGTATTCCTTTACTATTCCAATAGTATTCCTTTACTATTCCAATAGTATTCCATTACTATTCCAATAGTATTTTTTTACTATTCCATTACTAATCCAATAGTATTTCTTTACTATTCCAATAGTATTCCTTTACTATTCCAATAGTATTCCTTTACTATTCCAATAGTATTCCTTTACTATTCCAATAGTATTCCTTTACTATTCCAATAGTATTCCTTTACTATTTCAATAGTATTCCTTTACTATTCCAATAGTATTCCTTTACTATTCCAATAGTATTCCTTTACTATTCCAATAGTATTCCTTTACTATTCCAATAGTATTCCTTTACTATTCCAATAGTATTCCTTTACTATTCCATTACTATTCCAATAGTATCGTGAATAAATCATCATACTCTCAATATGGATTATTGAAAATGAATGATAATGATAATGATAATGATAATGATCAGACAAAAGCATCTGCAACTTAAGAACATCTTTGCCCCATTGGAATAATTTTCTCACATAATGAAATATACCTTATAGGTTCTACGTATATTTCTTATACCCATTGGGAAGAAATGTTTTATATATTATATAGAAGACATTATGATAACTAGTACAGTCCCTTGTATTGAATTTAAATTATATTCGATTGCAAGAGTGTATTATGGATCAAAAAAAATGTTCTCTCAAAAGCCAAAATATATTTTTTTATTAATTCATAGAGTTATGATTAACTACTAGAATAATTAGTGAAGTAATTAGTGTCAACATTATTGTAGCGCATGGCCCAGTAGTCATGATACCTCTACATATGATTTGTTTCTCCTTTTAATATGTATTTCTTATAAAAGTGTGACACACAGACAGACGGACGGACGCGGCTCTTATTGTAGTGTAGATTCAATGATTTTAGTTTCAATTTCCCATTTACTAGATCTTTAATTAATTTTTATAATGATTTAGCAGAATAGCAGCAGGATTTGAATAGTGTATTACAAAATAGAGATAAACAAATTCAAGAACCTTTTAATCAGCAAATTAGTTATAAAATTAATTAACTTGCGTTAAAAAAATAGTCCTAAATTTCTGCATTAAATACTGAATATAACGTTAGTTCGAGCATATTTTCTAAAATTATTTTTCAGATGCAAATGGATTTTTATATTTTTGATTAGTTTTGATTTTTGTTACATATTTTATATAGGCCTATATTAAGTGTATAAACTTATCAAAAAATATTTTACTAATATAAGTTGTATTCATTTTAGCACCAAATACCTCCAAGCAAAATTTAAAGAAAGAAATATAATAGATATCAACAAATGTCGTTAAATGACAAATTAGAATTTCAGAAAATATTTCTCCCATTCATTTGCCTTAATTAGCTTCGCAAAATTCCAGAAAGTTATGTTATAGCAATCTTGTTATTCGCCTAACTCGAAAAATATTGAACTGAAGGGCCTGAAATTTGATGGAATGATTGATCATTATCCAGAAACAATTTGATTGGATTTAGGGAGTGATCAGGTCAAATGTCAAGGTCAAGGTCATAATTATTATACAATTCAAAAAGTATTGAACCAAATTGTCTGAAATTTGGTGGGACGAGTGGTCATTATCCAGTAACCATTTGATTAGATTTTGGGATCGATCATCTCAAAGGTTAATAGTAAATTCATTTCTAACTCAAAAAGTATTCAATAACGGCAATAAAGGTATGCGCTCTACGAGTTCCAGTTCTAGTTATAAAGGACTGCTCCAACCAAAATTTTCGAAATACGAGTCAAACTTTAGTTTCTTTATTATGTAGGCTAGTGTTACAGATGGCTGTCATGTATCACTTTGATGATAAAGTCTACGGTTTCTTCCTCCCAGACACACTCACTAACTGACTGCTATTAACAAACTTGGGCATTTACCGGTACCAGAACATTAATAATCAGTATTTACTCATATAGGTAATGAAAAAACTTTTTGCTGTACGTCAGGTAGAATGACTAATCATTTTATGAATGGTTAGTGAAATAAATAAGTTTTATATTGTTTCTTGTAATATGATTTATATTTTAATTATCAAGTTCAAGTTACATTAAAGAGGAAAAATATATTAGAATTATCTTCATGGAGATATTCTCCTCAAAAAATAATTATGTTTCTATATCGTTTTAAAATTTAAATCACAATGTAAAATTTAACAATCTTCTTCACTTATAATTAAGTAACGTAATGATTTAACCATTACGTATTAAAATATAAATAATAATAACACAATTATATCGTTATACATATTACTCTTATTTTAAATAGTTTGCGGAACTTCAAAGCTCAGGTACACATTTATTTCATTTGCAATTACCGCCATGTTGTTTTTTCTCTCCATAAAATGCCGTGGCTAATAGTAAAACTTTCAACCATTACTTTTTTACACAATGAGAGGCAGACGCAGATGCTATTTATTTTACTTCAATGGAAAAACTTTGAATGGAAACCGACGAAGAACTTAGTGTTTTTATCATAACTCCATTATGCAGTTCTGAAGATAGAATTACAATTATCAAACATGAAACAGTTATACAATGAAATATATTTTAATACTCGTGCTTTTTTTCTGGTATTTCAAAAACATTTCAAGCCAGTGGACAATAATTTCTTTCGTTTTTTAATGTTCATTGTTTAAATAAAAGGTAATTATTTTTTTAATTATTTAAAGAAGGTCTGCTTTTTCTGCCAGTGAGCCTTTAAATCTTTTTAAAGGTATTCTAGGGGCATTCTTGTTGGTTATACAAAGGATTCCCTAAAAATGAGTTAGAGAAAGTGACCATCATTTTCACAGTGCTGGATTACAATAAGCTTTTCGAACCATGGATTACCACCACAGGTTCATTTCTGAATTTCCATGTAACATTACTTGGAAACCATCAAATGGCATACAGTAACAAGTTGGAATTCTTAATTAGCTTTTCAATGATGGGTGACTGGTTAGACTTTACTGCTTTTACTATAAAATTAGTGGTGACCGGACAACTCGCCGCCGGACAATTCGCCGCGGACAATTCACCGTGAGGACAACTCGCCGCTAGGACAATTCTCCGCCAAAACGACTTGCCGTGTGATGTATGTTTTACCGCCATATACACCATTTATAAAAAAAATATTTTAAATATAAGCTGCGTGTTGTAAATTAATTATCAAATTTTCTTAGCAGTATTTGAAAAAAAAAAATTTCCATTTCTAAAGTTAAACATAATGTTTTTTTTAACTATTATATATAAACATAGAACAATAACATTTTCTTCGCTCTATTTGAAATTATTTTGCTCAAAATAATTTGCTATTGGAAAGAAAACAAGTTCAGGTGTCTCCTTAACACGTTTAATGACTTATAAGAATTACTTCAGTTTAAAACTAGTACATTAGTGACAATAAAGGGTTATTTGACTACGGAGTCTTTGAGTTTTGTCTAATGTGAGCTAATAAGTTACACTATCACCTCTTCATTTTCCTCTTCTATTCGTGAGTGCAGTCACCTGTGCTTGTGTTCCTTTCCATATTATTCCTTGGTAAGTGATTGCATCCACGAAGTAGCTTTTCTGCATCCATGAGCTTGTCACGGACTGGTGGTTGGTGCCTTTGTTCAAGGAGTCACTTTACTTTCTGACTTCTTCTTCGTGTCCCTTGTATTTAATTTCCTTTTGACGTCAACTAGAAAACCCTCCGTTTCGAAGCAGACGTTAAATGCTTCTAAATTTATATTAATAGCTCTAATATTTTTTGCGGCCTGAAATATTCTCACAGATATAACAAAATAAACTAATTAATTGAAATAATAAAATTTGTCAAATACTGTTTTACATCAGTCTAGAGCGTATAGAAACAAATCATTGTTCAAATTTATAATATATTTAAATATATGTGAATGATGTATACGCCGGCAAAACATAAATCACGCGGCGAGTTGTTCTGGCGGCGAGTTGTTCTGGCGGCGAGTTGTTCTGGCGGCGAGTTGTTCTCACGGCGAATTGCCCGGCGGCGAGTTGTCCTAAGACCAAAATTAGTATACCTCATATAGGTAAATAATTTTCATTTTGTCGCGAAAATGTCATACGGCGAAAGTGTCGTGCGGCGAGTATGTTTTCGGCGAATAGACCTATAGAACCCAATGGTGGAGGTGTTGTTCGAATGGATTCTGATTAAATTATGTTGTGAACATTTAAAGCTATATATTATCAATTAATTAATGATGATTGAACTTGCATATGAACAGAATATATATTACTTCACATATTAATTTGCAAAGTCATCTTCTAGAATGTATTATATGTTATATAGCTATTTGATACAGGTTGAGGAGGATAAACAGCTTAGGGTTGGATTAAATAAAAAATTGCAATATCCATTTCTTTATGTCGAACAAATATCCATTTCTTTATGTCGAACAAATATCAATTCTTTAAAGGTCTCCTCCAAGCAATAGTTTCATTGTTTTAATCAACGAAGCTCTAATCATTTTCATGCAAACCCCATACTGTTTGATAGCATATATATTTGATATTATATGTTTTTCAAGATTTTCATGATCAAAACTACAATTTACTTCCTACTTGCTTATTTTCAGTTCAAAGTTAAAAAATCTAGACCATTTTTTTAATGTCAACTAGGTAGATATAATCAATCCTTCATTAAATATTTCTATTAAGGTACAAAATTGGAAAAACTTATTGTAAAAACGATTGTATACTTTAATAATTTAAATCTTAATCGTAGGTCGAACATGCCTTGCTTGCTTATAAAATTAAAATGGGAAATCAAAACAAAGAGTGTACAATCTTTTTCTTCGGCGTAAAATTGGTATTTCGAACAAATGTTTTGCACACGCTATGGAAAGCTTTAAAAGCAAATAAAAATTTATTTTCTAAACCGAATTTTTTGCAGTTTGCAGATAAATGACATCGACCATGGTTTTATACTATAATGTGTGAATCCATTTTTTCTCGGAGCCAGGAGAGTACCTTTAACATAATATCTCAATGAAGACTAACCACAAATACACTTGCCTCATTCTAAAGAGGTACGTCATTATTCATTCATGTAGCTATTGAATATATTGAACATATATACTAGATGTATATAGAATCCATTTATATAAAACCTATACATAATACTAAGTTTAGAATTCACCTGTAATATTGTCAGTTCAAACGATATATAATTCATCTAACAGTGACATTCACCCTTGTGACATTCAGATCAATTTGTAATCAATATTATTCGTTCATATTGGTTCTGGAGTAAATTCTATGCAGCAGCTGAATTACTCAATTAAAAAATATTGAATATCCATATTCAGAGAGCTAACTGAATAATCGTGTTGTATGAAAGATGCTTATTATAAATCAGGTTTAAGAACTAAATTATATTTCGTTCAAGTGATTCAATTAAGAAAAATATCCAACTGTTACATAAATATTTTACCCATTGGAATGAGTTTAAATTTCAACACGTTTAGGTACCTGATAGTATTTGAATCCATAAAATCTATCACTGATATATAAGAAATTTATATATAAAAGTGCTATCTCATTTTTAGCTCCTGTAATCTTAGATATTTTTAATTGTTCAGTTTCTGAGGGAGTGTTTCCAAATGTACTTAAGCTATCTCGTGTTGTCCCTATTTATAAAAATAAAAATCCAAAGATTGTAAATAATTATCGACCAATATCTATTTTACATACACTTTCAAAAGTAATCGAAAAGTTGATGAAGTCAAGAGTGTTATCTTACCTGGATAAAGAGAGGATCATTAATAGGGAACAGTACGGATTTCGGGCTGGGTATAGCACATCTGATGCTATATTAAGTATAGTAGATAAGTGTGCTAACAATCTTGACAAGAAACTTCATACCATAGCCGTATTCTTAGATTTAAGTAAAGTCTTAGATACGGTAAACAGGTCGATAATGGTTAAAAAGTTAGAAATGTTGGGATTTAGGGGAGTCGTATCTAGGTGGTTCGATGACTATTTGACTAATCGAAGCATGACCGTAGATGTGGGAGGAGTGAAATCACGTGCAGAAACACTGAGCATAGGACTTCCGGAAGGATCTGTCAGCTCTCCGTATCTCTTTTCATTGTATGTCAACGACATGTGTAAGTCCTCAAATTAGCTTCAATTTGTGCACTCTGCGGATGACACGACCGTTTATATGTCTTCAACTTTTGTGTCGAGATGTTAGCATGGAGTTGGACAAGGTTAACGTGTGGCTTCAGGCAAATAGATTGTCTCTTAATGTGGATAAAAGTTCCTTCATGTTATTCAGCCATGCACGCACTGGAACTGACAACATTTCCATATCTATTGGTAACAATCCTGTCATTCAGGAAAAAAGTGTTAAATTTTTGGGAGTTTATCTTGATGATAGGTTGAATTTCAGTAGCCATGTGAACTACCTAACTAGAAAGCTGTCTTGTGTATCTGGTATCATGAGGAGAATGTATAATATTTTACCGCCTGTAGCTTTTAAACAGTTGTATTATTCGCTATTTCAGTCACTTCTTACCTATGGTATAGCTATTTGGGGAGGCTGTGGTAATACAATTCGTTTGAGAATCACTAGAGTTCAAAATGCTGCTTTGAAATTAATTTCTAAATCACCACAGACTATACGACAGCCTCTCCCATTCAGTGAACTCTTTGTTTTTAATATTCTCTTGTATTTCCATAAATATTTTATAAGTCATAACTTCAGTAGTTACTTTCACACCAAAATTTCAGAACTATCCCCTGTCCATGCGCATCAAACTCGTTTTCATACAAATGAAAATATAAATATACCTCAATTGAGGAAAATTGTTACTCAAAACCAATTCTTTCACAATGCCGTATTGGAGTGGAATAAACTACCTCTGAATCTGAGGAACATTAGTCAGTGTAAAGATTTCAAAACTGAACTTAAAAAATTGATGTATGATAATGCCTGAATTTAATTATATAGTATTCTTATGTAGGATTATCTTTTAATATGCTGTATTGTTTTTAGTAGAAATTCAACAATAAATAAACTGCCCAATAATACCCTATTTTAGGGTACCTGGAAGGGCATCAGAATTTGCTCATCAAATTATATTGTAACCGTTATAATAGGTAGCCGGTAAATTGCTCGATAACAATTGCTCGAAAGACAATTGCTCGAAAACAATTGCTCGAATGAACAATTGCTCGAAAGAACAATAATTTGCTCGAAAGACAATTGCTCGAAAAACAATTGCTCGAACGAACAATTGATCGAACGAACAATTGATCGAATGAACAATAGCTCGAATTATCTAATTGCTCGAATTATAAAATTGCACATTTTTCGATTTTATTGAAGTCAGTTTTTCATGAAGTGGAAGTGCACCTAACAATGTTTGTTTCTTTTTAGTAATTGATCATTAATCATTCTATAAATGATTTTAATTATTACTCATTCTGTATAATCTTTTTTTAGACCGTTTCTGTGATCTCGTATGTAACATGTGAATTGGAATCATGTGGTGAATCACTACTATTCATGTTTTTTTTTATCATAAAACCCGAAAAATTTGTAGATTAATTTATTACTAGTTTATATGTATGTGGTACCTCAATAGGTGAAATAACTCAAAGTTATGGCAGAGTTTTAATAAATCTACAAAATTTTTCGGGTTTTATGATAAAAAAAAACATGAATAGTAGTGATTCACCACATGATTCCAATTCACATGTTACAACGAGATGACACAAGCGGTCTAAAAAAAGATTATGCAGAATGAGTAATAATTAAAATTATTTATAGAATGATTGATGATCAATTACTAAAAAGAAACAAGGATTGTTAGGTGCAGCTCCACTTCATGAATAACTGACTTTTATAAAATCGAAAACTGTGCAATTTTATAATTCGAGCAATTTTGTTCATTCGAGCAATTTGATAATTCGAGTAATTGTTCATTCGAGCAATTGTTTTTCCAGCAATTGTTTTCGAGCAATTGTCTTTCGAGCAATTGTTTTCGAGTAATTGTCTTTCTAGCAATTGTTTTCGAGCAATTTACCTAGAACCGTTATAATATCTTTTTACCAATTTTTTTCTGAATAAATTATTATATATTATTATTATTATAAAGAAAAGATTTAATAGGATATTGAATAATTTATTTTTATCAAAAATTTCGCTATAGCCACCTTTGTCATTCCTTGAAAATATAAATCAGTAGTAATATTGGAATAATTTTGAACAGCATGATTCCATTTTCTAAAGTAATAATATTTATATAATAGCATATTCATCTTGTATTACGTTATTTTGATCCAAATACTGCATATATCACTATATTCCCTAGAAATATTTAAGCTGAGTTTCTTCATTTGGGGGCAAACATTATGGTCAATATATTTCGAAATTATGAACCAACAAAAGAGTGAGTTACAATTCGATTGAAGACTCTTCATGTAAGTTTGCCCAATATTGGGTAAAATTCTGTGGGCATCTCTCTAAAATTACTGGCAAATATCCCCAAAGGATGTGTTTATAAGGATGGCGTATAGGAGCACCGAACACATCCAATTGGAACACCTAAGTGAATTATTGTTGTTTATTTTGGCCGAAAGAGAGCTGTAAATATATTTCCAATCAGTCGGAAAGAAGTGTAACTATTATACGATCGATAATTAATTTGTTTGATATGATGAGAGGGAGAAAAATTTCCTATTTTATTTATGGACGATATTTTTCCATTGAATGTACAGGATGTCCACCATAAATGTATCAACTGTCATTGAATTTAGATATAACTTTTACCTCATTAATTGATTTATGCATGTAACTATTGTACCAAAAAAATTGCAACGTCAATATATTTTTTGCAAAATACGTTAATAAATGTAAATAAAAAACACAAAATTTTTGAAGAAGAAAAAATAAAATCAAGCGTGTTGGTAAATTCAATTAAACTCAATATCAATAATTTATTTAAAACCTATATCAATAATTTATTAAAAATCTATTTCTATATTTTATTTAAAATGAATATCAATAATTTAATTAAAATTAATATCAGCATTTATTTTTTTTAAATCTAGTATCTATTTTTAAACCTGGCAAGCATTTAATTTCTCCGTTATTTCCAAGCAATTAACTCAGTCCTTTTGCTTGACTTATCAGCCACAGGTGAGCAATTAGGATGTCATTATCATTTAGAATCATTTCAAGGGAGCGATTCTACTCAAACACCTCTAAATAATAACCACAAATATAGATATTGCCTCTTGGTGGGCAGATAGATTATGCTCATTTTCATTCAAATTATTTTATTATTTATCAATATAGAAATACAAATCTTAAAATACTAATTATTTTGTTAGAATTTTAATAGCGGTAGCTCAAACATTGACCGCTAGAGAGGCTAAATGTCCTAACTATATACTATTAAATGTACGTAAATTACATGTACTAAAATGTCTCTCCTGAAAAATAGCTTTTATGGAGCTATGACAGTATTCTTGCAAATGAGTGATATAATATATATCGATGGTATTATTAAATATTTTAGTTAACTTTCAAAATATTTCAGTCACTAATGTAGTCAAATCGCTCATAATTTTTGCATTTGAAATATATCATTTACTGACCTCTACTGCCATATTTCTTACTGATACATATGTATATTTACTATTTTATTCGATAATATTATCTATTTACCATTCCTATGTATACTGTGTACATTTACTTCCTCTTAGAGATTGCATGGGAAAAAGATAAACAGTTTCCTTGCGTCACCCTAAATAACTGAGAGAAAAAGAGCCGATCTTTTCGCTGGCGTGGAATTGCTTGAGAATTTTGTGGTGGATTTGTGTTTGTAGTTTCGTTTGAGATGTTTGTTTGTTTATTCTATTATTACAATGTGATTCATGCTATCTGTAGTCAGTTTAGGAGGTATTATTAGATCATTTGTGATTATTATGTGTATTTGATTATTTGATTAAGTTTTATGACATTTCATTTAAAAGCTTTTATTCTTATATATAAAAGTAATATGAATATTGTTATAGTTATACGTTGATATATGCCATTTTAAAAAAATAACTAAACGTACAATTATTTACAAGATTTGTATATATATTACTCACACTCATTGGTAGAATAATATCCTAATATACTGTAATTGTCTTCGAGAATATTTCAGATAAAATGATTCTATATTTTCTCAAATGGATGCATTCCTGTATTTTTAAGGGCAAATACACAGCTAAAATATCAAGAAATACTTATAAAATTTTCCCATCATTCGAGCAGTTGTGCATCGATGCGACGATTCAAAAGAAATACGAATTCAATGAAATATTCTGGCAGATTGTCTTTGATATCCGGATAATAATTTCAAATTTAAATGGAGATGTGATGGATATATTATAAAGCAAATAGCAATTTCTATAGGCAGAAATATCCTCTAAATAGGGAATGAAACTTGAATTGCGATTTGTATAGGTAGAAAAAACACCTAAATAAAGAATGGAAATTGAATATTCTATTAATTTAGAATTGAACAGAAATATTCCATACATACATATATTTGATTATTTATTTTAAAATTTAACATTAATTATTCATAATTTTATTAGGGCAAAATCTACAGTAATAAATAAATAATATATAAGGTATCAATTATGGATGCTTGCCAGTTACAAAAAGCAAATATTTACATGCAAGTAAATAATATATGTGGCCACTCTTCATTATATTTTTAAAAAACTACGAATAATTCTACTCGAATAAAATAACACAAATCACAAATTGAATACTAGAATCTTGAATGAATGAATAATACATTAATTTTTACCCTATCAAACATCCGGTTTTATTATTGCATAAGATTCAATTTTTACTTTTTTAAACGACAAAGAACAAAATTCGAATATATATTTCTCATATATTAAATTAATAAAATATGTTTATTCAAGAGTACAACAAGAAATATATTACTCACATTTAGCAGGTATTACCTTTACCCTATTTGTCTTTGAGTCAGTATATGTTTATCCTTCATGGACATTACCTATAGCAAAGTATAGCTTAATATAGTAGACTCCTCCCTGTTAGGTATCTAATAAAGTGAAGGATGTTGCTATTATAAGAAGATAGAGTGTCCTGATCCGTCACTGTCTCCTAAATTGTAGTCATGAAGAAATAGGCACAAAAGAGAGTTAGTGAGGCACTGTAAAATGACTAATATTGTCAGCTATAATGGGAAATTAATTAAAAAATATGCCCCTAATTGTTCACCAAATAATTATATTGATACAAATATTAGTCCCATGTCTCAATCATTTAATTTTTTTAATGTACGACTAAATATAGCAATAATACTATGCCCTTAAAACTAAAAAAGTAATCAGTTACACAAATGCTACACAGAATCAGTACAATAACGTTCTTCTGTATTCACTTTCTGTTAATTATAGAGCAAGTAAATTAGACGAAAGAAAGGAGCACTGTTCATTATATTTATTACTTGGAGTAATAACGAAGGATTGTTTATTGAGTTGGCTCACGGTAACTTCGCATTAACTACCAAATTACGAGGCTATTAATATTGTCTATTTGGTGATAGCTTCCGGAAGACACATCTCAGATAGCAATTTCTATTTTGACATCTAGTATCTCTGAGTATTTGAATTACATTGAATTATTTCACTCTGAAACTGATATCAATATATTGCCACCAATGTAGGTCAGAACCCATGTCAGGATTTAAATTAAAGTAACTTTTCAAAGAATATGGTTTTAGTAAATATAGTTATTAGTGGTTTTGGTAAATAGAGTTTTTAGCTGTTTTAGTAAATATTGTTTTTAGTTGTTTTAGTAAATATAGTTTTTAGTTGTTTTAGTTAAAATAGTTTTTAGTTGTTTTAGTTAAAATAGTTTTTAGTTGTTTTAGTAAATATAGTTTTTAGTTGTTTTAGTAAATATAGTTTTTAGTTGTTTTAGTTAAAATAGTTTTTAGTTGTTTTAGTTAAAATAGTTTTTAGTTGTTTTAGTAAATATAGTTTTTAGTTGTTTTAGTTAATATAGTTTTTAGTTGTTTTAGTAAATATTGTTTTTAGTTGTTTTAGTTAAAATAGTTTTTAGTTGTTTTAGTAAATATAGTTTTTAGTTGTTTTAGTTAATATAGTTTTTAGTTGTTTTAGTTAAAATAGTTTTTAGTTGTTTTAGTAAATATAGTTTTTAGTTGTTTTAGTTAATATAGTTTTTAGTTGTTTTAGTAAATATTGTTTTTAGTTGTTTTAGTTAAAATAGTTTTTAGTTGTTTTAGTAAATATAGTTTTTAGTTGTTTTAGTTAATATAGTTTTTAGTTGTTTTAGTTAAAATAGTTTTAGCTGTTTTAGTAAATATTGTTTTTAGTTGTTTTAGTAAATATAGTTTTTAGCTGTTTTAGTTAAAATAGTTTTTAGTTGTTTTAGTTAAAATAGTTTTTAGTTGTTTTAGTAAATATAGTTTTTAGTTGTTTTAGTTAAAATAGTTTTTAGCTGTTTTAGTAAATATTGTTTTTAGTTGTTTTAGTAAATATAGTTTTTAGCTGTTTTAGTTAAAATAGTTTTTAGTTGTTTTAGTTAAAATAGTTTTTAGTTGTTTTAGTAAATATAGTTTTTAGTTGTTTTAGTAAATATAGTTTTTAGTTGTTTTAGTAAATATAGTTTTTAGTTGTTTTAGTAAATATAGTTTTTAGTTGTTTTAGTAAATATAGTTTTTAGTTGTTTTAGTAAATATAGTTTTTAGTTGTTTTAGTAAATATAGTTTTTAGTTGTTTTAGTAAATATAGTTTTAAGTTGTTTTAGTAAATGTAGTTTTTAGTTAATTTAGTAAATATAGTTTTTAGTTGTTTTAGTAAATATAGTTTTAAGTTGTTTTAATAAATGTAGTTTTTAGTTGTCTTAGTAAATATAGTTTTTAGTTGTTTTAGTAAATATAGGTTTTAGTTGTTTTAGTAAATATAGTTTTTAGTTGTTTTAGTAAATATAGTTTTTAGTTGTTTTAGTAAATATAGTTTTAAGTTGTTTTAGTAAATATAGTTTTAAGTTGTTTTAGTAAATGTAGTTTTTAGTTGTCTTAGTAAATATAGTTTTAAGTTGTTTTAGTAAATATAGTTTTTAGTTGTTTTAGTAAATATAGTTTTTAGTTGTCTTAGTAAATATAGTTTTTAGTTGTTTTAGTAAATATAGTTTTTAGTTGTTTTAGTAAATATAGTTTTTAGTTGTTTTAGTAAATATAGATTTTAGTTGTTTTAGTAAATATAGATTTTAGTTGTTTTAGTGTTTATATTTCACCAGTTTTAACTTTCCCGTAACCTTAGCTACATCTAATTTGTATTTTTAATTCGAATTGTATATTGTTTAGTTTGTTTTGTACATACTTTGTAAGCTTAAATAAATAAATAAAAATAAATAGATAATATAAATATGAAAGTGGTATCCAATCATTATAATCTATCTGAAATAGGAATATTTTTCGCTTGATCTTTATGTCTTTTTTCATAATTGAATTTAGGTAGGTACATTGCCCTGCCATTCTTACAACATTACCAACATTTTGACAATATTGGGACAATGTTACCTGGATTAATACTGCTATACACGAGTTGACCCTCTATTATAGTATTTTTATTTGTAAATATTTGTATTTGTACTATCACATATTATTGCATTTTAAGATCAGTCTTGTTTAGTTAATAAGTTTTGATATCTCTTAGTTGGCAATATCAACACAGTAGAACTAGATTAATGGTCATAACAATAAATAAGAAATACTTATAAAATTTGAGCAGGAGTCAATAGAAGAATTTAATAAAATATTCTGGGAGATTGTGTTTGATATCTGAATAATGATTACTAGTTTTTTTGAAATAAGAAAATTGCTCACTATAGAGGCTACAATTAATTCACTATACAGGATTTCATTATAAAGGAGTTCCACTGTACTTTGTATTTTTATCTTATTTTTAATTTTACTTATTATATTCTAATTGAATATATTTTATTTTATTTTAACCAAAAATGTGTATATGTACCTAATCCATATTTTTATGTTATCTTTTTTTCTTTCCAATCAAGAATTGAATTGAATTTTATTTTATTTATTCGAACTAAACGTTAGGAATAATTTTGAAAAAACCTAATTTATTATGCTGAGTTTATGAACTAAAAGAGAATTGATATAAACAATAATGGTAGTTTTGTCTATTTGAATACACTCCTCATACTGAATTTTACCATGAAAAAAATTGCAATTACACAATAGCAAATATCTGCCGCTTAAGCTGTTTTTGTTTCTAGACTGAAAGCTCTAGTTCAAAGGATGTTGGTTATATCGAATGAATGGAACACTGCATTATTTTCTTATTTTTAAAGATTGAATTACAATCTTTGAAATCAAAATTGACCTCTTGAATTATATTGTAGTATCTCTCAAAAAGATTACTGCCTCAATTCTGAAACAGAAACTTCAGTATTTCTTCCGCCGTCAACAGCTTATTTCTGCCTCATTAGACTACAGAAGTGTCTGGCAAAGTTCTAGGTTTCCTCACTTACATTTCAAAGAGTGAAAATATCAGCTTCAGGCGAACTCTGCTTCCTTTCAAACTTTTGTATGGTTTCCGAAATAAAAAAAGTAAATCTCTGTAATATCTGGTGAAGCCGTTCTTGGAGATCTTCAAAGTTTGATAGTATAGATCCCTTTGCCTTATATTTCTCCTCTCCATACAACCTGATAGCCAAACAATTGGCTCAAAGATATTATTCTACTATTGTAGAGGAGAAGATGTCTGATTAAATTTTCCAGAAAAAGACTATATATTTAAATCATTTAAAATGATCAATAAATGATGGGGTCCCCGGGGGAGTGACATGGAAAATTAGCTAAGATTTTATTTCAATTATCGAATCATTATAATACATTGTACAATATGATACATTTTGTTCAATAATATTATATTAATTAATATCTGACTAAATTTTGGAAATTGTTAGTAGATATTTCTTTGAAGTCTTCCACAAATTTTCGTTAATGTATTTTTCTATTCCCTAATCGTATTATCCGTATTTTATATTTATTCACACTGTATTTTGCACAAGACAATTATACTACATTACAGACTTTTTATGTAATGAATCAAATGGTGAATCATTGATAATAAATTATTAATAAAGTATTATAAATATCAAGGAACTAGGGTAGGGGGATTAACTAATTTGATGTTTATTTCTGATATATTGAGTTATTGCCTTCATGGTATACGAATGAAGGAAAGTTAGCTATGATTGGAAGAATGGATAAATTACTCTTTGTCATTAAATCTCTATAAATCAATGTGAACAAAGTAAGATCATACCAAACTTTAATTCTATTATTTTAGAGAGATGGCAATATATGTTGTTATTTGCTTCAAGATCTGAAGATGTGGCTTATGATATTATTTGGGTCATGATATGCCTACTGTAGGCAGATAATATGCCTACTGTAGGCAGATAATATGCCTACTGTAGGCAGATAATATGCCTACTGTAGGCTGATAATATGCTTACTGTAGGTTGATAATATGCCTACTGTAGGCAGATAATATGCCTACTGTAGGCAGATAATATGCCTACTGTAGGCTGATAATATGCCTACTGTAGGCTGATAATATGCCTACTGTAGGCAGATAATATGCCTACTGTAGGCAGATAATATGCCTACTGTAGGCAGATAATATGCCTACTGTAGGCTGATAATATGCCTACTGTAGGCAGATAATATGCCTACTGTAGGCAGATAATATGCCTACTGTAGGCAGATAATATGCCTACTGTAGGCTGATAATATGCCTAGTGTAGGCTGTAATATAGATATCCATAAATATATATTTTTTTCTATTAAGTTATTCTAAGAAATCATTTATTTGAATGAGTAGATCTGCATTTAATAATAATTACTAATTGATATGAATTGTGATAAAATTACATTAATAAAATATTTGTTGAAAGCGGCTTATATATTTTGTGTAGTATATTCTTTTCTGTTTGTGTGGAATAGAGCTCGTTAATTTTATCACAGTAATAAATTTCATACAACTTTAGATATCAATATCAATTATCACTTATGTTTCCGAACATTAACAAACTTTGGAAACTGTTTGGACTCATTCTTCGCAATAATGGATTGGGTCTTCGATCGCTCTACATAGTTCTTATCAACAGAAATAATTGAATGAAGGAGCATCGATCATCTAAAATGGATTTAGGAAATCATTTCTGAAAATAGAGCAAACTGGAGAACTCAAATCAAAATTATTTCATAAAGATTTAGATAGAAAATAGCTTTAGGAATCATATTATCAGAACTTTTAACTGTATTTATAGGATGATTTTGTATTATAGAATGATTAATCTTGTCAATTATTCAATTATTCTATCAAACAACGCTATTATTCCAAACCTCCTTTTAGGCAGGTATAGAATAATTAGAACACGTACTGAGAATCAATAACAAATTACCTGTCTTATTCAAGTCAGGGAAAGCTTTAAAAGACATAACATTTATATCCCAAAAGAACAAATATAATTAAATTATAAACAAAATACAAAATATTATATCTAGAAGATATTATATCTTCATGTTGGGCACTCGTAGAGCGCCTACCTTTGCAACCGCTCATAAATGATCTTGAACATCCAATAATACTTGAGTTGGAAATAACCTTGACCTTGACATTTGACACGTTCGCTCACTAAATCTAATCAGTAGTTTACAAAAGTAAATTTGGTAGAGAGATACCAATTATATTCATGCCCTTCATGTTTCGAAATTCAAATTCCTAAATAACAATAGATATGTATCTATTAAATTTCATACTAAAAATCGTATAACTTTTAGTGAGTGAACTGCCCCTTTACGGGTCAGCTGAAGCAGCAGTAGCCCAGCGGGTTACCATCAAGTGGAAACATCCTCGAAAGAATGGGTTCTAGGTATAATGAACCCCGAAAAAAAACTCACCCCAAGTATATTCAGTAAAGTATACACTTTGTTACTATCCAAGCCACCCTGAGACCGCCAATCGGACCGCTAACCTAACCTTAGGTGAATATGGTATTTAGTATGTAACAAGGGTAGAGTAGCCAATCATCAAAAGAGCTCTTTTCAGATCAATAACCTGTACGGTTATGAAAGTGTTCTAAAATCTAACTCATCACTTAATTATTTTCAAAAGTTCAAACCCGAAATGTTATCATCATTTTCTAAATACAATTTAATATGGAGAAATTGAAAAACTTTTTCATCGTGCAATATTTATTTTAAATAACCGTAAGTAAGGACAATATCCTTGAAATTTAGATATTGCTATAGGTTACCAAAAAACTTCAGAAACTTCTGATTGATCTATACCCAGTTTCCGAGTACTGTGAGTGTTATTAATGAGTCCATTTGCCATATCCCGTTTTATCCCGTAATGTCCGTATTTGGTCCTGTACCACAACTAACCAGTTTGACATCTTTGTGATAGTTCAGAGCCATCTGGTGTAGGCCTGTTGCATCTTGAAAAAATCACTTCGCCGATGAAGACGACCATGGCCAATGCCAAACCTGTGAGGAAGCGAAAAAAGTGTTGCCATATTAGATTTTAGTGAAGATATGAAGGGTCTGGAATTATATTAGTTTTCAATATCGATCTCCCACTTTTAAACGTCGCAGCGGTCAAACACTTTTACAGTACTCAAAAATTTATGATTGTTAGATTAGTTCATCGCCAAAGTTTACATTCATTTTCCAATTACTGTTAGTGTCCCAAAACAGGAAAATATTTTTCTGTTATTTTTATACATATGTACAGTATGGGCATCAAAATGTTTCCGCTTTTTCAAATACTTGTAAATCGTTAGCCAATCTTGGTCTCTTTATCTTGGTCTCTTTTTCTCCGCCTCTTATTGTACTATTAACAGGTAAAAACATTTAACTGATGGACATAGTTTAAGAACAGATAAGCAAAGAGTGAGGGTGATTTTTTTTGTCATTGCGCGAAGGTTATTCTTAGAGCTAACTCTGTGATTTTACTTACTAAAAGGCAATGAATAAAAGGAAAAAATATTATAATGGTAGACATTTTAATACAGGGTGATTACACTTCTTCCTTGGAAACTATTTGGAAATAGAACAACTTCAGTGATATTTTGATCTCATTTAAGTTTTCACTCTGAATATTCGTACTTCGCTTGTTCATCGTGTGTTTAAGGATCGTATCACACATGCATTTTTAGGTGACCAGACAACTCGTCGCCGGACAATTCGCCGCGGACAATTCGCCATGAGGACAACTTGCCGCTAGGACAATTTGCTGACAAAACAACTCGCCGTGTGATATATGTTTTGCTGCCGTATACACCATTTATATGTAAAAAATATTTTTAATATAAGCTGCGTGTTGTAAATTAATAATCAAATTTTTTAAGCAGTATTTGAAAATGTTTTCCTTTCCATTTCTAAAGTTAAATATAATGTTTTTTTAATTATTATATAAACATAGTAAATGTGTCGTAAATTAACAATAGCATTTTCTTCGTTCTATTTGAATGTATTTTGCCTAAAATAATTTGCTATTGAAAAGAAAACAAGTTCAGGTGTCTTCTTAACACGTTTAATGACTTTTAAAATTACTTTATCAATGAAAATAAAGTTTATTTAACTACGAAGTCTTCGATTTTTTTCTTAGGTAGGCTAATAATTTAAATTTACTATCACCTCATTATTTTCCTCTTCTATTCGTGAGTGCAGTCACTTTCCTTCTCATATCATTCCTTGTTAAGTGATTGCATTCACGAAATAGCTTTTCTGTATCCATGAGCATTTTCACGGACTGGTGGTTGGTGCCTTTGTTCAATGAGTCACTTTGCTCTCTGACTTCTTCTTCCTGTCCCCTGTATTTAATTTCCTTTTGACATCTACTAGAAAGCCCTACGTTTCGAAGCAGACGTTAAATACTTCTAAATTTATATTAATAGCTCTGATATATTTTGGAACCTGAAATATTCTCACAGATATAACAAAATAAACTAATTAATTGAAATAATGAAGTATGTTATGCTACTGTTTTACGTCAGTCTTGAAAAAATAGAAACAAATCATTGTTCAAATTTATATTATTTTTAAATATATGTAAATGATGTATACGTCGGCAAAACTTAAATCACGCGGCGAGTTGTCCTAGCGGCGAGTTGTCCTCATGTTGAATTGTCCGCGGCGAGTTGTCCTAGAACCGCATTTTAAACATCGTGGAAAAAAAGCTCTAGTTAAAGTGTGTTTACACTTACTTTTCTTATCGCTGATGGAAGAATAACATAAAATTTATATTTCAGCAATATAATAACGCAAGAAGAGCTTTTTTTCTGCGCTCTTAAAAATGCAAGAGTGAAGCAGGCTTTAACCACACAATGAACAAGCGAAGAACTAATGTTTATAATGAAAACTTCGATGAGATCAAAAAATAGTTTCCATGGGGAAGAAGTGTAAGCACCATGTATTAAAATGTCTCCCATTATAATATTTTTTTCCTTTTTTATTCACTGCCTTTTAGTAAGTAAAATCACAGAGTTAGCTCTAAGAATAACCTTTGCGCAATGACAAAAATAATCACCCTCAATTTTTGCTTACCTGTTCTTAAACCATGTCCATCAGTTCAAAATTTGTTTTTACCTGTTAATAGTTCAATAAGAGGCGAAGAAAAAGTGACCAAGATTCAGTTTTTTCGTTCATTGGTAAACGATTTACAAGTATTTGAAAAAGCGGAAACATTTTTGTGGACCATACTGTATATATGAACATTGTCACAGACTGGTGGTAGGTAAATTTATTCATGAGCCACTTTCCTGTCTAACTTCTTCTTCGAGGTCCATTTCACGAATTTTCCATCAGCAAAATGGCACTTTGGTTACTTTATACCAGTGTTAGTTACATATTCCCTAACAGTACTTTCAATTATGAATTTGTGAACAAAAAATTCTGCATCATATAGGTATGTAAGTGTTAAAACGATTGAAATATTAAACATAAGTAACAAATATACTAAACTATCAACTGACGGAATAACTTAAAATAACCTGAATCTATTTCTTCTTGTTAAATGTTTGATTCCATAAACTTACCACACCCAAAGAGGGCTAGAACTCCTAGAAAGTCTGCAATGGACATAGGTCTCAAACTGTCAGTTTTGGCTCCTTTTTTACAGTTGAAAGAGCCCTTCATGATGTCATTGAGTAACTTCTTCAGAATACCAGACTCGATGAGTGAGGAGATGCTGGTTTGGGTTGGTACAAACATTAACATAATGGGTCAATTTAAGGAATTTGTATGGATGAGTGACTTCTAGATTCAATTTTGTTCTTCTCTAATGTATTTGTTGATTTTAATGTAAAATATATTCTTTTTAAACAAATAATTATTTAAGCAAACTTAGAACCTGGTTAACAAACCAATTGTGAATTTTTTAAATTATCCTTTATTCTAAAGGAACAAATTCAAATATTTTAAAAACTTCAAAACTAAAATCGGAATCCTGGTGTAATTTAGGGTTGAGACAATATGCTTTTGAAGTCATAGATACCGAAAATATTATTGATTGGAAAAATTAAACGTTATTTAAATCGTTCTAAACCAGCGTTTTACAGTATTCGATACACCTTCATTTCGTTTCGTCTATGATATTCTAAATATCTATGATTTTAACAGCATATTGTCACAACCCTACGAGAGATGACTTGCACTCACGCTTTCTTCAGCTTCTCATTGTATGGAGTCCCTTTGGACATCATAATAACCATGTTAACTGGTAGAAATTGCTTAGACGCGATATGAAAATTGCATTCTCCGGTCTGAAAATATAAAACTTGGATAGTCACAAGGATTTAGATGATAAGGTTAGTCACTGTTACCTAACTATAATCTAAATTTATCACAGTACAAACTTTATACTTTGCAATTAAGTTCTTTTATATTGTATGTCGTTTATTATATCCTTGTATTAAGTAGCGTATTTTTATAAATAGGTAGATGGGTGCTCGGAAATCATCTAGCATTCACATATTGCACAGCTCTTCCAGCCACATACAATTGGTAATTTATTGTATATTTCAAATATTAGACTTATTTGTTTAGATTTAGTCTGTATTAATAAAATAGTATACGTATTTTGTATATTTCTTGGATTTTGTTGACTTTTGATTAATCTTTCTGTCCATACTTAGGCAATTGAAAATAGGAACAGGTTAAGCTGATCGAAGTAATCACCATGGCAGTCAGGGTGCAACGAGAGCGCAGCGTGGGTGCCAAACTGACCGATTTGGGGATAATTTTACTCCGTCGAAACTGCGCAGAGCTACTCTGGGCATCTGCTCCTATTTGCCTAGCGCGCTGCCTAACTGCGAATGAGCGGTCCTTAGCCAAAACTGCTATATTTGTAATCATGCAAGGACAATTCATCCAAGGACAATTCGTCCACGAATTGCTCTATTTTGTATTATACTTATAATGCGTGTATATTAAATATTAGATACTATTTTAATATATTCTGCAATATAAAAGTATAAAACAACATTTTTTGATGGTAATTAGAAATTCATGGGCTTTACCTAAATTTTTATTACAATCTTCTTCTCCTGCTCCTATACTTGCCGGCAACAGTAAAATAATAAAACTGAATATTTTTTTAATGAAATATGAAACGAGGTAAATAACTCAAAAATACAGTCAAACCATGTAGCATACCAAATTTTATAACTGCAATCGATAAATAAATATTTTTTATGTGTTCATATAATAACTTTCGGTTTAACTCACTATTATAATATTATTAATTTACACCTGGCTATTGATATATAAAATAGTGAAAAATGATATGAAATATATCACTTGAACACTTTAAAATAACAAAATAAAGCTATTCGTGGAAGTAATATCCGTTGAACAAAATGTCCGTTGGACGAAATATCCGTGGACAAAATGTACGTGGACGAATTTTCCGTGGACGAAATGTCCTAGGCCCATTAGTAATATAATATTACAGTCATGGCTATGGGCCACGAATCTGCAGTTGGGCAGTGCGCTAGGCAAATATAAGGAGCATGTGCCCAGAGTAGTTCTGTGCAGTTACGACGGAGTAGATTACCTCCCAAAGCGGTCAGTTTGGTGCCCACGCTGCGCTATCGTGGCTCCCTGACTGCCGTGGTGATTACTCCGATAGGCTTAACCGCTGCCTCCAATCTGCTCCTATTTTCAATTGGGTAGTAATAATTATTAATTTGTAGTCACTTTCTATAATTACAGGCTACCACTCACACACTAATAACAATCTCAACTTCGTTAATTAGATAAATAAAGTTACTCGTTTAAATTAAACTTTATTTCTCCCACTAATCAAAATGATACATTGATACTATTATAGTGCTGTGGTATAACCACCTTTATAGACTTTACTCTAATTTTAACCAAAGGTAATGCCTTAATATTTCTGATAAGGCACTGATTCCTTTTATACTTCACCTTCTTGAAACCTTCATTAGCAGAAAACTGTATTGTAGTCCAGGGAGCAGCGAAGGCGTATTCACCTTTTTCCACCTTTGCACGTGACCCTTCAACGTCTACGCCACGTCCCAACGCTATGGTTTTCTTGAACATTTTACCCAGGGACGTATCATTTCCAGCAGTCTATAACATTGGATGTTATGGATAAGTGATTACACTTATTGATAGGCAGTTTAGTTGAATAGAAATAAGATACATACCTTTAAAGCATTGTAAATAGCGCTGCCTTGTCCCACGGCCACTGGGATATCAGTCTCTACGAACTCCTCTATGGAATCGAATGGGAGGGACAGCCTCGGAGTGATAAGCATGGCCTTCAGGTTACTCTTGTAGAAAGTGACCATGATGAGACTCATGGTCATCCAGACCCCGAGGATCAGTTTGCTCACATTTTTGTGGTCCAACGTCAGGTCTGATATTATTTTGCAAGAGAAAAACATGTCAAAGTTATAATTAGAGCATAAATAGTTTTTTATAATTATGATCAATTTGATACTTAGCAAATTAGTGAAGAAAATTAGTTTGGTAAGTTTCAGATGTACATTGGGAAATGGGCATATGGCTCGTTCGATGGACGAAGAGCCTAAACCTTGAAAAAAGGAGGTCTTCATGATAAAAATTAATTTCATCGTTTTCATTGTATTTTCATTGTTCCATCTTTTCGCAAAATAGGTATTTACAATAGTCATCCGTTGTATAATATATCCGTATATACCTTCAAAAATGTTTCTACAAACATTGAAGTCAACGTCTCCATATATATCTACCAAAATTTGGATATTTTCTAATGGTATATATTAAATATTTATATTTTCAGTAAGTTTATAAAAGCTTGGTAGTGATTGTTACCATATTCCCTCCGTATCAGGCCATATGTTTATTGTATACCAACAACCATATGGCACTTTTGCGTATCTACACAGGTATCAGGAAAATACTGAGTAAATCTGGATACGCTGAGAACTTATTAGAAACAATTCTAATCAACATCAATCTTTACCTTGCGACAGCAAAATTCTAGCACAGGATATGAGGGTGGCAGAAAATCCTTTAGTTTTAGCTTTCAGTCTGAAAACATCAAAATTCATTCATTTTTTGATAATTTTTGATAACTACCTAAATCTTCTTTTAATTTAATTAAAGTTGAAAGAAAATCTCAACAGTTTTTACTTATAAGTGACTGCCTAGATCAAAGTCAAAATAGAATAACTTAACTCAAACTTCATAATAACAGTAATTCAAGTTGTCGATAACAATCACTAGAATCAACTTTTCCTATTCTGTGGACAGTGTTTTGAACTCACTTTGACGTGACCGCATCTAAGAAGCGACCGGAGATGATCCAAGTGGTCGTCATGAAGAGCAGAGAGAATCCGATACCAGCCCATGACTAAATAGAATATTACTAAATAGAATATTTAGTAAATATAATATGTTATTTGTTAACAAAGAAACATTTTGTTTGTTCTATCCTAACATAAAAATCTGAGAGGAAATTGAAGAGAAGTTAGAAAATGAAGCCTACGATCATATTTAGCACAAAGTTTAAGACTTTGCAGTTCAAGAGCATAACTCTAGCGCTATCCTCTAAACCTGCAAGTAGCGTTAAAAATAATAAACTTGGGAAGATTTAACATTTAATATATAATGATTATAGTTTTAATAATTAAAAGTGAATTGCGTTTTAAATCTCACATATGCAGTGAAGGGTTTAACGAATCCCAGAAGGTCAGACTCCTGCAATGATTTCTTGTATCCGATGGTGTGACTTAAAACATAAGCAACTTCAAAGTCAAGGCCTTCCTTCTTCCGAGGATCTATGGCGACGATGGTTGCCGCGAAATCTCCGGCCTGAAACCACGAGCACATACAAATTTTCATTAAATTTTGATTAAATAAAATTAAAAAAAAAATTTAGAATATTGATTACATTTCTTTAATTTTGATTATTCTTTACTATTTTTATTAGTTTTTATTTTATTTCTGATTACATATATTTTCAATTTTTGATCATTTTTTTCCAAATTTAGCAATCTAAAATTCATTCATACTCTTCAAATTATCGAAAAATGTCTTGGAAATTATTTAATTGAATATAATTAAACACAGTAATTTTATATATACGATTTACTTTTCAAAAAGTAGGTTAAAAATCTAAAGAAATAACAATTAGTTTCTTTTTCTTACACCAGTTCGAAGGTCTTCCAACATTTCAATCGCATTTATCTTCTTTTCAACTTCGAAACTGAGAGAAAAGAAAACAGAAAAACAAGATTATTTTCAAGAGTGTCATAAGTTGATGTAGCTAATCATTATACATATTATTCCTCTGGAAATATTTATATTCAATAATAAAAAAAGTTTGGATAGTTTTATTATCTCACCAGAAGTTAAAATGTTTGGAGAGTGTCTTCCAAATTTCGGCAGTCAGTCCCATAAAAATTTCCGATCCATCCGGTTTAGGTAAGAAAAAAGAAAATGGCGGATTCTGTTATCGAAAAATGGAAAAAATGAATAACTTCATCAAAAACTATGAAGATAGAAATAAAATAAATAAATATATATTTCTGTTAAATTGTTAAAGTAAATATAAATTTTAGAATAATCACAATGTTAAACCCTATATACATATATTATTTTTCTCACTGTGACTGTAGGTAACTTCAAACATCTGTCAAGTGGGAACCCATTCTTGTCCACCATCTTTGTTGCTGTAAGATGTCACTGATATGTTCTGTGAGAAAAAAAATCTGATGTTGTTATAACTTATATGCGACACAGATAGCAAGTTATAAGGTATAACATAATATAAACAATAGCGTGTTGTCTTAACTCATATATTCATTGCTTCATAGTTATATTTTTCTTACCAAAAAATTGGAAAATTATTATAAAAAAATGATTCAATATTCCATCCAATTTCATGGGTAATTAATTATTAGGCGAGAAAACAATATTTTATTTTATTACCAATTATTATCTCAGAAAATCTTTGCTACAAGAACGCTTTATGAATTTCCATTGAAGTTAATTATTATTTTCAATTCAATCTATTAATTCACACTAATGTAAATTAAATGCTTTAAATAATCGTTCCATTGAAAAGTTAAAGAGGGAAAGTCTTTGACTCGATAGGCAAGCTATAGAAAACTTTAAAATAAATATATAACTTCAATAGAATTTTAATGTCAATATTAAATATTTAAATAATGATAATATAGAAGGAACTAAAGTAATTTTTTATAATAATTATTACAAGGCTAATTTACTCACGACTAACACTATACTGTTTCAATGAAGCTTAACTCACTTCAAACAGACGTTCATAAACAACTCATCTGATACAACTGCTTACAATCCAAACCTATTTCCTTTATATAGTGATAATAAATTACTCTTTATTCATTCATTCAATCATTGCTGAACTTTCAAACAGACTGATTAAATTGTTTAAATCTACAGAGCAGTTTGATTAACCAGATATCTATAATAAGAATCGGGAGAATGTTAGCCATTGAAATAATCATATAGTTTTGTTTTTAATATATACTTGAACATACAATGATACAGAGATCTCTATGAGAAACAGATTTATATCACTAGGGTATGTTCTTGATTATCAGTCAGTACTACATCTTCGGACATATAAAAATATATAAAAATTGTTATTATTGCACAGTGCTATCTAATACTTCTGCAAACCTAGGCTCCGAAGATGTAGTACTGACCAATAATAAAGAACTTACCCTATGTTCATATTTTATTGATATAATTTTTCATAACTATTTAGATCTTCTATCACTTTTTTATATACTAAATACATTTTATATATCCTATCATCTTAATATCGGCATTAACTAAGTGATAGTATAAATTGTACATTGAATTATTTAAGTTTAATAACTTAGTTTTATTTATGAGCAATAAGAAAAATAATTTGAAAAAAAAACATATATTGAACGTAAAATATTGATAAACTCTACGGAGTTTGGTTCTAATATTACATTTACTTATAATTTTTTTTATATCTAATAATTCAAAATTGGTCAATTTTAAATTTACAAAATGGAGTATTTTCAACCTTGCACTATGCAATTTATGAATAAGTGACAGCAATTTTCCCTCGGTGGAATCTTTCCTGGCGAAATTTTCCCAGGTGGAATTTTCCCCGGCGAAATTTTCCTAGTGTGGAAAAATACAAGTCGGACTTTACCCGATAGAATTTTCCAGTGGATATCAAATTTATTTGATTAAATTTGTAAATCACTCATTAGATGTAAATTTAAATTTGTACTCTAACAAGTTTTAAAGGGGAAAATTTTCACATTAGCGCCACCTTAGCTTGCCTTATTGTTCAATTTTATATTAATTAAAAGAGTTAGGTACACAAATAGTTAACTTTATTAAACTCATTGTAGCTATTCATTCTTAAATAGGTACAGACCCATTTTCGATCTATAATCTGGCTTAGATACTGTAAACAGTCATTTTTTTTCTTCATCAATAACAGTGAAGAATAAATTCGTGCGTAAATTATTTAAGGTACAGTTTGTGCACCAAAACACTATAGTTAAATACATATGTTCTGAATTTATAAGAAATACCATTGCATTTTTCTTTATAGGGTAAATTCCCAGTTATTGACCGGATACAAGTTGTAGTATTATTTTAGCTAGTTATTTCAAAGTTACATTTTCTTTATTTATTATTTATCTAGTTTAACATAGAAATGTATATTCCGCGGGAAAAATTAAAGAGAGGAAATATCCGAATATTCCACTGCTGAAAATTCAAAGAACCAATCACTTATTGTTATTTTAATTATTTTCATCACAGTACTCTCGATTAAAAGATTGCTTAAATATGTAATTTAATTAAAAAACGATAAAAGTTGAATTAAATCTTATAAATGATTTAAAACGCTACACATTTTTACTGTTGAAAGCAATTCAAGTATCATTAAATAATTTATTATTCTTTACATTGCTACCACTGATTAAATGATTGTTTTAATTTGGTATTTACTTTGGTATTTCAAACTATTTAATTTGATATTAAATGGTATTAAATTCGCTACTTGATTTGGTTTAAAAATAACATTTGATTGATCAGTTAATACAACATCAACCTTGTACAACATCAACCTTGTACAACATCAACCTTGTACAACATCAACCTTGTACAACATCAACCTTGAACTACATCAACCTTGTACAGCATCAACCTTTCACTACATCAACCTTGTACAACATCATCCTTTCACTGAATCAACCTTGTACTACATCAACCTTGTGCAACATCAACCTTGTACAACATCAACCTTGTACAACATCAGCCTTTCACTGAATCAACCTTGTACTACATCAACCTTGTACAGCATCAAACTACTAAACCTAACAACAAACTACCAAACCTAACAACAAACTACCAAACCTAACAACAAACTACCAAACCTAACAACAAACTACCAAACCTAACAACAAACTACCAAACCTAACAACAAACTACCAAACCTAACAACAAACTACCAAACCTAACAACAAACTACCAAACCTAACAACAAATTACCAAACCTAACAACAAACTACCAAACCTAACAACAAACTACCAAACCTAACAACAAATTACCAAACCTAACAACAAACTACCAAACCTAACAACAAACTACCAAACCAAACAACAAACTACCAAACCTAACAACAAACTACCAAACATAACAACAAATTACCAAACCTAACAACAAACTACCAAACATAACAACAAATTACCAAACCTAACAACAAACTACCAAACCAAACAACAAACACAAATCCACCACAAAACACCCGAACAATTCCACACGAGCGAAATGATCGCATTTTCTGTCGGTTTATTTAGGTGTGATTACAATGGCGCAAAGGAAACTGTTTATCTTATTCCCAATCTCTTTGCTGAATGTTCTCTGAGGGAAAAGAAAATAACTTCCCTCTTGTTTGGTGACAGTGTTTACTACACTGAATTCTAGTTAGCAATGTTTGAACTGTAAGATGACCAATTTGTCGTACGTTACATTTGTCTTTATTCTCACAGATTCAAGAAATAGAATTTTATATAGAATTTTATGATTGAAGTGTTGTTTGTTCAGATGAAAGGAGTTATCCACATTAACTTATTTGTTCACTGTAAGAAATCATAGAGAAATGATATCAATAATAAGTATTTTTTCTCATTGCTCAAGTTACGTAGAATCATAATTATATAATAATTATTGCAAAACAAACTCGTTGTTCATTTAGTCTTCATTAACTAAAGTATTTAAACAATCAATGTCAACACAAGTGTAAACAGTACACTCAAGAGAACATATTCAAATAATTTCAAACTAACGACATGACAAAATCATCGTAAATAAAATTATTCGGCTACAAATATTATCTAATTATTGAAATTTTCTCCTCAAGTGTGCAACAGTATTGGGAATGGGTATACAATATATACATACTTATAGGAAGGTCCATATACAAACATATTGTTCGCGTGCTGGCCCGTCGTGCTCATTATCGGAAAAAAGATAGAAAACAAAGAGAAAAGAAATCGCTCAGGGTAGCACAGTAAAAGAAAATTCTTTAGAGGAATTCTGAACGCTGATACGATTCATCAGACGAAATACTTTCTGTGATTTATTGTTAGTTGAATTATTTGATTACTACAATATGGCAAGCTATGACACACACTAAAGTATATGTCAAGAAATTAGCAATATTCATTGAGAATTTCTAATATAGCATATATAAATATTTTCTCTTTCATTTACTGTCATTTAATTAATGTTTCCATGCAGCAAAAGTTTCATTTTTTATAAGATTTATTAAGCTTATAACTTTCATCCTAATATGAAAATATTTGAAATAGCTTAATCTAAAAGTAATTAACATGATCTATCTGACTACAAAAAGTATTACATTGTAAAATATTAAAAAAGAATCATTTTACAAATTTATAAATGAAAATATCACTGGTAACGTCTATTTAAACAGGATCGAAATTTCTTGAAATAGACAATAAGCTCAATATTCGATTAGATATTACGCTATAAAGCTGATATTCAATTTTTATATTTTATCTCGTTGATTTTTTATTCCTATGTATATTGTTCTTCATCAAGCATTCCAGAAAAATTCAATATCATCCTAGACATAGAGAATTACTAATTATTATAATCCATTAACACACATATATAAATATATATACGTATAGTGAGAAAGAAATATGTTAAAACTAGAATACCTTCACTCGGTAGAGCGCATACCTTCACTGCTACTTATAAATGACCTTGACCATCCAATAATACTTATTTTGACCTCAACCTTTGACCCGTTTGCTCCTAAAATGGTGTGACCAATCGTCCCACCAAGTTTCATGCAATTTGGTTGAATACTTTTTGAGTTATGATTGACTTTAACCTTGACCTTTGAACGAATCGTTCCCAAAATTTTACCAGATGCTTCATCGACCAATCATTCCATCAAATTACAGGTAATTTGGTTGAATACTTTTGGATTATGAAGTCATAAATAGACTGGATCGTGATCTTTGATCCGATTACTCCCAAAATATAACCAATTGGTTCCTAGATATTGACTAATCGTTCCATTAAATTTCAGGCCATTTGATTGAATACTTATTGAGTTATGAATGACCTTGACCTTTGACCGGATCGCTTCCAAAATTCTACCAGCATGTTCTTGGACATTGACCAATCGTCCCAACAAATTTTAGGTCATTTGGTCGACTATTTCTTTGAGTTATGCGAATAACAAGATGAAAAATAATTAAATGTAGAGTAAAATATAACCTTCCGCAGCATATACGAAGGTAATAACATAAAATAAAGTGTAATCTGAAGCATATAAAAGTCTTGTGAATAGAGTACATTTCTGGTTGCTCTTATTAACTGTCTTCTCAGTGTAACCAGGGGAAAAAGAAACATTATTTCCAGGAGTAGAATATATCTACCAATTTTCAGCATAGAAAACAGTGAAGAAACATGCAAGTAAGACTTTGAAAATAAGTCACTTTATATGGAATTAAGGTATCACTCAGTTGCGAGAACACTTGATCATTGAAACAAATACCTACATTTTAAATAAAGAACATGAAGGATTTTAAATAAACAAGTTTAAAAACTGATTTCATTTTTGCAAAGTCAAATGGTAAGAAATGGTCTCACGATATGGCAAATGACAACTTTTATCGTAGTCGGTAACGATTGTTGAAATAGCCTGATTTGCTCGCAAAAAAGCATTTTCTTGGAGCCAAATTGTCTTGGGACCAATTGTTCTCGCCCCAATTATCCTGGACCCAACTGTCGGTCCACGATACATAATTTTCTTTGATATTTTACAGTGTATATTATAAATCAGTCACCTATCTGAAATAGAAAGATCTCCTTGAACATTTAAAACACGAACCAGGACTATAAAAGCTACGGAAATAATTACACAGCTGCTTTGAAGAGTAATGTTTATTTTACGATTTAAAAAATTATGTTTACCATGTTAATTATAAGTAATTTATTAGTTTAAACACATGCTAGATTTAAATTATATTTGCTTTGGCTGACTAAGAAAATCCATGTGATTATTAATGTTCATTTATTTTTTATTTTTTACAATAGAAAAATTTGTAATTAATCGAGTTATTTTTGTGGATACTTGAAACAGTTGAATCCTGTTGATAAATTTATTTAAAGTTATGAATTTAATTGTCACTTAAGATTGGGGTAAAGAAGGTAGATTTAGAAACGTGGGTTTAACCACACATTACAATTTTCAATCGACTCTATATAGATAATTAATTTTACTTTCTTCAATATAAAATATCAACGCTTGATTAAAGTATTAATAAGGAATATATCATGAAATAATGCATATGTTCCTCAGGTATAAATAATTTATATCATTATCAATGAAAGATGATTATACAGATTATTTAAATTCAAAGTATATTGTAATTCCTTTCAAAATTCTAACCCTAATCAATCTCTGTCCTATAAAATAACAACCCTTTACTTCCCACAAACTTTATTCCCATGACTGTTAGGACTCTTTTTCTTCTCCAAGATATTTATGGTCATTAGGTAATCCAGAGTGGAATCTCAGGCAGATTTTATCGGGATATTTTTCACAGGATACATTTACCCAACTCTCCAGTTAGATTGTCTTAAAGGCTTAAAGGATCACACATTGAAAATTGGACTATACTGTTATTACACGCATATATTCTTGAATTTAATAGCTCCCTGTTTTAAGGAAGGCTATTCGGTATTCAACCTCGTATTCGTTTGGGTATGAATTCTCACAGAAAGCTTTATAATGCTTTTCATAATAGTCCTCAAGATGAAATTATATTGTTTGGTTGTTTTTAACATTCGTATTTCATTACATACCTACAGTTCAATTTATCCATTTATCATAATAATACAAATTGCAACTACAATCTATTTAAAATTAAACATACAGGTTGAATAAAATAAAAACCGTAATTATTGCAATATGTCAACAGACTTAATTGGATTGATATATTTTTTAATTCTAAGATCAAATAAGTTCGTAACCATTCGATCTCTCTCCCACATCAAAATTGAAATAGTTTAATTTCAAGCCTGTGAAACAATATATCATCAGAAGTCAAATGGCAAAACCTTTAATTTCAGCTTTTAAATATATAAAATGTGTACCAATTAATGTTTTTACTGCAAAAATAAAAACTGCATTTAACAACCGCATTTATGACTCAACCAAAATAAATATATTTTAAAAACCTTGCAAGTGGTCAGAGAAACTAATTAACTTTTTCATGATTGCATAATCATTATATAAATATAATTAAAATGAGCAATTTTGCCACGTAATCACATTAAAATATAATTCTAGCTCAGATATAATATTATTTGGTGAAATATAAAAAGGTCTTTAATTACGTAGGGATAAACCGGTTTTTTCAGGCTGAAAAAAATTATAAGTGGCAGATTGCCTTTAATATATCGATTACACTTATTATTAATCGTATTTTTACTTAAAACATCAGTATTACACAAATTGTAATACTAGGCTTAGAACTTTAGATTATATCAATATTTTATCATAGGTTGCGCATCTCCCGTCTCAATTGTTTATGGAACTATAAATAAAATACAATCATTTACATTATAACTGTGTAGCAACAGAATCTAGCAAAGCAACCAAAATCTAGAATATAATGAATCAATTGCAAAATCAATTCCGGTGCAAAGAATTCAAAGGGATAGGTAATAAAATAAATGAAACATCTAAATACTAATATGTCATTTCTAAAGAATTAACTGATGTACTGTTAAAACGTCCCAGATATCCAGATATCCCAGATATTACAATTTCTAATTGAGTCCTGTAGCAATAGTCCGTGATTGATTCAGTCATAATTAGGGTTGTGACAATATGCGTTTGAAATCATAGATCCTGAAAATATTATATAGACGGATTGAATTGAAGAGTATTAAATCTTTCTAAACCAGCGGTATATAGAATTCGATACCATTTCATTTCGATTTGTCTATGATAATCTTAAAATCTATGATTTTAAAAGCATATTGTCACAACCCTATAAATAACCTAGGCAAAAGAAAGCACAATTACAGTCACGAGTTTGTACTATTTTGTTATAGAAATATAGGTATACCTATTTGAATAAAAGTAAATATATTTTAATCTCTCGATCATTTACAGTTCATTTTCTGTCCACTTTATTACTCATTTTTACACATAATTGAGTTTGTAAGTGTAAGTCCTTTTTTGTAACGGCTGTAGGACAGCTGCCAAGAGGACATCTGCCATACTACAAACTTAACTATACTAAGCCTTTATGTTAAAATAATAATATACTACACATTGAAGTTTAATTTAACAACCGGATTACATTAATTGACCTAATGCAAAATTATAATAGATAGTATGGCAGTTGTCCACATTGAAATTTGACATATGGGAGTTGTCTGCATGGCAGTTGTCCGTACACCGTTTGACACAAAACTGTCCACGTACAGAGAAATCAAATAGAAAAATTATTATTTATTTCCATAAAAGTTACAACTTGTGAAATATTAAATTCTTACAACGTTGCACAATACACTGGGATAACACTTTAAAAGTAAGAAATAAAATGAATATCGTTTTACTATACAATAGTTGACAATCTTTTAAATTATTGTTCGAGATAAGCTAATTACAGGTTATCAAGAAAAATACAATGTTTACAGCAGAAACCTTATATACATGTACATATGTTTTTGCCAGCAGTATGGACATGATGGAAAAAATCACATAAAAAATTATCATTGCAAGAAGGGTTCAAATTTGATCTTAATAAACATTGTAAACATGATTAATTATTGAATAAACATCAATTTTAAGAGCAACTGCGTAATTATAGAAGCTTTAATAGGCCCGTTTCTTCAGCTATATTAACAGTTGCTTGTGAAGCAGAGTTGCAAGCAGAGTTGCAAGGTGAGTACATATAGTCAGCCATGTTTCAAAGTGAGCAGTTACTAAGACCCTACCAAACGAAAAACCTACCCCAAATATAAACCATTCTAACTAAAAATTTACAACAATAAAAGAGCGCAATTGCTTTTTATAGCTTCAAAATTTATACCCCTAACCCATAATAAAACAACAAAATCATTTTCAGATTTTGAATCTGTAAAATTATTACTTTACCAGCGGACCATTTTGACCCTTGACCTATTTTCAGCCTCTGTCATCGGATGGGTTCGTTTTTCACGTGGAAGGGTCTGAACAATATTGAAAAATATTTAATAATTTTAAATTACTGTGGTACAATTACAATATTTTCAATTGTACAGTACAATGTTCGGTCATCAACATGGTTATTTATTATTCAGATATTATTCAACTAATTTAGAGTACTATAGCAATTTTCAAGTTTTCTCAAGAAAAATGATTCAAAATAGTTAGGGGTATAACGTCACAGTACACAAACTTCCAATGCATTAGAAAAGTTCTGACTCTGTTCTCCTATAAATTGTACCAATACTACTTTTTGGTCAGAAAACAATAGAGTGTGAATTATGTTGTGCAATCTTTTAAACTATTTTTAGTGCAAAGGCAGTGATATAAGTTCCTGCTTCAGTAAGTATAATATCTCCCCATGGACAAAATATAGTAGAGTATAGAATATAAAAAGCATCCAGAGGAAGATTTTTTTTTAAACTTGAAATATATTATATTCAAAAATAGTATGATTCGAACATAGTTCTCAATATTGTCATATCTCATTTCAGGTAAAATGGCTCGTTTTCAAATTGTCTTCATCGCCTGCATGGTTCTCCTGATTCTCTTCTTCACTGCTTCCGTTGAAGCAAAGAGATGGGACAGATGGGACACTCTAGAGCTCAGGGAGGGTGAATCCTGCCCTCCTGGGTTCACTGAGGAAAAATCATCCCTGCTTACCAAGTGTATTCCGATGGCAAGACAAGTCCAAGGGCGTTGAGATCAAAAATTGTTTTATGTTACTCTTCCCAATGTATTCCTAAATATTATACGAATATATCTGAGTGTGTTTTTTGATTAGGACAATTTGATATGCTAGAATAAATTTTTCATCAAGTTTTAGGATTACCAGTTAGTGTGTCTAACTCAAAAGGAAAATGTATCAGGTACAAGCATCAACAAAATATATGATTCCTATAAACTGGACATTGCTCATTACCCATATTTTATCAAATGTCTTTAAACTTGAAATAGTATATTTCAAAATTGTTAGATAATACTTTTTGTCAAGGTGTATGAAACGCAAATAAAATGTAACCATTCCAAGAGCTCCTATATTTTAGTTTTCCAGCAGTACATTGTCTCTAAAATAAGTAGTCGAAAGCAGAATGCAAACTATAGTTGTCCACGAATAGGCTAGACTTGATTGGTTATTTCAAAACATTCCGCAATAACTGGCAAATTTTTCCTTCAAGAGAGAATTGTTAGAACTTCGTAAAATTCCGAATCTTGTCAGACATTTGATGCATTGAGAACGTTGCTATATTTGCTTCAAAAGTTAATCTCCCTAGAAAAGTTGATAGAGAATATTCCGACCAAATCAGAAAAGTAGGAACGAATTCAAGGTGATGAACTTCATAGTCTGTTGAAAAAGAAGTCCAATCGACCTTCTTGATGCTCAAAAAAGTTCGATGTTACTTTATCTACATACATAGTTAAGGGAAGATAGGAATTGATATCAAGTTTTCCTACATATCCGAAGAAAGCTCCCTTCCTTAAATGACTTCTGGAGCCAAGTCAGAGAAACAGAAAGACCTTTTCGGTGGTGAGCATCAGACACGATTATCATCTCCTCCAGCTGTTCAATTAGCAAATACTATTCTCTTTTATCAGTTAGTATTGTGTAAGCCTATGAAAGGTGATATGTTGTAAATTCTACTAAGATTAGGATTCTAAATCTGATTGGTCAGGTAGACATAATAACTCACGGGACAGGAAGAAATAGGTAGAGTACATAGAATATTCTTTGTAACAGATTTAAACAGATATGAAGAAAAGGAACTATGTACATAGGCAGAATAAGTCTTTTTTCTATATATCATGATTGCTTGCTATTAAATGACAAACTATTAATTAATACAAAGAATTGAATCACATCACACATATATTAAAAGTTTGCTATAATTTAATATTCCTCTCCAAGTTTGAATTACTTGAATGGGCAACGAGAGACTGCAGCTAAAATGCATCTCTCTACTTCGAGTAACTTTAATCTAATTCAATCAAGTATGCAAATCAAGTAAGTTGTTCGATTGATTTAACTGGCTTTGTTATATAATATCATGGAATAACAAGTTCTGCATTAAATTATGGTATTACCTTTACTATTAGTGTTACGAATTTCAAATAACTCTTTACAAATAGCGCTATTATGGAAAATGATATTATGTATTACATTCTATTTCATGATCAAAGACACAGTAAAATGATTTAGTTTAATTTTGAATTAATTAATAGAATTTCAATATTTTAATGGATAATGAACATTTGTACAATTATTTTTCGACTTAAATTGAATACAAAAATGATTGATGTTATTATACATATGTGTAATAATAATCATAATTAATAATTTGAAATCCGAAACATTCGGTAAATTCCATTTTTTTATCATTTGAGATATTCTTGAATTTGTTATAAACGTATATACAATAACTTTTCAGTATTTCAAATAGTCCATTCTTGATCAATTTCCTATATAAATGTAAAAAAATTAAATTAATGTTATATATCCCGTAACTGTCTACATATATTTATCATCAGAGACTGATGGCTGGAAAAAATGCATGCTGAAAAAAATAATTCTATGTTTTGAGTTCAAGCCTCTCCGATTGTAGGAAGTTTGTTTCGAGTGCCACAAACAACAGTGAGTGCGTTCGAAAACCTTCCAAAAGAGTTCGAAAAAGAACAACAGCAGCAAATAGAAAACTGGAATATATTTGATAATTTCAGAACACATTGTAATTAAATCTGTTAAGGTTAGTTTTTTTTTTCATTTTTATTTATAATTAAAGTTGGATAAAATATTAGAATTATGAACCTGTTTAATTATATCCCATAAAATTAGTCGATTATTTTTTGATAAGCATAAAGATTATTAAAAACATACAGAATTTATTGAATATAATATTTTTATTCAACATTACATTTTTATGCAAGATGTAACTCCCATATAAATACATGATCCAAGCTGGAATTTTCCGTTTCAATTAACAAGATTTTATTTTTTCGAGAAAACAGAACAGAAATGTATGATTTTTTATGAAAATTATATTTCTTAACGTTCCTGCATTAGTTATTTCGAACATTGTTGAAATTCATACATTCGTATAATATTGTTTGTTAGATGCTTCTCTTTGTAAAACAACAGGTTAAGAGTATACATCTATCTAATATGTAATGAAAATAATATTTCTTTTCCATATATGCGATTGAAAAACAGAAAATCCCTCAAAGAAATATACATGCAGTGCGGGTCAAAAGTGTTTGCAATTTATTAAAATCGGAATTTTTGCCAAAAATAATAATTTCATTCTGATTTTTTTATGGAATGGTGATCTTTAGAGCAAATCATTACTCCTCTGTAAAATAGTCGAATAAATAGGCTACCAAAATAACAAAAATAACATTACTTTATGAAATTGACTCAATAAAACGGCCAAAAAATGTTTGCAGTTTAAACGTCTTATTACAAATAAAAAAAAAAAAAAGTGTTTAACACTTTCTTCGTGTGTATTTAATGTTACGCTAAGATACACATTTCAGTAACCAGAAATTGATTATATAATCTGTATCACCTATTTAAGTAAAAACAAATTTCAGTTTACTGTGATAAATTGCTCCAGATTTCGAAAAATCACTGCAGAAAACTCTTTTGGTTCTCACTGCAGTTCTTCAAGCGCAATGTCTATAATGAATATTCTTTATTGCATGTGTATAAAAGGCACAATAGAGAGACAGAATAATTTGTATAGGCCCCCTCCTCTCTACCATTATAATAGACCCTTACAAGTTCTGTTCGGTTCCAAACCATTCAAGTTGCCCGAAGTTCTTCAAAGACGAAACCGAGAAAGTTTGTACAAGAGTTTCACGTCGAATTCAATTAGAAGTCCACATGCATGTTTGAAGAACCAAATTTCTAATTCGAACGAACAACATAATATATTTATACTACACAACTCCTCTATAGTGAATAGGCACTCCTCTATAGTGAATAGGGACTCCTCTATAGTGAATGTGAAGTCCTGAGTAAGAGAATTATCCAGTATAGTGAACATACTTTCTTTAGTCTGCTATAACATGACAAATGGTTTTCTAAAACTGATGCAATTCATGGCAGACTAAAGAAAATTTGTTCATTATAAGAGGTAATTCTCTTACTTAGGACTCTACATTCACTATAGAGGAGTGCTATTGTGCTGCAAGGAAGTCCTGAATTATTGAACTGTGTTTCGTGAGGTTTTCTTCAATGTTTTCAAAAGAAGTAATTTAAATTTAAATTATTTTCAGATATTAAAATGTTACTTCAGCATTAACATGATTTAATTAAAATTTAAAGGATTAAAATAAAGAAGGCGATTAAATTTGGTAATATTAAATACAAAATCGAATGTTAGTCGTCAGACATAGGGAAACTTTTATAGAATAAATTATTAATGATATTCTGCAATATAGGGTAAGTTACGAATTACGGTCAGTTCCACATCTTCGGTCATATGCAAGAAAAAACTATATTATAGAAATTAAATAATTATTATTAAATCGTTTTTTCTTATATGACGGAATAGGTGGAACTGACTGATAATTCATAACTTTCCCCATGTAAATATATTGAATAGTAATTCTATTTAAATTGCATGCATTTATCTTTTTCCACTTGCCAAACCCTCTTTTTTTAATTCACTTTTAAATTATGAATGCTATGCAGTATACGTGTAAAAATTAGTTCCCAGTGTTTAACATATTCTAATGAAAAGATTAATATTCAATAAAATGATAATCAATTGAATACAGCTATGCCATAATATTGGCATTAGTAAGTACTATAAATGTGGTTAGATAATTCATTGGTTTGCTTACCTCGTATGTTTCTGGCCTGAAGTTAATGAGCCGCAGCTGACATCGTGTGTTATTTGCAGCCAATTTTATGGACCTCCTGTAACTTACACTTGTACACTTACGAGGCTAACTTGGAACACTTGGCAACTATTTCTTCTTGAAGAAATGTTATTATATTAGTTATATAGTATTTCTTGGGTTGGAGTACATTATTTAATATAGCAAAAGATATGAACTAATGTCATATATATAAATATATTTTATCCAACGAGTTCGGTATCATGAGTTAAAATATTCATCTTATTCAATTATAGCTCCTTCACATTTACATTTTTTTTCTTTCTAATAGCTGTAGACAAAAACTCAGTTATAACAAAATCAGTTATATAATTGGATGATGGATAATGGATGATGAATAACATTCATTGAGAAACTATCAAATTTATACAATTTTTTTCTCAAGCCCTAGTATAGGACACAATTTTTAGGGAAACTTTCTATATTATTAATTTCACATTTAGATTAGCAAAGTTGTGATACGATAACAGCTTATTAGAATAGATGATATATTGGTACATAAGATAATGAAGTCAAACTTAGTATAAAATAATTCTATGAATTTTACTAAATTATTTTATAATTTTTACAAAATTATTTTATAATTTTTATAAAACTATTTTATGATTTTTATAAAATTATTTTATAATTTTTACAAAATTATTTTATAATTTTTACAAAATTATTTTATAATTTTTATAAAATTATTTTATAATTTTATAAAATTATTTTATAATTTGCATAAAATTATTTTATAATTTGCATAAAATTATTTTATAATTTGCATACAATTATACAATTATTTGCATAAAGTTATACAATAATTTGCATAAAATTATACAATAATTTGCATAAAATTATACAATAATTTGCATAAAATTATACAATAACTTGCATAAAATTATTTTATAATTGTTATAAAATTACTTTATAATTTCAATAAAAAAAATGATCGAAAATTATTTCCATTGTAGTGATCAGCTGTTCCACTCATACCTTACATGACTAAGATTTACCGTAAATTTCTCAATGTATTTTTATCTCTATTTCATATCACTAAGAGTACAATCTCCTGAAGAGGTTCTGAACGAGGTGATTTAAAGCGATGCAAGCTTCAAGAATTTAAAGTAGAAAATTACATTGCTCTCTAGTTCTTTATGAATAATTTACCGAAAATATTATATTGAATTGTTGTAGGCTAAAAAAAATTTTTGGATATATTAATGTTAGAAAAATAATCTCATTAAGAAAATGTATTGAAAAAGTTACTTTTTATTTTTAGTATATGGAAATAAATTTTTGACATTATTCGATGTTTTTCTAATGTCCTCCCAAAAGGACATTAGGCGTTAACGAGACGAAACAAGTTTATCAAATAGATATTTTATCATTTAAATTTAAATTTTATATCTTGCCCCCAACCTCTGCATTATAAACAGTATAGTTCTATTATTTTTTTATTTTTTGTTGTGAAGGATTCCTCTTTCACCAACGTATCGTTCATTCGAAAGAAGAACGACAAAAACACAAAAACATAATTTTTCAAGTTATCCATATAGACATATAAATCTTAAATCCTGATTAGTTTGTTAAATTTTCATAATTGCAACTCGAAAATTGACCGCTAAAGAGGCTAAATGTCCAAACAATACGTAAATCGCATGTACTAAAATGCCTCTCCTGAAAAATAGCTTTTTTGGAGTTATGACAGTGTTTATTAACTTGTATATTAACAATATATTTCCCAATAAAATTTAAAAAAAAAATCTTTCTATAGGAGATAAGCTTATATATACATGAGTTTATTTTTCTTTCCTTTGAATTTTAAATAAAAAATCAATTTAAATTGATAATGTCAGATATCAAAATACCAGTTTCAAGAGATTTATTAGTAAGTTGGCAAAATTCCTGTGAATATTTATCAAATTATTATTGATGTAAAATTTCTATATATTTTCTAGTTTTTTTTATCAAATTTAATGGAAAATATTTCGGCCCAATTGAAGAATTACTAAGCGGCAGATCATATATGATTTTTTTTATATTATTCGTCCGAAATGTTAAACAACTAACAGAAAATATTTTTAAATTATTATAAAATGCTATTTATATTTACGGGCTATCAGATCGATGGTGTTAGAATCACCAATCAAAAGTCAAATCTTTATGACCAACGTTCTCAATTTTTAAACACAGAAATAGTAATAGTGAAATAAATATGCATTAATGTTTCAATATGGATATTAGGAAACCAAAAGACACTTGTATTTTATCTCTTTTACTTCATTTATAAAGAAGTATATATAAGTAATCATATAAATCTTCGTTATTAGATGCTCTATTATATTTTAATTAAATTGTAATTCAATATATGCAATTTTCAAAAGAGGCTGACGAATCTATCCCGATAGTAGGTACTCGAAAAAAATCACCTCGAGCTTGTCGTGTACCAATAACTATCAACATTCGTAATGTCCTCGCAAGTTTATATCACGACATTGCAAGTTGAAAATGAATTGAAATTATTCATTTACTCCATATTTTAGGATTCAAATCATAAAAATATCTTCAAGTTCAAATTCTAATAACATCCTTGAAAACTGATTTGTACAGTATATCATACTTCTATATGTGAAAGTGAAGAAAAAATCATATAAAAAATATGATATAAGACATTGCTAAAAGAGTTCAAGTTTGTACTTAAGAAACATAGTTAAAATGATTAATTACTGAATAAACATCAATTATTTCTAAAGCAGCTGCGTAAATGTGGAAGCTTCACCTTGCCTGATTTTCAGCAAGTTCAGGTAGTAACAGTTGCTAGATTGTGAAGAAGAGTATACAAGTTCCGAGGTGAGTACCTAGAGTCAGTCATCGAAAGTAATATAGAAGGTAAATAGGGATAAATCGATGTTTATATAATTTGAAATTACTATGGTACATTCAAGATATTTCGTTGATATATTAAACTATCGATTTAATTATTAGTTATTCTAGCTAAATCTTTTCAGAAATTTCTTTTTAAAAATATTCATGAGTTCCTCAGTTCCTTGTTACGGATATTTTTGTTAAAGACAATATAATTCCATTAAAAAATGATGGATAAAATACCTATTATTGAACACACATTATGGAGCAGTGTAAGTAAATACAACAAAATGAATGCATCTTTTTAAATCTTCTTAATTAATATTTTATTAATTAAAGATTTGTGCATAATCAGATAACCATTTCACTGTTAATTAACTAATAACAATAGTGTAAATAATAATATTGAAAATTATATCTTATGAAACATGATAAAGTAAATTAATGTAATTAAGTTTTAACTTATTTTATGAATTAATCAGTTCTTTTATAGAAAGTTCTGATAGACCTAGATTAGTGAAGTTCGTTTAATTTTTATTGAATACATACAGTTAGTTATACCTATTTTAGCACTGCTTTTAGTTATTCATATTTGTATGAATAAATGTATATTCAATAGAAATAAATGAAATTCACAAGCCTATCAATAATAATATATTAAACAAAATAAAAAGTAAAAAATTCATAACTTGACAAACTGTTAGCATATACAGTGTGTTTCAGAAAAGTTTCAATTAATCATTTTTTATAGATAGAACATTTAAAAATCTGGAAAACTATTTAATCATTTTCCATAAGGATAAAATACAAAAGATGACCAGTAGACGATTGTTTTAATATCACTATCAAATATTTAAATATTGCTCCATTCGAACCTAATTAAATTTCTTTGATAACATATATTTCATTTCAGGTAAAATGGCTCGTTTTCAAATTGTCTTCATCGCCTGCATGGTTCTCCTGATTCTCTTCTTCACTGCTTCCGTTGAAGCAAAGAGATGGGACAGATGGGACACTCTAGAGCTCAGGGAGGGTGAATCCTGTCCTCCTGGTTACACCGAGGAAAAATCATCTTTGCTAACCAAGTGTATTCCGATGGCAAGACAAGTCTACGGTTGAGAATACAAATTATTTACCCTATATAGTTCTAAAAATATTATACGAATATATTCGTGAGTGTTATCGGATTGAGACAATTTAAATTGCTAGGATATTTTTTTCCTCAAGTTTTAGAAATTATAGATATTTAGTTAAAAAATGAAAATGCATCAACAAAATATACATTATATAAACTGACCATTGCTTATTATCCATATTTAATCGAATGATTTCCCTACTTGGAAGAGTATATTTGAAAATTGACAAATTCGATATGAGTTTTAATGCCAGTCAGGCATCTAACCTATACGTTAAGTTACAGCTGCAATTGGGCAGAAGCAGTATAATAACTAGATTACGTGCACTCGGAAGAGCGCATACCTTCGACGTCGCTAATCCGTTTGCTACAAAAATCTAAAAAAAAATCTAACCAAGTGTCATGCAATTTGGTTCAATACTTTTTGAGTTATTTAGTTATAAATACCTTGACCTTGACCTTTGACAGGATAGCTCCCAAAATTCTACCAGATGGTTCCTGGACATTGTCCAATCGTCCCATCAAATTTCAGACAATTTGGTTGAAAACTTTTTGAGTTATCGAGTTATAAATGGCATTGACCTTGATCTTTGACCTTTGACCTGATCGCTCCCAAAATCTAACAAAATGGTATCTGTATATTAATTAATCGTCTCACCAAGTTCCATGCAATATGGTGCAATACTATTTGAGTTATAGATGACCATGACCTTGACCTTTGACCGAGTCGCTCCCAAAATTCTACCAGATGGTCACTGGACATCGACCAATCGTTTCACTAAATTTCGGATAGTTTGGTTGAAGAATTTTTCAAATATGTGAATAACAAGATGATAAATAAATAAATGCCGTCAATAATATAACCTTTCCGCATTCTGCGAAGGTAACAATGGTGTTTCAAAAACGTCAGAATACGATTAGATTGAGTACGAATCGGATTTAGATGGATGTTGTAAAGAGAAGTGGAAAGGACTGCACCCTGTGGTAATCCATTTTTGAAAGTTTGGGTTTTGGACGCTACCATATCATGTGGAACAGATATCAGGCAACCAACTTAAATGTTTGCCGTTCATCTCTTTCAATTTGAAGAAATGTCAGTAAACAAAATTTTGGACACAAGGACATGCCGAAGAAATGTAATGAATGTCTTCGAATAGTTTTTATCATCTATAAGGAATTGGGGAGCAAGCTTACTATGTGTGATTGAGGCTAGCAAGGATGGAGTAAATGAGAGGAAAGAAGTAGTAGTGAGGAAAGAACGGAAACTAGGCAGCCAAGTAAAAAAAATTGCAAACAAAAGGAGTGATCTTGTTAAGAAGGAAGTTCTTAGATGAATGGGTTGAGAGAATTAATATAGGACGAAGGAGTAGAGTGCTTTCCAGGCATCAGAATAATATAAACACACTTTCATGATGAAGGAATGAAATATGACCTATAAGTGAAAGGTTCAAGATGTCACAAGGAACTCTAATGCGGTACACGGAAAACTGCCAGGCGGAAAACTGCCAGGTGGAAAACTGCTAAGTGGAAAACTGCCAGTCACTTATTGGCAATTTATGTAATTTTTTACTTTTGATAAACACATTCTAAGAACATTTCAATTCATAAAAAACAGCGCTAGCCATTCAAGTGATTAAGGAGACATTCATTTTTACAGTTATAACTAAAGTATATACATAGATATTTGATTACTTATTATTCAATGGTAAATAGTATTTCAACAAAGCTACTTTATTAAACACACAGTAAACTAAATTCAGTACACACAAATAAATTATAATTAACATATTTAACTTATTTGTTAAGACACGTACATTTTAAAAACATGTACATATATATTTATATATCTATATAGGATTTTATTTTGTTTCACTTCGAATCTTATTTGTTTTTATTTGTTCACTTATATGTATGTTCAATATTTATTACATTTAAAATTTTATAGCATTAACACTTTCATTTTTACAATTTTCATTTATATGTAAAAGTATTATTAATTAATATGAAATCCAATTCGATCGAGTGATATTGTCAGAGAGTTAGGTAGGTAATATCAGTTGGATAATCATAGATGTTGTGTTGAAAATTCTAAATATATCACGAACATCGATCAAATTTGTTTTACTTAAATTTGTTTAATGAATACAAGCGAATATTAGGCTTGAAGGATTGTACAATTATTATCAAATTATAAACAAAAATGAAATAATTAGATACTAAACCCGTTATGAAATGATAATGTAGAAATGTATTGTGTAAACAAAGAAATAATTGTATTTTGTCCTTTAAAACAATACAATCATTTCTTTGTTTCTACTTCTTTTAGTATTTTCTAAAAAACGTTTTATTTTTTAATTTTTATCATGTATTTGATTTTTTACTGTAATATTTATTTAATAATAATTTTATGTATTTTTCTAATCAAGAAACTATATTTTATATATTAAAAAACTAAATGTTATTACTGACTAAAGTCATTAAATTAAGTAAGTGACTGGCAGTTTTCCGGACACCCTCTAATACCAATCACTCAGGTGAAGTAGATGGACCTGTCAGTCTGACAGGTTCTCTGGCTGTAGACCCGCCAGCCCACCTGCTGATATCAGTTACCTGAGTTGTAGTGAATTGCTTTCAAGAATTCATATTTGAGTTACTGAAAGCATAATTCGAATAAATTTTCAATCTGAGTGGAATGCAGTCGGTAGATGTCGTCACAAAAACTCACAGGCAGGAAGTAATCGGTAGAGTGCTTGATTTTCAATATTAATATTGAAAAGTAGCTATATAATTTAATATGATTGAACAACAAGTTTTATAGTAAGTTCTGATATTACCTCTTCTATAGTAGTGACAATAAATTCGAATTGTAAGCCTTTTTTTTCAAATAGCGTTATTATGGAAAATGATCTGAATTAACTTCAATTTCATCATCAATAACACCGTGGAAAGATTTAATTATATTTAGAATTAATTAATATAATTTTCAAAGCTTAATGGATATTTGGGTAACCATTTAAAAGACGGTGACAAATCATAGTAAAATATTGTGTCACAATTAATGAACGTTCATCAAATAGACTCAAACAATAATTCCTCTCTCTACATACATGTTGAAACACTAATCTATCAAATTACAATTAATGCCAGTGAATGATATATAGTAAATTGATTCTCCCTTATTGTACCCTATAAATGTCGGTTATTGAATATGTCACATTCCGTGGTTTCTATAAATTCTTTGCCCCAACATTCTATATGAATTACGAAACAGTCTAATCAATCATACGAATATGTGATGACTTATGCATGCTACACGTACAAAAATTACCAACATTATTTTGTTAGTGAGTGAAATTAACGAAACAATAGCTTTAATTTATTCCATTCATAAAATATTGCAATATATAATGAGTGAACTAACTTGATATATGTAGTATATTATATTCAAATGTTTATTAGTTACACGTTTAGAAGTAATATATCTTCATTGTGTTTGATTTATGAACTATAAACATTGTATTTATTATCTATGACATACTTATATATGCATAAGAAGTGAAACATGATAGGATAGATATTGTTTATAACTATTTATATGAACAATGTAATATAGGCAGGAATCATGAAATTCAATATCATTTCCATGGCAAAATAATTTTATACCTAATATGTATATTAACCAACTAATATATCGATATAAAATTTGTTAACAATATAAAGTAATTTATTAACAAGATTCTAATATAAATTTGTAGACAACAGAAAATTATTTATCTACTAAGATATTGATATATAATTTGTAGACAGCAAAAACTAAGATTTTGATATTAATATAAAATATTTAGATATCAAAAATGTATTCCAATTTAACCTAACTCTTATAATGAATTACTTTCATCAAAGTGACAATGAAAAGCTAATACTTCTTATACATACTAAGTAAGAAAATATGGTGGGCACTTCTTATATTGAGAATGATGGTATCTTCTATGACCCCACCCACCATAACTTCTATTGAATATTTCAACCATTCCATTCCCAATAGTAACTGAAATATTTCATCTAACCAATGCCAACTGTCTCTTTTTATAGTGCCAAGGAATCGCTTTTCTGCAGAATAATTATATTAAAAACAAATTGTACCTCACAACTGTTCTACACAAGTCTACATGAACTGAAACTAAATTCCTATGGAACTATGAAACCTGTCGATAGTTTTTAGAGACACTGAGTGATATAAGAGAGCAGGTTACACTATTAGAGAGCAGGTTACACTATTAGAGAGCAGGTTACACTATTAGAGAGCAGGTTACACTATTAGAGAGCAGGTTACACTATTAGAGAGCAGGTTACACTATTAGAGAGCAGGTTACACTATTAGAGAGCAGGTTACACTATTAGAGAGCAGGTTACACTATTAGAGAGCAGGTTACACTATTAGAGAGCAGGTCACACTATTAGAGAGCAGGTTACACTATTAGAGAGCAGGTTACACTATTAGAGAGCAGGTTACACTATTAGAGAGCAGGTTACACTATTAGAGAGCAGGTTACACTATTAGGGAGCAGGTTACACTATTAGAGAGCAGGTTACACTATTAGAGAGCAGGTTACACTATTAGGGAGCAGGTTACACTATTAGAGAGCAGGTTACACTATTAGAGAGCAGGTTACACTATTAGAGAGCAGGTTACACTATTAGAGAGCAGGTCACACTATTAGAGAGCAGGTTACACTATTAGAGAGCAGGTTACACTATTAGAGAGCAGGTTACACTATTAGAGAGCAGGTTACACTATTAGAGAGCAGGTTACACTATTAGGGAGCAGGTTACACTATTAGAGAGCAGGTTACACTATTAGAGAGCAGGTTACACTATTAGGGAGCAGGTTACACTATTAGAGAGCAGGTTACACTATTAGAGAGCAGGTTACACTATTAGAGAGCAGGTTACACTATTAGAGAGCAGGTTACACTATTAGGGAGCAGGTTACACTATTAGACAGCAGGTTACACTATTAGAGAGCAGGTTACACTATTAGAGAGCAGGTTACACTATTAGAGAGCAGGTCACACTATTAGAGAGCAGGTTACACTATTAGAGAGCAGGTTACACTATTAGAGAGCAGGTTACACTATTAGAGAGCAGGTTACACTATTAGAGAGCAGGTTACACTATTAGGGAGCAGGTTACACTATTAGAGAGCAGGTTACACTATTAGAGAGCAGGTTACACTATTAGGGAGCAGGTTACACTATTAGAGAGCAGGTTACACTATTAGAGAGCAGGTTACACTATTAGAGAGCAGGTTACACTATTAGAGAGCAGGTCACACTATTAGAGAGCAGGTTACACTATTAGAGAGCAGGTCACACTATTAGAGAGCAGGTTACACTATTAGAGAGCAGGTTACACTATTAGAGAGCAGGTTACACTATTAGAGAGCAGGTTACACTATTAGAGAGCAGGTTACACTATTAGGGAGCAGGTTACACTATTAGAGAGCAGGTTACACTATTAGAGAGCAGGTTACACTATTAGGGAGCAGGTTACACTATTAGAGAGCAGGTTACACTATTAGAGAGCAGGTTACACTATTAGAGAGCAGGTTACACTATTAGAGAGCAGGTTACACTATTAGGGAGCAGGTTACACTATTAGACAGCAGGTTACACTATTAGAGAGCAGGTTACACTATTAGGGAGCAGGTTACACTATTAGAGAGCAGGTTACACTATTAGAGAGCAGGTTACACTATTAGAGAGCAGGTTACACTATTAGAGAGCAGGTTACACTATTAGAGAGTAGGTTACACTATTAGAGAGCAGGTTACACTATTAGAGAGCAGGTTACACTATTAGAGAGCAGGTTACACTATTAGAGAGCAGGTTACACTATTAGGGAGCAGGTTACACTATTAGAGAGCAGGTTACACTATTAGAGAGCAGGTTACACTATTAGGGAGCAGGTTACACTATTAGAGAGCAGGTTACACTATTAGAGAGCAGGTTACACTATTAGAGAGCAGGTTACACTATTAGAGAGCAGGTTGCACTATTAGAGAGCAGGTTACACTATTAGAGAGCAGGTTACATACAGATGTTCTGAATCTCACAACTGTAACATGTGTTATCAATAGTTAATTCTTTTACTATCAGATTGCAAATTAACAATCAGAATATAAAAGTTTAAATTATAGAGATTAATTCACTCATTTCAAAGAACATGCAATTTAAATTGAAAAAATTTACTGGGAGAAAAGTAATTATAATTTATCCTCTTATAACAAAAAGCTTCAGTTCATTACTTTTACATTTCTGCTTTTGACTCATGCTTGAATAATCGAGAAAATATTCTGACGATAGTTCTTGATTAGGAATATTTTTTTAAATTAAAGATTTTTTATTTACTAATTATATAAATAGAGATTAATAGACCCCTGTGCAAAAAATGAAAATGCAGTCATGTTGATTTACTGCAGATAAAGTATCAGTTTGATTAATTTGATTGCATTTAAATTGCATCTAAAAAATGAAATTCAATATGAAAAAATGGTAAATTAAATGAATGAAATAAATCAGTGAACTATAATAATTGTATCAATGAATGAATGAAAAATAAATTTGAAGAAACAATTAACAAAATAGAATAATCACTGTAGAAATATATTAAGAATAATAATTGTATAGATCATTTAAAAGTTTGAGATACGCATTCGAATGAATTTGTTAATCATGAGCAATAGAAAAGTTACTGTCAGGTAACATTAGTATAACTTTGAGTACATATAAATTTGAGTACATATGTTAAATCTATATATATATATATTGTTTAATAACTTAAATAACTGACGTAAAAGTTTAATAACTGAAGTGAAACCAATTATGAAAATTAAAATGGATGATCAAATTATCTTAAAATTGAGAGTTTACTGCAATAAAACTGTAGTAATAAACTCTTCTGAAAATTGAATGACTTGAAATCAAATTTCCAAACCATTCTACTGCAGTTCAAACTTTTAATACAATTTACTCGGGTAGACTCTCCAGTTTTCTATTATTGGTTGGGACTATTTTTAGCTGTCTGCAAAGTATTCAGACTAAAAATAACTAAATGCAAAGTTTTTACTACAAGGCTTCATATTATTCTTAAAAATAATGGGATAATGATCGCTTACTAATGTATTATTTAAATAATTTTATAGTTAGTTATTCATTTAAACAAAAAGTATTCATTCCATTAATAATATCCGTTCTATTCTAATTAATAATACTTAATAAAATATTCTACAATTGTTGTGATATTTAATCTGAAAATAAATGTTTGTGCATTGATAAATAAATATCAATGAGGTAATTAAATATATAAAAATTATCTATAAGGCTTTGATGTTATAGTTATTTTCTGAAGCATAATTTTCTATTTATTAGCACTAATAGAAGGAAGTATGTTTTTATTACGATAATTATAGTACTTGATACATGTTTAATTATAATACTTCAAGTATGAATAATTATAATATAGGATAAATGTATAATTACAGGTTATACGTATATATAAATAACTGTACTAGTCAAGTGTAACTGATATAATAGGAATTGGGTTTAAGCCACATTTTTCATGAGAAGCATCCTACGTTTGTAGATTTATTTTGAAGGCTTACTGAGATATTACACAATTAAAGTATTAATACATGTCTTTGCATAAAATACTGATGGAGTTAATGCTCTTTTATTTTCCATGGAAAACTTTAATTTCAAGTTTTGTGACTTGTGCTCATTCCTCCACCGACCCTGTCATATATACTGTGTTCAGTCTCATCTGTTATGTAGATAAAAATGTATGAAAATGAGCGACTGAAATTACAATTCTCTCCAACGCGATGCCCTAAAAATTCATGAAATTGCTACTTTAAAAGATTGGCTTCTCAATTTCTTGTCAATAACAAACTGGAGCATCGAAACCATCAGAAGCAATGAATAATTTTCAGGGTCTAAGTGCTTCGAAATAATTTAGTGATACAAAATATTAAGAAATGTCGTCATTTGTTTAAATGATATTACTTTATATCAACGTACTTCCCAATAGCTTAATAGTTTCAAATATGATATTGCCTAGCTATTTCATTAATATTTGCAGTGGATATTCGTATACTAGCATTGAATTTTTTTTTTTTTTTTAAATAAATTTAAAATATTTGGGAATGCCCATCAGAGCTAGATTGTGAAGACCTGAACGTCATGAAATATTGTTCGAGAAAAATTCGAGAAAAAAATTATGACTTCAAATGCCTAGATTTCTTAAGAGAATAACGTCTTAGATCTCTTTTCAGTAATTTTTTTTTTATCTCAATTCAGTTAGAAGATATCCATATTTAATTTTTCTTCTTTTCGATTATACTTCATTTTCATATTTAATGCAATACCTTTACCTCGTAAAGACAAAAATTATAAAAGAATACTACAAAACATATTATATAACAAAAGATAAATTACTTCAATTACTAACTTACTAATGTGATATTATCTTTAAAATAGTATCATTTCTGGGAACAGATCTTATAACAGTTACAATTATTATAAATTCAAGAAAAATGTACAAATAATGAATTAACGTTTCCATGAGATAAAATAGAAATATTTATCCCTGTCATTTTAGGAAAATTGCTGCTTCAACTGGTTTTTTTAATTATATTATATAATACCACACTGTTTTTTTTTTAAATATATTATTACTAATCAGAAGTTTCCATTTTGGTTTTTCATTATTATTATTTACCCTTCATTGAGCCCACCAACTGCATCTTATTTCTAACCAAATCTGATAAAGCTATGTTTCAATTACAAGGAATTCCTCGAAATTAGTGAACAGATGTGACCAGTCTCTTACGATCGTATCTGATCTTCCCTTTGAATCTTGAAATGGAAGGGAAGAATGAATGAGAATTGATAGAGTGAATGAGAATTGATAGAGTGAATGAGAATTGAAATAATGAACAAATAGGAGGGAGACTGAATGAAACACAGATTTGACTTGTTTCAATATTTGTTCGTATATTATTAAAAACTTTCACTTGTATAATAATAATTTATTATATTAAAACAGTTGAAGAACGATATTGTTAATAAAGTTTATTGTTTCTGTAATAATTATTTTAATTATTTATATTTAAGGTATAATTATATTTAAAATAAAGAGATATACATTTCTTGTATAATTTTTCAATCTAAATAGCAATAAAATATATATTCAAAGCTTATAAAGTCATTTAAATGTACGATAAGGCTGCCCAACCGTCTGAACCAAAAATCACGACGCTGCTGATGTATTTTTTATATATTAATCTTCTAATACACTTTATTAAATGAATGTTTAAATGTGAATAGTTTGCAGCTTACCAAACCGTGTGACCGAAGTTAGGAGGTATTCCAAAGAGTCTTTTGAGGCTTCAAGAGGATTAGTTTATTATCTTATTAGTTCTCATTCAAGAAACATTTGGTACAAAACATTGCGAGAATACCTTCACATTTCACTCTTTGGAATATACTCTATGCGATATATTTAATTTATTAAAGAATTTGTCTGAAACATAAAGTTTGTTTATATCTTTTTAACAACACGCAAGTTTTAAGTTGACAAATTACGTTACTATGGATTTCATACATTTAAGAAAACATTCAATTCACATGAATTATAAATTTATTAAAGCAAATAAAATGATTCAATATATATTTTATTAAACAATAATAATAATTCAGAAACATTAACAAATCAGTATCCGATTTGCATGCAACGCTTATTTAAAATAATTGGCTATAAGACATTATCAGAATTTTTAGATAGCTCATTCATTGTATCCTTTAATGCATTTCATATTCTAAAATTATCATTCGTTACCGCCTCCATTCGTTCGTTACTAAAACCGCAAACATGTGTTACAGTCACCAATTTATCTCCATTAAAAAGTATCATTTTATAATTGGATGAGTTATTGATTAACTACTTCTTAATGCTTTACCGTACACTAGTTTTTTATGGAATAATTAACAAAAGAATTAGATCTCAATTTCAAGTAGTCAGAAATTTAAACTGTTCTGTTTGAACAAAATTTGATACAGATCTAACTGTTCAGTATATGAAGAAAATAGTACCATGCAAGTTTGACCATTTTCCCAAAAAATGAAGGGTTTTCTTAGCAGCCCTGTATAAAAAATAACTGATCTCACAGTTATAAAATAATTAAAATCGATGACCATCCGCTATAAGAGACTATATTAAATATGCCCGAAGATATCCTATCCTTAATTATAAAAGGGCTTGATGAATTTATGTTCATTTTCTTGTACTTTTCACCAATAAATAAATAATCAATGATAAAACAGAGAATCGGACTAAGACAGTTAAATTATTGTACGAACATCTTATCGTAATAATATATGATGTTAAAACATAAACAGTCTATCGTCTTTTATACGGGACACAAAAATTTATACGGGGTATCACTGCGCATATCCTTTTTATGGGGTATCACCACGCATCTCTTGTAATTTTAAAACCAATTGTTTTAGCCTAAATCTGATTGCACCGTCATTTCAAGCATCTTCTTTTCTCCCATAAACATCACGACGCACCATTATCCTATTAGTATTTCTAGAGTTAAGTCTCGATATATGTAGTGCTCTCAATACGATCTGAAAAAAAAAATTTGCTGGTGATTTTTAAATCCCTCAAACTCTTCAATAACTGTAGAGCCAATATTTATAGATTTATATTGTTTTAACACGTCAACACAAACATTAACAGTTACATTATGTCAAATTTCAGGTTCTCAGTTTTAACGGTTTTCCCGCCACAACCGTGCGCAGTGATACCCCAGATAATTTTGAGGTAGAGGGGTATCACTGCGCATCATTAAAAATAAATATAAATATTATGAGTTTTAGCTTTTAATGAAGACATAAATATTGATTGAAAAGATTCAAACTCAACGGGAAATCCATAATAATAGAGGTTATTTAAACTCTGCGTTGAAGGTTTTTTCAGATATCAAGCTTTCGAATAGAAAGATTTCTATTCATCATCAGGAGAAGGGTGGAAAAACCTGGACCTGACAATGAATTTTATGACCAATGGTTGTATGTTGGATACCGTCTTTCTATTTAAGCTATATATCCTAAAGTTTATTAATCTTAATTAACAATCTATTTAGTATTGAGATATGAGACAAAAATTAGAAAATTTGTTACTAACTTAGCTATTGCTTACTACATTAATTCTCTAGAATATTTTTACTTTCTATATATCTGTTACAAAATCAAGTGTGTTTTATCTCCTTGTTTCTATGTATGTTCTCTATTCATATTTATCTTCTCTATTCTTATACATTAATTGTTGCTATACGTGTGTCCTCTTGATCCATATGTGTGTCCTATGGTTCTTAAGTGTGTCCTGTAGATCTTATGTGTGTCCTGTTAATCTTAAGAGTTTCCTGTAGATCTTAAGTGGGTCCTATTGATCCTAAATGTGTCCTATTGATCCTAAGTGTGTCCTGTTGATCTTATGTGTGTCTTGTTGATCCTAAGAGTTTCCTCCAGATCTTAAGTGTGTACAGTTGAACCTAAGTGTGTCCTTTTGATCCTAAGTGTGTCCTATTGATCCTAAGTGTGTCCTATTGATCCTAAGTGTGTCCTATTGATCCTAAGTGTGTCCTATTGATCCTAAGTGTGTCCTATTGATCCTATGGGTGTCCTGATGATCCTAAGTGTGTCCTGATGATCCTAAGTGTGTCCTGATGATCCTAAGTGTGTCCTGATGATCCTAAGTGTGTCCTGATGATCCTAAGTGTGTCCTGATGATCCTAAGTGTGTCCTGATGATCCTAAGTGTGTCCTGATGATCCTATGTGTGTCTTGATGATCCTGTGTGTGTCCTGATGATCCTGTGTGTGTCCTGATGATCCTGTGTGTGTCCTGTGTGTGTCCTGATGATCCTGTGTGTGTCCTGATGATCCTGTGTGTGTCCTGATGATCCTGTGTGTGTCCTGATGATCCTGTGTGTGTCCTGATGATCCTGTGTGTGTCCTGATGATCCTAAGTGTGTCCTGATGATCCTAAGTGTGTCCTGATGATCCTAAGTGTGTCCTGATGATCCTAAGTGTGTCCTGATGATCCTAAGTGTGTCCTGATGATCCTAAGTGTAACATAAATATTGAATAAGGTATTTTTTTATTATAATATCGATTAACAATAAACTTACAATCGTAGTAACTATGCTACTTGATGTGGGGGTTATTAAGATAGGGAGAGGGGGTATTTAGGTGGGAGGATGAGAGGTTATTGAATTAAAATATTGATAATCAATAAATCTACGGTCCTATTATATTATTTGATATAAGTATTCATTAGTTAACTTGTTACGAAAATAAAACAGTTAAATTTGTTGCAGATCATTAAATATGTGTTTAAAAAGTAAGGGACAATTATATTGGGAGATGCCATTTAGTTAGGGAAACGCAGATATTTAGATGAGGAAGAGGGGGATTTGGATGGGGGAAGGGGAAATAGATGGGGGAGAGAGGGATTTAGATAGGGTAAAAGTGGATTTAGATCGGAAGAGAGGGGGATTTAGATGGGAAAAGAGGGGGATTTAGATGGGAAGAGAGTAGTTTTTAGATGGGGAAGGAAGGGGGTTTACATGGGGAGGGGAGAAGTATTTATAAAATGGGGATATGGTGATTCGGAGGGGGAGAGGAGTGTTGTATTTATGCAATGCGCAGTAATACCCCATCATGTGCGCAGTGATACCCCTATACACTAACTAAAAGTTGCGCACGAAAAATCGCCAATAAGTATTTTATATTATTTTAAAACAGGTTGAGAAATATACTCATTCATGATGATTTTATCACAAGAAAAAGAGTTTCTCTTGTACATTTAGTTTTTGAGTAAATACAGAGTTTGTGGGATTGTGCGCAGTGATACCCCGTCCGACCCTATAATGATATACATTACCAATAGTTTACGATAAACATTACCAATAGTTTACGATAAATATTACCAATATTTTACGATAAACATTAGCAATATTTTACAATAAACATTACCAATATTTTACGATAAACATTACCAATATTTTACGATAAACATTACCAATATTTTACGATAAACATTACCAATATTTTACGATAAACATTACCAATATTTTACGATAAACATTACCAATATTTTACGATAAACATTACCAATATTTTACGATAAACATTACCAATATTTTACGATAAACATTACCAATATTTTACGATAAACATTACCAATATTTTACGATAAACATTACCAATATTTTACGATAGACATCACCAATATTTTACGATAAACATTACCAATATTTTACGATAAACATCACCAATATTTGACAATAAACATTACAAATATTTGACGATAAACATAAAAAATATTTTACTATAAAATAGGATCAATATTCACAACAATTAACAATAACGTGCGATCCGTATATTATTTATGAAGATTAATGAAATCCTTATTGAACACATTTCTCTTGACATTTTCACTGCATATGCTATCAAAATATAAAGACTATCTAATTGTTTACGATAACCAATGAACAACAAACAATTAAAGGGTGACAGCAACCAACTAGCACCACCAATAACAATCTCGGTTCTAGGGAATTTCGGTCCCAAAAAAGTCGGTCACAGTTTGTAATGGTGTTATTAGAGAACAATAACAGATAAAGTTGAAATTATGAGCACTGAAGTGTGTAGTTTATTTAATAAAAGAGGATAACATCATTACCGTTGTAAAATGATACGTAACATTAATAATTTTGACATGTATTTAAGATGAGATTTGAGCGGAAGGTTCAGTCTCGGAATATTCGGTTTCAGGTATAAATAAAATTTATGAATTAGTTGTATTGGGGGGCGTATCGTCCACAGAACCCCCCTCCCCCCTGCCAGGTCTTTAAACAATCATGAAGTGTGCAGTACAACAAACTAGCGGATACAGAAAACTACGCAACGGTCATTTATGTTGAGAGGTCATTTATAATTCCGATACCGAAATTTCAATACCGAAAATTTCAAGACCGATATTTTCGGCCACCAACAATAACAATGCATTTAATGAATCGTACAATGATTTATTATGATTAAGAATTAAAGTTAACTTAAGATTGAAGTAATAAAGTGAACAGAAACCTACCATAATTTTAAAACGCTTCATTAGATATATATTAATCACAAATATATATTAATTGATTAGTATAAATTAATAAAAAACTTCGTATAGTATAATAAGAATAACAATATATATCCTCTGAATTTAAAGTATTCCAATATCTAGCACTTATTAACAAATTCCTAAATAAATTCAGAGTTAGATAGTTTTAATGAAGCATTCTTTGAATTATTGAAAGTTTCAGCTGAAATAATCTGTACTTTGGAAGAGAAAGTTCAGCATTCAAACACCAAACTTTTCCTATATATAATAAACATTTTCCTAAGAAGTTTAAATTGATCCAATCATCAAATGGAGAGAACTTATTTAAAATTATAGAGGCTAATGGAAGAGATTCGTTAGTAAGTTAGTTGAATAGAATAGAGTAAAGGGTATAGCTAGCATTTTGAGGATTTTTCTTAATTAATATATGGTTATGGATTTAACTACCACTTAGTCCATTTACTCCCAATTAATTTCTTTTATTCAACCTCTAATTCTCCGAGAATAAAGGGTCTATCTATCTCCTAGACACTACACCAGTTAGATATACTCTTTACTCTATATTTTTCTTTGTCAATTTTGGCATTAGAAATGTTTTCTATTGTTAATTGTGCTGCATATTTTGATATCGTAATAAATTATGGAAAAATGAAAATTCCAGTTAAAAGTCGATATTTAGATCCCTGTCAGTACTGGTGTATTATTCTGTTAAAGTAAGACGATTTGCAATGAATATTCATGTGGTGCACTTTAATTCAAGTTTATTGATTTATAATGCATTACAATGTGTAATACAAGTTAAGATAAAAGATTTAAAACACCAACGAGCTGATAATAGTGACATTTTTTATGCTAACCTCTGACATCTTAATAATATTAATGCTATTCATAAATAATTGAATCTTCAATTTTCATTAATATGTAGCTATAGTCGCAGGCATCTTTGGAATATATAAGCTATTGTTCGTATGTAAATATATCTATATTTTGTGTTGCTGTTGCACTTCGATTCATAAATTTAGTAGAATTTACAAAAACGAAACAAATATGTAAAATTGATTAAACTTAGAGATGAATTCTGTTTGAAAGTGATAAGGTTTGAACATTTAATATAGTGAGTATACAAATTAGCATACCCAATTAAGATTAATATAAATCCTTACAGCATTTCACAATGATGGGTGACTTTAGGCTCGGATTTACCATCTTCAAACAAACTCTTCTGGGAAAATAAAATAACCAAATATGGTTAGTTTTCGATAGATATTCAATTCATAGACACTGTCTGAAAAAGCGTTGACAAGAATTCACAGAAAAATATAATGAAAAATACCTCAGAAAAAAGTTATAGAGACGCCATAAAAGATAGAAGCTTGGAAACTATTTAATCTTACATGACCCTTATATAACTTTTCCCTCCGTTTATGCTCTGGTCATGTGAATCGTTGAACTTGATTGATTGATGTGAAACGTATGAAAACAGTTCTTAAGCGGCTAAGAAGTCAAGAGAAGAGTTATTAAAATATTTTATGTTTTACGGAGAATAGGAATATGCCTTGAAGATGGAGTATGATCAATGCAGTTGCTTACTTACTATAGTTTTGTCTATACCTTCACTTTTTCTAAAGGCCCCCTGCTAGAAGAAGCAGACCTTCTTTAAATACACTTAAAGTTCTTATACGGTTAGAGTATTCAGATAACCATTCGTAATTATAAGTATCAAATAGAATGAAGTTACAATTAGGATAACCTAGCAATTGACATACAAAACTTGTTGAGTGGAACCGTAGAATTAAAAACACGATACATGATTTCATTTTGAAGAAGCATCGACCATATTGCGCAAGAATCTAGAAAAATATGTTTACAATATATGCTTAAATGCTTATCCTTATAGAAATACAAATTCATTTTGATCAAATCGTAACAAGGTGGCAAAGCAATTTTTCAGGTTCCAAATACTGGGATACAGTAATTACCGAGAGGACAGATTAATCTAATAATTGCAATTATATTATTATGCTCAATACCTAGAACCTATTGTACATTTGGTCAGTAGAATATCTTTTGTGCTGACAATTAAGTGGTTAACTCACGAAATGGAAAAACCTAACATTCTACTATAAAAATCTTTAAACATATCTTAGACAAACAAAGCTTCATTTTACTACTATGTATTGTTTATCTGTTTATTTAATATTGTTTATTTGTTTATCTATTAATGTTTATTCGATTCGATTATTTACTAATGTTTATTTGTTTATCTAATAATGTTTATTCGATTCGATTATTTACTATTGTTTATTTGTTTATTTAATAATATTTATTTTTTTATTTAATAATTTTTATTTGTTCATTATATAATGTTTATTTATTTATTTAATAAGCTTTATTAGTTTGTTTAACAACATTTTTTTTTATTTATTGAAGTTTCTTTCATAATGTTTATTTCTTTACTTAAAGTAACATTTTTACAAATACCTAAAAAGAATTTGTTATAACTTATTAAAATGGCAGACTCTCGGACTCACAAGTATACTAAACTGTTGGCACTCGTATATAACAGTCGCTAGTGTAACAGAAACAACTTCAATGTTTGGCTTGGCGAGAGGTACTGTCCCAAAAGTAATGACTTCCTCTGAAGAAGAACTATAAGCGACAACGGAAAAGCAGTTGTCTGGGAGGGAGGGATCAATTACGAGTAAGATATTGAAGAATTATTAACCAAAATGAAAAAACGATGATTTTGTAGTAATATTTAAAGAACATGGTGCAAAATGTTTATTTATAGTTTTGGAAACGACAGATTAGTGGGAAAATTATTAGCAAACGCATAATTGAAATCATGAAGTGTTAGAGCAAAGTGCAAGGCCTTGGATTCTAAAATCACTGATAAGCACAATAGAAACCTAGGTACAGAGCACAGTTTCCACAAAAACAATTCATCAACTTCTGACAAATGTGTATTCCACGAAAGAGTTGTAATTAAGTTGTTTCTTTTTTTTTTACAACATATATGTAGGTAAATACTGATTTGAAATATCTCAAAAATCTTTTTATTCTTAGTTATTTTATATCATCGTTCAGTGGCGAATGATGTTTTGAATAGCAATTAGTATATTTTTCCAATTTAACAGGATGAAGTATCTTAAAATTGTGACGTTCAATTTTTCAGCAGTTTAATGGAAATGAAAGTTACATTAACATCTTTATAAATTTCTCTTATTTTACATTACCGTTTATTCAAATCACGATGTGTCTAATAATTGAAACATTTTCTTATGTAAAGTTTTTCTTTCACTGAACTTTTCATAAGCAAACTAATTAACAAGCGAGAAAAACTTGTTTGCTTTCGCATAAGAAATTGTTTCAGTTCTTTAAGGCTTATTAAATGTTGAACTAGAGTGTTGAATATATGAATGACAGAGGGAAGATTTGCGAGATACATTGTCAAAGGGTCTAGGAAAATTGATCGAAAAAAATTTACCGAAAGCAATTGATTGAAAGGAAAATTTGTCGAATGGAAAATTGATCGAAAGGAAAATTGATCGAAAGTAATTGATTGAATGGAAAATTGGTCGAATGGAAAATTGATCGAAAAGAAAATTGATCGAAAAGAAAATTGGTCGAAAGGAAAATTGGTCGAAAGGAAAATTGGTTGAAAGGAAAATTGGTCGAAAGGAAAATTGGTCGAATGGAAAATTGATCGAAAGGAAAATTGATTGAATAGATTAGCTTCATTATTTTTTTCCATCTGTGAGTGCAGTAACCGGTGCTTAGTGTCCCTTTTTTACATTCCTTGGTAAGTGACTGCACTCACAAAGTACTCACTTAACACCGACGGTGTTAAGTGACTTTGTTCATGAATCCATTTTACTTTCTCACTGCTTCTTCCTATCTCTTGTATTTAATTCCGTTTTGCCGCCGTCAGGGATATGGCTTTTGGTTCCGAAATAGTAATTGTTTGGTTGTCTAAAACTTTGGTTTGGGAGGAACTATGAGTTTCGAAAAGACTGGGAAGGTAATTAATGTACCAGGGAAACTGGCAAAAAGTACCAAGAGAAACCGTGGAAAACTCTAATTGAACATTTCTTTCTGAAATTTGGTCAAAGAGGTTACAACATCAAATAGAACAAATTTCATCATTCTTCTGTCTCTAAAATGTAGATACAGAAACCACTCTACCATATGTAACTATAGTAAATTCTTCTTCTTGCATATGTAGTAGGTTTTAACACAATATAGAAACTCATAACGTTCATAAATTATGATTATTTTTTTGAGAATTATCCTTCAACTACCTTTTTATTTTGATTTAAATTTAACAGTTCAATTTAAACAGGTAATGTGTATGGGCAACAACTCTACACTTTTATTCATAAGAAAGAATATGTCAATAGTAAACTTCGCTATAATCAATCAAATGATCTATTCTTCGGGTTCTGAAGAAGTTTTTCACTAATGTTCAATCAAATTGATAATAGCATCCAAATTAAAGGTTCTCTGAAAAAGTAACTCAGAAAGTTCTTAGTTCCGTCAAGTTCCTCTTCTTTTAATCATCTGGACGATTGGAAAAAGGCGACACAGATAAACCTACTTTCTTTTAGCTATGTTTTATTAACTTATTAATAATAGTGTGCCACAAATGATTAGCTTTTCCTTTATAATTATTTATCAATGGCTTCAGGAAGAAAAAAGGGTAGACTGTTTTCTTATAATAGTACATATTGAAGTAACTACTTGATATATATTGATATTTTTCCACCTTTTAGTAGAAAAATAAAATGTGATGGAAAGATTCGTACAGAGAGAAAACAATGAGAACCAACATATGAATTACATGGGGTACATAAAATTACTTACAGCTCATTGTTATAGTTAGAATAGCGATCATTTCATAATTGTGTTTGAAAATGTGAATTTTAATTCCATTTTCAATCAAGTATAATTATAATGTACACAAATAGATGAAATGATCATTATTTACGTTTATTAATAATTATCTTATCTGTTTAATCCAATTGTCATCATATTTATTCTCAGATTTTTAAATTATTTATCTGCAAAGAATGATTACATATACTCAAGAACTTGATATGGAATCCAATATTCAATTTAATATAAAGATAATTTCAAAATAAAAGGAAACTTTCTCCATTACTCATCTAGTTCCAATATATTCCTGTTTTTATTTGCTGTTGTTGCTCTTTTTCGAACCTTTTTGGAAAGTTTTCGAACGCACTCACTGTTGTTTGTGGCACTCGAAACAAACTTCCTACAATCGGAGAGGTTCTTGGATCAGCGCAGACGCCATCAGGAGTAAAACTTTGAAGAATCTTATAGAAAAACTTTGGACAGGACTCTGCACAACTTCAGTTGCAACTTTTACACCTTTTCATGTCACGAGGAACATGATCAAAATGATCAGGTTAGCCGAGGGGAGTTTCGCGGCTACTGAATAATGAGTGATAATCATTCATTATTATTATCGTAATTAGCAGGGTTATGACAATATGCGTATAAATTCATAGATCTTAGGAATTTCATAGACGAAACGAAATACAATGGTATCGAATACTTTATTTCGCTGATTTATAACGATTCAATACTGTTTAGTTCTCTCCGTCTATACTATCTTGGGGATCTATGATTTTAAACGCATATTGTCACAACCCTAGTAATAAGTGATGTTTTGATGTTTTAATATTTTGTTAATAATTTCGAATGGATTAAATAAACAAATTATATTACTATTATTTTCTCGTTAGTATAATAGGTATTTTTTCGAAATCACATTTCAAGTCTTGTCTAGTTACCAATTCTGATTGATTTAGAACATTATTCCTTATCCAATTTTCTAATCTCGCACCAATCATTAAACTAACTGTATTTGCATATTCAATTAAATTGAACAGTTCTTCTTTTATAGGCATAGAGAATTATCAAATGTCAAGTTGTAGGTAGAGATAGTTGTCAAATGTCAAGTTGTAAGTAGAGATAGTTGTCAAATGTCAAGTTGTAGGTAGAGATAGTTGTCAAATGTCAAGTTGTAGGTAGAGATAGTTGTCAAATGTCAAGTTGTAGGTAGAGATAGTTGTCAAATGTCAAGTTGTAGGTAGAGATAGTTGTCAAATGTCAAGTTGTAGGTAGAGATAGTTGTCAAATGTCAAGTTGTAGGTAGAGATAGTTGTCAAATGTCAAGTTGTAGGTAGAGATAGTTGTCAAATGTCAAGTTGTAGGTAGAGATAGTTGTCAAATGTCAAGTTGTAGGTAGAGATAGTTGTCAAATGTCAAGTTGTAGGTAGAGATAGTTGTCAAATGTCAAGTTGTAGGTAGAGATAGTTGTCAAATGTCAAGTTGTAGGTAGAGATAGTTGTCAAATGTCAAGTTGTAGGTAGAGATAGTTGTCAAATGTCAAGTTGTAGGTAGAGATAGTTGTCAAATGTCAAGTTGTAGGTAGAGATAGTTGTCAAATGTCATTTTGTAAGTAGAGACAGTCGGTTAATGTCACTTTGTAAGTAGAGACAGTCGGTTAATAACATTTTGTAAGTAGAGACATTTGTAAAATGTCACTCTGTAGGTAGAGATAGTTTTCTAATGTCATACTGTAAGAATGGAGTCCTAAATATGTATTTAATTGCGACCATTTTTTGGTAGGTAAGCTCAAAATCCTGAAACTGTTCAATTAGTATTTAATTTAAATAGAATCATCGTGATTTTATATTCTAATATAATCCAAAACTGATACCTTTAATTTCCTTCAGAAGATGTATTCTCAATCCATGTCGTGTATATCGAGAAACTGAAAGCTGTTTAAGTGAATAATGGTGTCATAGCGAACGTTGCAGTTCACTGAAAATCTTTGGGAATTATCTGAGAAATGGGTAGCAAAATTGTTAAAAATGAAGCCAAAATTGTGTCGAGTTTTCCGTTGAAGCCAAATGTTCGAATCCCTGGAGAGTGGAGATACGGAATGACTTCGGTTTAAAAGATTTAATGAGGAGGAAGAGATGGAAGTGATAGAACGCTCAATGAGGAGTAAGATGGAAGACAGATGTTCTTAATATATCAACACATGTAGTTTTATTTTTCAGGGAATTTGATCATGAAGAAATAGTTAAGATATCAAGAAAATACTAAGCTTATCGGTATCAATATATAATATCATAAATATTTAGATATAATATCATAAATCAATAAATATTTGTTTACGAATAACGATTTGGCAATGAAATATTCTTGTAATGAAGTAATTTTTAAAAAAATTATTCAATCCAAATACTGAAATAAAAAAATTCACTTGTACAATTTATAAATTTTGATCAGTAATGCTAGAAGTGAATACCTGAACATCGAAGCCATGGAGTTCTGATGTTACCTGCTTATTGGCTCTTTCCAGTGACAATTGAATACTAAATGACTCTCCAATATTGAACTCTTGTTCTTTTATGCGTTTGCCGATATTGGAACAAGTTCGTAGGTTCTCTTCTTCTTCTCTCTATAGAATGATTGCTTCTCTTAACGTTATTTATCTTATCTTAACGTTATTTATATTCCTTATAAGATTATCTTAACGTTATCTATATTCCTTATTAGATTATCTTAACGTTATTTATATTCCTTATTAGATTATCTTAACGTTATTTATATTCCTTATTAGATTATCTTAACGTTATTTATATTCCTTATTAGATTATCTTAACGTTATTTATATTCCTTATTAGATTATCTAAACGTTATTTATATTCCTTATAAGATTATCTTATCGTTATTTATATTCCTTATTAGATTATCTTAACGTTATTTATATTCCTTATTAGATTATCTTAACGTTATTTATATTCCTTATTAGATTATCTTAACGTTATTTATATTCCTTATTAGATTATCTTAACGTTATTTATATTCCTTATTAGATTATCTTAACGTTATTTATATTCCTTATTGGATTATCTTAACGCTATTTATATTCCTTATAATATTATCTTAACGTTATTTATATTCCAGTGAAATGGACTTTTTTGTTAACATCGCCTTCCATAAATTTTCTCATCATATTTTTTTTTTACTTATGGTAAACTTGATTATTCTATAATTCGACTCATAAAAAATGGGGTTTCATTTTAGGAGAGACATCTGAACGAGGATAATGATAATCTTTATTGGAAAAAATAACAAACTTATAATGAAATACCATTAAGTTTTATATAGCCTAATAAGGAAACAGATTGATCAAAATAATATATATACTAAAATATCTAAAAAATATTCGAGCCATTATCATGATTTCTTCATAAGTATTGATTAAAAAGTTAAAAAATAGTCAAAATTTGCTTGTACGTAAGTTGGGTAAATTGCTAGGTCCAAGTCCCTATATGATTTAGGGACATGAACTAGGAATTTACCGTAAGTTCTTTTTTTCACTCGAATTCACTTCATGAACATTCTCATCAATTCACTGAAAAGCTTTTCATGTAAATATATTCTTACATGTTACTCCATGAATATAATTAGCATAATAGAATGTTCTTAGCTTTAATGTGCCCTTAAAAATAGATTAAAGTGCAATCACTGTGAGATTATCATATTCTAGTTACACCAGAGAAACGTACGAGAATTTGCTAATCTTTTTATCCGTGAGAGGAGAGTTGTTTTACAACTTTGGACAGTTGTTGGGAGGAGAAAAGAGAGGTTGTATCATGTTGGCTCAGGAATCCTTCGTGTTCACTGAAAATATTTACGTACCAGAAAATTATATATTCCACAAATGATTTTCTCGATATGATATGGTGAGAGATAAATGAATTACATATTTAAAGTTGTAGGAAAAGTATCTTTAAAATTAATAATATGAACGGAATGAGAGACAAATTAGTCACTGTTATTTACAGGATTCATTAGTTTCCTTCAATCAATAGATTAATAAATACGATTGTTGAGCATAAAGAGAGATTTTGAGTAAGTAACAATAAATAGGATCTGATTTTAAAACAATTTACCAAAAATTGAAGAAACAATAGCGTGAAGACTGTATGAGAGTTTCCTTCATTTTAGACCCTTTACTAATATAAATTTCATTCACTCTTACACTTATTTCGTCATGAGTAAAGAGCCTATCTACCACTTAGACCATTTAATCGCAAATCACAGATATGGAACTTGCACCATTTCGCATTTAATTAATCCCTTGTCTTTAGTTACATTTATATCTTTTTCTCACCCTCATCTGCCCCCAGCCACCGAGTTAGAAATAATGGCCAAGTCAAAAGACATCGCACGGTGCTCCCCATCCGTGAAATTTGACTTCAAAACTCTAGTCAAAACTTCGTGGTCATCCTTTGGAAATTCTTCAGGACTTTGAGAAAAATAAGAAACCAAATTCATATTGTGTGATGTCGGAACTTTTCTGACTTCTGACGCTGATCATTTTAAAGTAATCCTCATAGTTACGGCGTGTATAAAATGATTATTTTATATATACTTACAATATTAAATATTTTATTCGAGTATTAAGTTTTAATTCTAATAATTGGTGAACACATTCATGCCGAATAATTGGATTTCTTATTGATAACTGAAATTTCAATTTTCAAACATCAAAGTTTTCATCATTTAGATTTTAGAGAGCCTAAATATTTGATGAAAGTAAATAGCTAATTTATTCTATTCAGTGTGATACACATTTCTTATTCTGAGTAAAATACAACATGTACAATAAATAATAATATTGTCATGATAGCTATAAATTAGTCATTGAATAATGAAATAATAATTGTAGTATGCTTGCAAAGGAATGATGGAATTATTTATTCAATATATCATTTAAAAGAACAGAGTATCGCTGACAGTTAATAGTTCTATCTTTTATATATCTTTCATTTCGAATGACATGGCAATAATTGAAATATTTAGTGAAAACTTATTACAAAATATATAAATATGTATTTGAGAATGTTTCAAGTTCCAATAATTACAATTCGATTCAAATCTTTATATACTTCTATGTTTGCTGCAGGTAACTTTAATAAATGTATATCCCATCCATGTAATCGGTGAAGAAAGATTAGTCCTGAAGACTGAATTAAAGGCAGAATCTTAATGTTCATCTCACCACAGGAAAGGAATTTGAGGAATATTTCGCTATAAAATCCCCCACACAGAGCCTTACTATAAGAACAAACTAATCTCCTCAGAGATAAACTAATTAAACATATCTGAAAGGATTAAACGTACTAAGAATGCATTAAATAAGACATTGTAACAAAAGGCAGAATGAACGGTATATCTCCTTTCTTACTAGAATAATCTTCCATTACTAAAAGAGATTTCCTTTCCATATGAAATCTACACTGATGGAAATTTCATCATAAGTATCAGGACAAATATTCAATGAATTTTAACCTTAAATTCTCCTTTTAAATTTTCATAGTAAAATAGCTCCGTCTTAACTGGACGACACACTGTATTTCCTATCAATGTTTTCATTTCTGTAAACCATGTATATATTTGGTATATGACTTAATACTGAATCATTATATTATAATTCAAATCTTATTAATCATAATCGATGATTTAATGAATATCATAATAATATTATTATACTTCATTGCAATAGAATTATTTCTTGCAATTACAATTTTCAAGGTTAATTGTAAAAGGAAATGTATTCTTTACAATATTATTATAAGTTATTCCATAAATCTTAATAGGCAAGTTATTATATTAAATATGAGCTATGATGAGAATTGAAAGTAATAATTAAGTGGTGTTATAATGAAGTGAAGAGATTTTTACGGCGCTTCATAAACTATACTACTTTTGTATGGAGAGTTTTTTTATCCTGTAAGAATATTCATTTACGTTACATGCACCATTCAGAGAAACATTAGAATTATCTTACAAAATAGAGTTAAATTAATAGTATTCCTTTTCTATCAATTAAAGTAGGGTAAGTTACGAATTATCGGTCAGTACCACATCTTCGGTCATATAAGAAAATACGATATAAAAATTGTTATTATTATTATTACACAGTGCTATCTAATACTAATTTTTATATTGTTTTTTCTTATATGACCGAAGATGTAATACTGACCGATAATTCGTAACTTACCCTACCGCCTTTACATTCAAACAAATATATATTTATTATTTAGAGTTCTGCCGTACGTTCTTTACTAGGAAAGAAATTTTAGAAATAATTTTACATGGAAAGACTATGAATATTTTGCACGCTTTGTTCTTCAATTAAATTATTTTTATTATTTCTGTTCAGATGGAATGGGAAAAGAATAAACTATTTTCTAGTACAGGCTTTATCATCTTTTTTTAAACCACATACCATATCGCTTGTTTTAAAGAAAATTGAATACAAGGCATTGCAAGAGGCAGTCAAAACAAAAGTGGGTCCATGAACCAAGCTCATGGATGCTTAAAAGCTACTCCGTGAATGCATTCACTTACCAAGGACTGTAACAAAGAAGGACACAAGCACAGGTGACTGCGCTCACGGATGAAAGAGGAAAATGAAGAGGGGATAGAGGAAGCCTACGAGTCTACCTAGCATAAAAATCTAAAACTTCGTAGTTGAAGAGCATAACTCATGCATCACCACAAACAGCTGCAAGATGTAGTCCCTGCATGGTATATAAAAAAAATATCAATATCAATAAACTAATATTCATGCTATTGAATTACAGTTTTTTGTTTATATTCCAACCTTATTTGAATCATAAAAGTCAGTCATCCATACTAGGCTAACAACCTTCTATAGATTTATAGTGCATAAACTTTCAATTGAATGTACAATATCGACAAAACTTTTAAACTTTCCTTTAGTAATTGCTTTCAAAAATCAATAGAAATATAATTTACATTTTTCGGTAGATCGGTTTCCTTGTAATTAAAAACAATATTGAATTATTCTGATTTGTCGGAATTTTTTGAACGAATAGCCTGACATTTTGATCTCTCTCACAGTAATGTTAATTAAAAATTTGCAAGACTCAATTCTTCCTATTCTCACCTCCTCCCCCCTCCTTCTATCTCCGCCTACCAACCCCCACCCCCTTTCCCCCACTCCCAATCCTTTTTCCTCTCGTGTTACAGATCTGTCATCTGCGTTGAAATATGAAGATCTGAAATAGCTGACTATTTTCTCTACAGCAGATGCTTTGATTGGAAGGAGATTTTTAGTCCCAGGCATTTTGCATCCGATTCTTTAATTCCGTTGATATAACTCCGTTGTTTCCGCTTTTTTATTTCCGTTGGTCTAACTCCGTTGTTGTGGTGAAAAGTCACCAGATGATACTGGAGGAGACCGATGTTTGATAACTTCTGGTCGCTTTTAATTAACTTATCGTAGAGATCCAAACGCTGCATTCGAATGAATCCAAAGAATTCATCGTCTATAATTTTGTACAGTTTGATTGGCAGAAATTGATGCGGACTTTAGTTTTAGAAATGTTTAGGTCTCTTGTCAAATTTTTATCGTGAATGTAATAGAGTTCAGTAGACTCCATTAGATTTTAAAAGTAAAATTAAACTTAATTGCTATTCGACAATGAAAAGTAGGAGTGAATTTAAAGAGAAGGGATAAATAATGAGTTGATTACTCCTCTATAATGAAGTCATGTAAAGTGAACCATCCTGATTAGTAGAGTCCGAGGTAATGAAGTACCTTTAATAACGAACATATTTTTTTTAGTCTGTCATGAATTAGTCATAAGACTTTCTATGTATCTCTTTACTCCGACATAATGATGTAAAATCTATAATGAATTACTGTATAGAGATTTCCATTTCTATAATTCGATGCATTATGTATAATATTTTTGAAGTAACTGTAACAGATCTTCAAGATATAAGCAGAAAAAGTTAAAGATATTATATAGAGAGAATATATATGCAGAAAATTGAAAGATATTTTTTAGAAAATTTCTATCTTTGATATTTTGTAAAAAATACTAATTTGAAAATGGGTTTCCTGTTTTTTGCACCACCCTGTATAATGCATTATTGTTTGTTCAACAGACCGAATTTCAAGCTTTATTTTAAGGTACTAAATACGATAACAAGAAGGGTTAATTAAATCAAATAAAAATGTTGAGGGAACTAATTAACATACCTGGTTTAATCTCCAAAACGCTTAGAGGAAGGAAGGCCACCCAGCCGTGTTCTTTCCGCGGCTGTAGACTCAAGACAGATGTAGTCTGATGTACAACTGCAATAACCAAACTAAACATGTTCAGAAGTGTGGAAGAACATGTACCAGACGCGACCCAAGCATTGACGTAGAAATTACTTATTTCATTATTAACGCAATTTCCATTCATTTCCTACATGCCAAATTAGTCCCATACGGACGTAAAGGGTTTCCCAGGATTACAATTATATTCAACTGCAGGACATCATCAATACATATTTACTGATTAAACCATTTAAATTTATACTCTCAAAAGTTAAAGCTATGATTAATTAAACTTATTGATATAAGTGTGCCACAAATGATTAGTTTTCCTTTATAATAATCAAAGATTTCAGACAGAAAGACGGATAGACTCGAAGAATTGAGTTAACTTCTTGATATATTTTTTAATGCAGATATAATACCAGAATAGTTTCGTACGATATGAATAAATTAGCTATTTCTGTTTGTAATTTCCTTACTGAGGCGCTTTACTGTATTCCTATTTATCTTCACCGGGCAATTTGTTTTGTTTGTTTTGTTTCCAAGAGACTTGGCAATTAAAGCAATAACGCCAGAAACTCCGAGTCGTAAATACCTGATGAGATAACAGAACTCGCACTGACAGAGGAGATGAGGGAGTTGAATAAGCCGTGAGAGGGGATAGGTACTGTCAGGGAAAAGAGTCACTGATGTACTGACAGGGAAAAGAGTCACTGATGTACTATCAGGGAAAAGAGTCACTGATGTACTATCAGGGAAAAGAGTCACTGATGTACTATCAGGGAAAAGAGTCACTGATTTACTATCAGGGAAAAGAGTCACTGATTTACTGTCAGGGAAAAGAGTCACTGATGTACTATCAGGGAAAAGAGTCACTGATGTACTGTCAGGGAAAAGAGTCACTGATGTACTGTCAGGGAAAAGAGTCACTGATGTACTGTCAGGGAAAAGAGTCACTGATGTACTGTCAGGGAAAAGAGCCACTGATATACCATCAGAGAAAAGAGTCACTTCATTTTCTAATTTTGTCGCCATGTTCCTAAACCAATTACAAAATATCTACAAGCATTACAATTAGTAAGCTTTCGTTTACAAATTATCTTTCTTTACTCTTTGGAAATAAATTATAGGGATTGGAAGATTTTGTGGAAGTCTTTTCAAATCTTCTACGGCCCACACTCACCAAACGGACTATATACTTATTCAAATTTGGTGAAACTGTTTTTTCTTTGTGGTTAATTGGGAAATATCTTTTAACCTATCTGATACAGTAATTTAATTATAGCTAGCGAATGGAGAAAATAAGAAAAAGTTAAAAAGAATTATCATTGTCAATATGACTAGAACTCCAATAGTCCAGAATCAATCATGTATTTTCTACTTTGAAAACAGCTTTCGATGTTGACTGTCAATCAGTTATTATTTGGTGCTTCTGTTTCATTGCAATTCCTGAATTTCACATAAATAAAGTCACGCATTTATTGCCTCGGCTTGAAACGAACCATTAAGCCTTTATATGGAAATATCAACAGAACGAATAAATGAAATGGATAATTGTTTTCGTAATGTCATGTGTGAGGGAGACCAAAATTCCATTTAATATCAAAAAATCACCCATTTGTGTACAATAATATATAATGTATTTTTAAAATAGTGTTTTTTTAAAAATAGAACACAAATCATTATGTGCAAACCCATAAAACGTGCTACATCCATTTTTCTGTGACTTGGAGCAACACTACTCCAAATGGTTAGACTATAGACCTAGTCTTGGACACTTGAAAATTTACATTTTTTATGAAACTACGGTCGAATCTATGGTGTTGAAAGGATTTCCTTAAATTCAAACCAAGTTTCTAATTAGTAACACTTGCTTTATAATGGGATATATAAGAATTCATTCGACATAACGTCATGGATTTTTTCAGAGACTATCCAACAGAATGAGCTGAAATCTTCTGGAAACCTCCGGCCTATGGTCCTACAGAACGTTATTGATTTGCTTTATGAAATTCATAACGGTTATTGAGTAAATAATCAATTTTAATTTCAAGTAGAATGGGTAGGGATTTAAATCAAATCGGATTCTAGGTACATAGTAATATACGAAATAAATATAACAAAAAAAATTGTGTTGATCGAATGGAGTGAAATTAACTGCGCTAACTTTTTTTCAAATTTCGATAAAAGTACATAAAAGGCTAAACAAGACAAGAAATAATCAAATTATTTAGATATCATTAAAATAAATGACTTCAAGAACTAAATTTTAATATATTTAAAAGAAAAGCTATGATTGAATTTTAAGAGAATCCATTAAATTAGTATAGTAAAAATGCCGTCATTTTGGGCACACGCTGAATAATTTCTTGCTGCTAATCTCTATCTAACCGATCCAGCGCAGCTTTAATTAATTCCTTTCTTTTTCTTTCAGATCTAAAGTCAATTTGGGACGAGCAGAAATGATTCACTGAAAAGCTAACCTCGCAATCACTGATTCTCTATTAGTCGATAAAACCAATTAATAATTTTTAATATGCCATTTTTAGTCGGGAAATAACTACTATTATCAGATATTAATGCGCGTTGAATGAATACAGTGAATTGATTTGGTTAGGATTATAATATCGTGACCGATTAATCGTATAGCGTGACAACATACCGTGAGAGAAACCGCTATCGTATAAAAATGACATGGAAATAACAATGTAACAATATTGTAATAGTAATTGAGTTCCAGGCCATTTCGCCGAAAATATGACATATTTTAGCAAAATAAGGTGTACTTTTTTTATAGTATAGTATGCAGGAAAATGACAGTAAATAGGAATGAATATAATTAAATTAGAAAATAAATTAATAAACATATATCAAATAATTATTAGAAATTAAATTATGTGCACTCGGTAGAGCGCATACCTTCGCCGCCACTTTGACCCGTTCTCTCCCAAAATCAATTAAACTGGTAACTCCGAAAATGACCAATCGTCCCACCAAGTTTCATGCAATATGGTTTAATACTTTTTTAGTTATTGAGTTATAAATAACCTTGACCTTGACCTTTGACTATATCGCTCCCAAGACTCTACCAGATGGTTTCTCGACATTGACTATAATCGTCCCATCAAATTTCAGACAATTTGGTTAAATAGTTATTGAGTTATAAATGGCCTTGATCTTGATATTTGACCTTTAACACGATCACTCCCAAAATTCTACCAGAAGGTCACTGAACATTGACTAATCGTTTCACTAAATTTCGTGCAATTTGGTTAAATACTTTTTCAGTTAAGCGAATAACAAAATGATAAATAAATAAATGCCGGGTAAAATATGACCTCACGCAAATTTGCGAAAGTAAAAATGATTGGACTTTTTAAATACGCTCCATCAACCTTTTAATTTATCTCATTTTCAATAGTTAAATTGTTTTCACGTTTTAATATAACACCTGTGCAAACTTTAAAGGTCGATCTGATGTCACACTGACACTTTGTATGATTTGTTTAATTCTTCCCTACTTAGATTTATCTGTAAGTGTAACTGAAAAACTTTGAATGCCAAGTTTACATTTGGACGTTTTAATCGGCTAAAAATATCTCCAGAACTGGTTATTTGAAATGGAGCAGATGTATTCTCAAAGAATTTAATTCATTGTACAAAAGGATTTTACTGTAGAAGAAAATGTTATATACTTTGATCTTCATTGCCTTCGTAGATTGCGGAATGATATATTTTAAGCGGTATTTTTAATTTAATCTATCATCTTGTTATTTGCATAACTCAAATAGTATTCAACCAAATTGCCAAAAAATTAGTGAGACGGTTGGTCAAGGTGAGGAACCATTTGGTTGAATGTTGGGAATGATCCGGTCAAAGGTCATTTCTATTTCATCAACTCAAAAAGTATTGTACCACATTGCATGAAACTTGGTGGACCGATTGGTCATTATCCAGTTACCAGTTTATTACATTTTTGGAGCAAACGGGTCAAAGGTCAAGGTCATTTCTAACTCAAGAATTATTTGATGGTAAAGGTCATTTAAAAGTGGCGGCGAAGGTATGCGCTTCTTTACCGAGTGCACATAATCTAGTGTTTTCAATATTTTTTATATTATTCTCATAGTGTAATATATAATTATGCAAGTTTGGATATAAAGTACATACAAATATGGAGGTTTAATTAAAAGTTCTTACCAGGCTTCGAGACAAAGACGACAAAATTACATAATATAATAGGAAGCTGCATTAAAATATGTTCATTATATATTTTATATATATATTTTTCTAAGTTTCTCATACTCAGTGTACAACAATTGTTCGAAACGTGATAATATAACGCTGAAGAAAAAGATTGTACCCTCTTTATTTTGATTTTCAATTCGAATTAAACTGTAAATTATGTCCTGAAATAAAGTAAATGTTTCTATTATAAGTTTCTCCTATTTTATACCTTTACATGAATATTAAATATTAGATTGTTAATACCTACCTACCTGCGACATTCAAAACAAACTGTGTACATTCTTTTTCTTTGGACTGAAATTTAGCAAATCGGACGTGGAACGGATATTGTATAGTTTTTTTTTAAGAACTTTCTTGAATTGTTTTAACTTTTTGCCTTTTTATAATGTGAACATTTTTTAAGCTTCACAAGGTACCCATTTCATTAGTTTTTAGAGAAGTTGTAGTTTTAAATGAATTTGGAAAAGGCAAACAATCTGGACTATTTTAATTCGTGTTCGATAATGGGATGCTTTTGGAAATGGTACCTAACTACACAGAATTACTAATGAAATAAAACACTATAAATAACAATATATCACTTCTATCTTAACAGTAATTTACCTAATATTGACGCAATCAGGGCAATTCACAGATAGTTTGGTCACATGATGAGGACTGACTACCTCGCTCTTGACACTCGAAACGATACTGAACTAGTAATTAGTAAATCAACAGGTGGACCTGAAATATATATAGGTATTAATTTTGTGTACACTATTTTGAGGATAAAAAAAATATAATTAATAATATAAATGAAAAGAATTATTATAGAAGTTAGAATTAAATATTTATAACTAACAGTACATAAAGAAAATATAAAAAGTATGATTTGGACAGAAAAAAAATCTAGACGTTAATTCGTTAAAAGAGGAAACACTACAGTTTTGATACTATTTTTTTTTTAAACATATAATTTTAAATATAAATGCTATATAATTTCATGGATTAGTGAAATGGTAAGAATCATGACTCTCATCGATTAAAACAATTACAAATATATTGAAGGGGACTTTTAATTAAACTATGTGGATATATTGATACTATTTTTGTGACATTTTATCAAAGAGATTAATAAACTGTAAAATAATTAGGTATTTATTTTCTTCTACATTAACATATAAAGGCATTTATCACACTGTGTAATAATAACACACTAAAATTATTCCCATTTGCTTTTCTAGAGGAATTATATTATTCATTTGTTACTGCATTTATTATTTTAAACTCTGGCGTGTAAAAGAAAAAGTCTTTATTATAAATGATATTATTGTGATTCAACAAAATGAAGCTGACATGAGTATATTTAAATATTATAAAAGCTGGTTACTTTATTTAAAATCAAATTCAGATTTCACTCTGTTCTGCAAAGATTATTTCTAGCAAAAAATTAAATAAGGATGTTTAAAGATTATACGTTTTATATTATTTAATTAGGGTTTACTGTTTATAACAAATTAAACATAAATTAAAGTATTCTTTATTAACTTCTGAATAAATAACAGAATTTTAATATAATACCATCGTTTAAAAATAACTAAATATCAATGTCCCATTTCAAATTTAACACTTTGTTTTTTTTTTCTAATAAAATGTTAGTTGGCGAAAAAATATTTTTCCACCACTATAATCTGAACAGCTGACTTGCATTACTAAAAAGATATTAAATTTCGCAAGATGGTGCAAGACTTAATATAGGTATTACAGTTTAATTTGTGGGTCCGTCACCACTTATATATATATATATATATCTACCAAACTAAGCATTGGTACCTACTTTAAACAAAGAAACTTGAGGGTGTCACTCGAATAGAAACAGTTATATTATATCTACGTATTTATATCTACTTAGTTATATCTACTTAGTTATATCTACGTAGCTATATTTACTTTATTATATCTACGTAGTTATATCTACGTATGCCTAGCTACACATTGGTACCTACTTTAAACAGAGAAACTTGAGTGTGTCACCCAAATAGAAACAGTCGGGATGTTCTGAAGTTAACACGACTCATCTAAATGCAAATGAGCATCTTAGTCTTTGTTATATTTGCCTCAAATGAGTCCTAATGCAAGCGACAAGGAGTACACTAATGAATTTAACAAGGAATTTCTTCGAGTTTGTTCTATGTCGATAATTTCTTAAGTGCCGTACACACGTAGGGTTTTTTAAGTCTTTCCACCAGACTTTTTGCTAAGCTCAATGATACCTGCAGGTATCATGGATACCAACTAAAATAAATAATAATTATATCGTTTTTTCTTATATTCTTGTGGAAAAGTAGGAGGAGCTTAGCAAAAAGTCTGGTGGAAAGACTTAAAAACCTTACGTGTGTACGGCCCTATAACTTTTGATGCTCTTAGAGGACGTATCGGACTCCTTTCACACTATGTATTTTGCAGAATAATTTTAAGATAAACATAAATGTAACATTTCATTTATTGGAACCAATGTGTATTCTTACAAGCGCAATTGTTATCATTTTAATATTTTATACTAAATTCCATTGTCTAATATGCTTAGTTTGACACTATATTACAAGTTCTACATAGAAACATATTTGTTATTTCATGTTCAAATGAATTCAGAGAATAAAGAGTTAATAAAAGATCAAAATATATTCGGCAAACTGAGGCACAATAGAAATATTCAGTTCAAAGCTAGTTCTGAAAGGACAAAGTGAGGAACTTTAACAATGGGATGTGAGAAATAAGAACTATATAATATTATGAACAATGTCAACGGTTTTATTATTTAAAATATCCTATGATAAAAATTCTCAGATGAGAAATTAAAAAAATAAGACATTTTTCATCCTAAATCTTTTAGATATGAAGGTTAATATTTCACGTAGATACGTACAGACAAATAAAAATTATATTCTGCAATAAGTCTATTGCATATATATCCCATATTACTAAATTACTCCTCCGTCAATCTTTTTTACGGGATACATGAGTATAGCTAAGAAATAATACATTCTATTATTCCATTAATATTCTGATTGGTTAAGAAGAAACGATTCCTAAATCACATCAAACTATAATATATTTCACTTGTGTTTGTGAAATTGAGGTAGATGAAAATTTGGTAATTCCTAGTTCACGTACCTAATTGATTTAGGGACGTGAACTAGGAACCGATCCAAATACCCCCTTCCTAGTTCACGTCCCTAAATCAAATAGGGACGTGAACTAGGACATTTAGGGACGTGAACATGTATTTTAATCTCGAGTATATTCAAACAGACATCTTAATTTATTTGTTTTTCAAAACGATACTATTAAATTTTCTGAATATAAATTTAAAATGTTCCTTTTCCGTATTACTTTAGTAGTTAAGATGAATAGTTCACGTCCCTAATAAATTAGGTACGTGAACTAGAAAATATATAATATATATGAATAATTTTACCGAAATTACTAAAAAAACTGACCTGTTATTCAGTATTCGATGCCAGTATTTCCAAACCTAGCAAGAGTGTTTCCAAATGAATGTCATAGAGAAAAAATACAATGTTGTTGTTATCCTGGTGGATAGAATAATAAACCTGATCTCAGATAGTATAGTAATAACGCCTTTATTATTATGAGAAATAATAAAGTAAAGTATATAGTAGAACTTGTATCTAATCTTAAAAATGATGACGCCTGTGAGTACACAGTGAAATATTTTATGAACAAAATTACTATTTCAGTAGTTTGTATCCCTGAAAACAAGAATGTATTCCTTAGATATTAGGGGAATATCACAGGAATAAATCTCTCTAGCCTGGGACATTCCCTTAATATCCCAGGAATAAATACTTGTTGCCAGGGATATTAATCCTTTTAGATTAACTTCACAGAGAACTTTTCCTGTAAAGGAAAATGCTGCAAGAAATTATAATGAGATACTAGTACAGTTAACAATTATATGTTTGCTTTTTCCTTAGAAAAGGCTTTTCATGAAGACAAATAGTTTATCCATGAATTAAAACATGTTCCCTACCTAACAAAATAATAGCATCCCATCTACTCAAAGAATTTCTATACAAAAACACTGTGAATCTTATCGAAGATTCGCGACTATCTTTTAGTAGTCGCAAATTTGGTTTCTCATACATCAGCTTCATTCACACTTCATTTATCAGCTTCATTCACACTTCATTTATCAGCTTCATTCGCATCTCACTCATAAAGTTCATTCACATCTCATTCATAAAGTTCATTCACATCTCATTCATAAAGTTCATTCACATCTCATTCATAAAGTTCATTCACATCTCATTCACCAGCTTCATTCATCAGCTTCATTCATCAGCTTCATTCACCAGTTTCATTCATCAGTTTCATTCATCAACTTCATTCATCAACTTCATTCATCAGCTTCATTCATCAGCTTCATTCACCAGTTTCATTCATCAGTTTCATTCATCAACTTCATTCATCAACTTCATTCATCAGCTTCATTCATCAGCTTCATTCATCAGCTTCATTCATCAGCTTCATTCATCAGCTTCATTCATCAGCTTCATTCACCAGCTTCATTTGCATATAAATAGTCATATCAGGTGTAACTCAAGCCGTGTGAACTCATTAAGACCGTACCTTCATAACAAGAAATGAGTGAAATCTACGGACATTACTCTAGTGATTATCAAAATAGAATAGGATGGAGAATAATTAATTTATATTATTTCGCTTTAATAATATCTCGAATTCAAGGGACAGACATATTAATTTATTTGTTTTCAAAACGGAATTCTTCAATTTACTGAATTTCCTTTTCAAATATTCCTTGTTTTAATTTATGTAGTTACAATACTAGATTTTCTGCCAATTAATGTATTTAGTGCAATATATTTTATTCAAGAGGAAGGTGATTAAAATTAAGAGAAATTAATTTGAAAATACCCACTTGCTAGTTCGCGTCCTTGAATCGAGTAAGGACATATATATATAGATATTGAACCTACCTAGTCTTCTAGAATCTATATGACCCCCCCCCCCTCCTTAATTGTTTCACTGGTTATTCACTTCTTATTGGTAAAAGGTATGAAATAATAAGAATATCATGGTTTTTCCTATATCTGTAGAATCATTTAAATTTAATTTGATTTGTGATTAATATTTATTGGATTTAGATTTAAAATTAATAGGTTACTAATTGTGATTTTATGTCTATTAATAAACCATCCAACTGCAAAACAGTAATAGTTATATAATCTCACTCATAATTTATCCGAACTAAAAAGCTTTAGTTTTTTAGGTAACACATGTAAAAGATTAAATTCTTCTTTCAAGATATTCTCCTATAGTATATAATATATAAGAAGAGTTTCTAGCATATGTTATATTATTCACAAATTACTTTTAATAATTCAAATACATTAATGTATAGCAACATATGTAGATATATATTTATTTGTAAGACAAAGAATGAAAATAAACAGCTAATATGCAAGGCAATCTAAATCATGCTATCGAAAATTGTGATACATCAAATTGTAATTATTATTATTATTATCATCATATGAAATAATTAAATATTTGTAAACTATATGCTTTCAATTACCTATTCAAAACACATTAAAGATGATTGATGTGTCCTCATTTTCTGTGCATCATCAGATTAACTTTTGTCTAAATCTGAAACTTAACAAACTAAAGTTAGTGATACATTCTCGTCAAGAGAAAAATACATTGGATTTACATTAAACTTAATAACTTTGATGAAGATGAATTACTGATTATACTGATCAATGTGAGGAGAAACTGATGACTGATTATGCTGATCAATGTGAGGAGTAACTGATGACTGATTATACTGATCAATGTGAGGAGAAACTGATGACTGATTATGCTGATCAATATGAGGAGAAACTGATGACTGATTATACTGATCAATGTGAGGAGAAACTGATGACTGATTATGCTGATCAATGTGAGGAGAAACTGATGACTGATTATACTGATCAATGTGAGGAGAAACTGATGACTGATTATACTGATCAATATGAGGAGTAACTGATGACTGATTATACTGATCAATGTGAGGAGAAACTGATGACTGATTATACTGATCAATGTGAGGAGAAACTGATGACTGATTATACTGATCAATGTGAGGAGAAACTGATGACTGATTATACTGATCAATGTGAGGAGAAACTGATGACTGATTATGCTGATCAATGTGAGGAGAAACTGATGACTGATTATACTGATCAATATGAGGAGTAACTGATGACTGATTATACTGATCAATGTGAGGAGAAACTGATGACTGATTATACTGATCAATGTGAGGAGAAACTGATGACTGATAATTGTATATAGTCATTTAAATATATGATCAGTCACAATACCTGCTGTTTATTGTAAAATAATTTTATTGAATAACTAAATTATGAAATTGGTTTGTGGATATTTTTACATAGATAAATCACATTACCGGTTTACAATACCATTCCACGGTAATGTTTCGAAATTTTCAGTCCCTGATACACTATTAAATTGCCATCACTGTTTTGGCGTCAGTTTAATGAGTTAAGTTCGACTATAAGAGCAGACACTATCAATAGAGAACTTTCGTTTCGAAAACTACCATTAATTTAGTAACCGGTCATTTCAATTCAATTCATAAATATATCTATTAGATATTATTTTGAGGTTATATCTTAACATTAATTCACGCCATATTTGGATAAAATACGACCTAAATTAATGTAAAAATGTAAAGAAATAATATATTATTATTATATACAGTGATTGTCATAATTATTAGAAGGGTAATATTATTGCAAATTGTACAAAATTGGCAAGAATAATTATATATATTAATTATATATATATATCACAGAACCAAAAACGTGTTTAGCAACGTTATAACAGGATGAATGTTTTTTTCTACAACTAGATACAATCAGACTATAATCGATATGGATTTGTATCTAACACCAAATTACTTTTTTGATTGGGATAATATAGCTTTATTCAAATGCAAGAAACTTAACATAAAAAAATATTTCATGGCTTCAGAAGAATTTGAACTTTGAAGAAAGTGATAGGTTTCGGTCCATTTTCCCTCTTCCATATTACCTTCACACAAAAAAGAAAAAAATGATTGCTAAAAAAATTACCTAGCACTATGATAATAACAGTATTTTACTTCTCAATTTGCAGAGTTATACCTAATGAAAAGGCTGGATCTGAAAAAGGATTAATTGAAAATTCTCTACTGTGTTACATACTTAAAACAGAAAACTGTTGATTCAATCGCCATACATTGAAAAACTGACAAGTTTATTACGACGAGTACACAAGTGAAAGTGGGACCTAATGAAATCAGAGCAGTTAGCTGCAGTGAGTTCAGCCCTGCATGCAGACTAACCTGGCGTGAAATGAAGCATAACGGAGAACAGACTGGCAATATTGTCCAGGAAATGTCTGGTGATATATGGCAACTAAGTGGCAGATTCATAGGCAATTGCATTAATTGCACACAGAATTATTGGCACAGAGGAGTGAGAAACAGTCCTAACCATCATTGAGTTTATTGATGGTTCACTCTGTCCATCAATATATCTTCCCTCACTCCCGGGTATTGGGAGTGATTTTGCAATCAGGTTGGCTAAAATCAATTTAAATATAACGAAGTTATTAAAATTTAAGGATCGCAAAATGATATAATGCACAAAACTAACTTATAGGAGTAGTGTTGGCGCAGAATTAACTGTGTGCCAGCACTTCTTAATACAATTGTAGTACTTCTAGTATGTTTATCGATATTGTGTTATCACATTCAAGAACATATGCGGAGATTGTTCTTAGACAATAAAAAGAAAATGTGTTAATTTATGGTTTCCAACCTGAAGCGCCAACTTTAACCTTTATTCTACCTTTTGTATTTTATTTTTAGTCAGAATATATCAAGTACCACGCTAGGGTATACAATTATATTTTAATACTTTTTCGTGCACAAATTTATAGTATAAAATTCACCAATTTATAATTATGTATGTTAATGCACAGTCATAGAAAATATTTATTGTATACAAGCATAAGTATGATTATTTATTAAATTGGTTTAATTACGGTACACGGAACACTGCCAGGCAGAAAACTGCCAGTCACTTATTGGCAATTTATGTATTTATTTTACTTTTTATAAAAACATTCTAAGAACATTTTAATTCATAAAAACACCGCTAGCCATTAGTCAAGTGATTAAGAAGACATCAATTTTTTACAGTTATAACTAAAGTATATAGATATTGGATTACTTATTATTCAATGGAAAATAGTATTTCAACAAAGCTACTTTATTAAGCACACAGCAAACCAAATTCAGTACACAAAAATAAATTATAATTACCATTTTTAACTTATTTGATTAGTCATTTACATTTTAAAAACATTTATATATTTATATATCTATTTAGGATTTTATATGTTTTTAAGATTTATAACTTATATCTTGTATATTATAAATTAAGTGTATGTTACATCACTTATATGCATGTTCAATATTAATACATTAGCAATTTTATTCTCTATAGCATTAACACTTTCTTTTTTAAAATTTTCATTTATACATAAAGTATTATTGATTAATATGCAATCCAATCCGATCGAGTGAAATTTTGATAATCATAGATGTTGTGTTGTAAATTCTAAATATTTCACAAACATCGATCGAATTTGTTTTATAATGTGTACATGTGAATTTTAAGCTTGAAGGCTTGTTTAATTATCAAATTATAAACAAAAAATAATTAGACACTAAACCCGTTATGAAATGATAAAGTAGAGATGCGTCGTGTAAACAAAGAAATTTCACTTAGTCCCTAACACAATAATTTCTTTTAATTTATTTTCTTAGTATTTTCTAAGAAAGGTTTTATTTTTTAATTTATATCATGTGTTTAATTTTTTACAGTAATATTCATATAATAATATATTTATGTATTTTTCTAATAAAAAAAACTATATTTTTGTTTTGTATACTAAGTAAAAATGAATGTTCCCTTAACTCCTTTTAACTATAAAGAGCGAACGTCGTTTTTTATAAATCAAAATGTTATTACTGACTAAAGTCATTAAATTCAGTAAGTGACTGTCAGTTTTCCGCCTGGCAGTTTTCCGGACACCTTAATTACAATTAAATGTTTTGATTGAAAGTACTTGATAATATTTGATTAACTGATTTTTTTGCAAGATACAGTATATTTGAGCAAAAAACTCATAAATAACAAGTTTTTGATTTTCTTTCGCTCTATCTCTAGTCGAAGAAATAATAAAAAATTATGAAAATGGGTGTTCAATGAAGAAATCATTTTTCATCTTCAATTTCTGAATATATTAAATAGTGTATTCCATTAATTTAATATATTTAATGTCTTTACCCAAATCTCGTAGGGATCTAACTGCTAAAATATCCTGTGAAGTGTTTTTTTTTACATAAATATTAGGAATATATATTATATAGGTAATATATATTTTAGGAGTCGATAATTGGGATCTTTTTTTAAAAAACCTGATTGCTATATTATTTTAAAAAATAATCTGGAGGTTATTTTAAATAGCTATGATATATGATAACCCTGTGACACATTCTTCACAGTCGAATGAATCTCATATTTTTACGAATTGCCATTTTATGCAAAGCAATTTATATTCATGAAGCTGCCATCTGCAGCTCTGCCATTATATTCAACTCGAGGGACTCACATTCTACGAGAGAAAAAACTGATATTGTGGCGGAAGGAAAATATCGAGATACCTCATCACCGGACATATTTCAACAATTATCTTATAAAAATTTTAATTAACTCTGGTAGAAATAAATAGTTCGTATGGAATATATTCTGATACGGTGGTCAGCTGGTACCAAATTATCAAAAAATTCCTACTCATATTGTACATTAAAGTTATTTATAATATGTGGAATAATTAAACATAATTATATGATATAATTATGTATATAATAGTTCTTTTTGGGTGGTATTAAATATTTGGAGCTGTAGATGCATATCAAATAATATGAACTATATAATTTAAATTAATAAAATTGAATTATTATAATAAAAGTAGAAGATTTTTATAAATATTCTGATAGAAAAATTTCATCTTCCAGATAAGAAAAAGATTCAAAACATTATAACTATGAAGTCTTCAAAATCCTATAGCATTTCACTCCAAGCCCACTCTAGTTTAGAAGAAAAACTATCCATACATTTTAAATATTTATTTCTCATATTTATGAGACAGAAGAATTATAGGTATCATTCTACAAAAAGTTGAAACCTAAAATATCCAATTTCGGAGCTTCCGAATAACTGTACAAGAAAACAAATTATTCATAATTCTGACCAATGGCTGATATATCTGCATAAGCTTCCCGAATTTAGGCCTTCACTCGAATAATTTAAATATACGTTAATTCTAAATAGATATAGGCATTCATCGATGGAGTTGATTCGAGTAACGTTTTAGTTCGAATCCGATGGGATCAGGGAGTTGAAACTCCATTCGAGAGGCAATTGAATCGTCGCTTCATGACTGATCCACTAATAATTATAATACCATAGATATAGATATGCGGAGTTATATAATATGGGATAGAATTGATTTAAATATCGCGATAGAGAATGATTCATTTATGCTAAAATGAGCTTATGTAAATTACCTAGAGATGTATGAATAATCTACATGGCTTTCTACAATATCAATAAATAGAAATTATAGAAGTACCGTATATCAGTAACTTTCTCCAGCTTATTAAATTATTCTAGATTTATAATGAAGTGGCTAAATACAATTATTATCATTCATAATTATCTTATATTTTCTTTATTATAAATACATACAAAACCACAAAACATAAACCGCATTATAAACTAGAGCCGAGGATGGTTGTTGTGCGTATAAAATTTCTTGGGCAATTTTCTTCAAGAGCGAGAAACTACATCGAGTAAAGCAGAGTAAATTCCGACACACACAATTCTCTTTATATATCACTGGGAAGAAAAAGGCCCTATTAATGGAGCTATGGTGATGGCTTTACGAGTTCACAAATTAAATAAATAAGGGGAAATAATGTTGCAGTAAGTAAATGGACGGAGACTGCATGCGAGTAAGTTTTAAATGGTTAGATATTTTAGAAAACTTTTAGAGTCCATGGATTTAAACTGTGTCATTCTTCTAGACCGAACTGAGAAATACATATTATGTTATTTATATTTTTATATGGAGAACGAAATATTGAAGGATATTCTATTTGTTTCACATTAAAGCATATTTCAAATAATTATTTATAGAAATACAAAATGAAAAAATGTAATTCTTATATAATCTAAAGAGATGTTCTGAGATTTCATAGAGTGAATATAATATATACAAGTTACTTTTTTTATGCTTCATTTCAATTCGATTGTATTCATATACTTTTTAAATTAATGGAGTCAGTAATATTGATAAGAATAAAGTAAAAAGTTAACACCGACAGTACTCAATTTATATTGTCGATTTAAAACTCTGAAATTATTATTTTGGTAAAACCCCCAAGAAACATGAATTAATTAACAATTATTTTTTTACAGATTACTAATTTCATATTTCCAAAATATACTTTATAATAATTGTAAAGCTTGTAGGTATTTTAAAATTGGTCTGAGTGAAGGATTTGAACATAATTAAAAATTAGAAAACTGTGATTTGTAAATTTAGTTTAATGTAATTAGTTTTTTTCTCTGATAGTACATCATCACAGTGACTTTTTTCTCTGATAGTATATCATCACAGTGACTTTTTTCTCTGATAGTACATCATCACAGTAACTCTTTTCTCTGATAGTACATCATCACAGTGACTCTTTTCTCTGATAGTACATCATCACAGTGACTCTTTTCTCTGATAGTACATCATCACAGTGACTCTTTTCTCTGATAGTACATCATCACAGTGACTTTTTTCTCTGATAGTACATCATCACAGTGACTCTTTTCTCTGATAGTACATCATCACAGTGACTCTTTTCTCTGATAGTACATCATCACAGTGACTCTTTTCTCTGATAGTACATCATCACAGTGACCCTTTCTTCTGATAGTACATCATCACAGTGACTCTTTTCTCTGATAGTACATCATCACAGTGACTCTTTTCTCTGATAGTACATCATCACAGTGACTCTTTTCTCTGATAGTACATCATCACAGTGACTCTTTTCTCTGATAGTACATCAGTGACTCTTTTCTCTGAGAGTACATCATCACAGTGACTCTTTTCTCTGATAGTACATCAGTGACTCTTTTCTCTGAGAGTACATACAATAGTATGTTTTTTTCTCTAAAATTCTAGCAATTCGTCAGAGTATCAGTTCAATTGACATGTTTTGTGCAGTTGAATGATCTAGCTAGACATCCTTCCAGGCTCGTTCGCGTCACTTTGTACGTCAGGCCTTACGCAAATGATTGATGATCTCCATCCATATATGCTATGATAGATCCGTATGCAATGATAGATCCGTATGCAATGATAGATCCGTATACAATGATAGATCCGTATACAATGATAGATCCGTATGGATGTCAACATGGAAATATCTTCTTGAAGATATATTGATGGCTTAATGCCAGTCTTAGGTACTATTCATCGTTTAAGTTATTAATCTTAACAGATTCCAACCAAAGAAAATTATATAATATAGCATAGGGGGGTAAATTACGAATTATAGGTCAGTTGGACATATTCGGTTGAAAAAATTAACAGAATGCAAATCAACAGTTAATCAATATAAGTAGATAAATTGATTGAATATATATATAAACTATACACTGAATATTATCTGCAGAAAATAGTCCTAATATACTTTTTAAATGAATCAATAATTGCTACCTGTGATATTTGAAAATATCATTCGAATAAAAGGATATTTTGATTCAGTATAGCAAAATTTTTATCATCTTCAACAATTCTCTTGACTACGCAATGGTACACATTTGTACCATTGCGTATACTACTGATAGACAAAGTGGTACAGATATAATACCAATATAAATAGTTTTATTTGAATTAATTAAGATATTTGTCAGTAGACAGAGTTTGAAAAATAAGAAAGCAAGCACGTTACTTTGAGAAATTAGTCACTAATAGGAATGAATGAAAAAGAACTAAATTGTATAAGAAAACAGTACATAGTTAGTAAGTAGTTAGTACCTATTAGTTTCTGTTATAGTATAAATAAAGTCAGGATATGAATTCTAACAGAAAGAACAAAATACAAAAGAATACAAAGGATCTAAACCTGTTCAATTACAATGATGCATATTATTCGAAAAACTTAAAATTTAACAAATTTAAACTGATTTTTTTTAAATTATCATTTTCTAATAACAATTTTTTAAATAACAGAAATATTCAGCACTTTATTCTCCATAGATAGCTTAGAATAATCTTTGCAGCAATATACAGGAAATAGAAACACTTTGTACAATCAATTTTACCATAATTGTTTCTTATACCATTGTGAGGTATTATGTATAATATATCTTGAGGAATTTATTTAAGTGAATTATCCAATGTAATGTAAAAAATGTGTACTCACATATTTTATTTTAAAATTTAATTTCTATGTTTTATGTGCTGAATTAATAGAAACGTGAGAACATATATTTTATTATATCCTTTCAATATACATACGGGCAAACTATCATAAACAATAAAAAAGAAGAACATTTTTGCCGCAAAAAAACACAGTAGTGCTTACCTTAATCTAAACGTATACATGTGTTCTAATTTATTAAAACATACACTTGTGTTTAACTCTAAATTATTGACTTATTGTAGAATATATTATAATTCCACGTGACGTGGAATGTATTTAGAAAAAGCAAAGAATTATGTATACCAGTGGTATGTAGTTGCATAATAATACCAATATTATTATGATTGAATACCAGATGTAAGTTTCAATTGATTAAAATTTCATTAACATTTTTAATAATGATATTCTTGATGCGTTTTTTTCTATATATGCCAATGGACCTATTTAATAAACCCTCTGGTATTTGATTCACATGAAGTATATTTAATATTTCATACTACTTGGCATAAATATATTTATTTGACATTATTCAAAAAATCACTGTCTATTTTTTTTAAATAGGTACATTTTTTAATTTAATATTCTTATATTTTAGTGATTTTCTGTACAATTTTCTAACTAGTTAGATTGTTTATAATATAAGTTATTTATAATACAATAAATTCAATTCAAACTATAACTAATAAACTACATTATAATTACCTTTTTAATCCTCTTTTCTTGAGCTTTTTTCATTAACATATTTAATAAATTATTTCTTTCTTATTCCTGTCTTACGTTATTATTATTGATACCTAACATCTCTCACAGAGTCATGTAACTTTAAAAATACACCATTAATATCGAAATACATCTTATATCTCCCTTAACTAAATAAAACTGTATATATTCCCTCTGTTTTCTTCCTCATATTATGCATATTTGTTTACCAGAACCGTCAAAACGGAGCCACAAAAATCATGGCACTGTTTTTGGACGGTAGCTTCCCGTCCAATTTCTTCTGTTGACTTTTGCAATTGTGTTGTTTGTGTAACATATGGAAACCAAACAGAACATGAGATCACATGTTTGGAACATATAAAGAAGTCATGTCAGTGAATGTGACATCATGTGTTGTGCTAAAAATTAATTAGCGACAATTCCATTTTGATTAAATTAATTAATAACTACTGTATGAGTTTATAAAGCTAAATTCGATCATTTACTTAAAATTAACCCCGGAACAACTACCTGAGAGGCTTGTTCCGGATGAATTATAACTTTTTACTATTAAATATTGACTTGATTAAGACCTATTTAAGCAAAATTAATGAACTAAAGCAGAATATTTAGTTTTTATTTAGTTTTATAACACTTTATTACCATACCAAAATCTAGACCACTAGTGAAATACATGCGCTGTTGCGTCACATTGAAATTTACAACAAAAAATTGTGAATAATCCTGTAAGTGATGTTACTAGCGTGATGAAAAATGTGACACAGCAGCGATTGTACTTCATCCGGGCCCCAGAGGCCCACTATATCAAAAATGATGTAAACCAAAATGGAACAAATTTGCTTGCATTATTTCCACTGACAATTATATGATAAATAAATACGTCATAGACAAAGAAAATTACAGAGTTTCGGCAATTTAAGCCAATTAGTTTTCAATGATGCATCAATATTTAAAACTGGACCGGGTCTTTGAGGCATGCTGTTTGTTCCAGAGTTGAAAGGGATCTTACTGTTTCTAAATCCAAGATTTAAATTTAAAATTATAATTAACTGTTTTTTTTCTGCTCTTTATTTACATTTCAATGTATAATTATAATTGTTGTGTTATTATTTAAGCGGATAATATAAATTCAAATATAATTCAATTAATTGTTACAGCGCCACATACTCATATAAAACATGAATGTTATGTAGTAATGTACCAAGTGCAATATGAAAATTATTGTGATTTATTTCAAAGAGCTTAATGCATTTATTTTCATTTCTCATTTTTCAAAGAACTGATGGAATCAAAGATAAAATTGATATCTTGAAATCACAGATTTACACACACTCGGAAATTATACGTTAAGGAGATTTATAGGCATGGGAATAATGGCATCGATCTACATATTTCTTACGGCGCTATCACTTCCAAGATTTTCTATGGCGTTATTATGGGGGAAATATTAACTTTGACACAAGGTGATTTACGAAGGCATCAGATTATAGGGAGAAGGAAGTTAGGATGGGTTGTAAATCATGTCTTGTAGAATACAATAAATCACACATCAACTCTTTAGTTAGCAAATAAAATGTACATGAAATATCTACAGGAGTCCATATGTGAGAACCTTTTATAGATATTATATCTTACTGCTATTCTTTTCCGTTGAAAATAGTGGGTCATCATCATTAAAAAATTTATTATACGTTATTAGGTCACATTTAATGAATTCAATTAATTTTCAATTTTCTGCATAGTCTAATCCATTTTATAGATAAATACATTTTAAAATAGAATAAAAACAGGAAATTATAAATATCATAAAAACTGAAGAATTTAATTATCAAGTCAATAATATATTTCCGTACGTATCATATAGTTACATTCTTCATGTTTAATACAAGTTGAGTAAGCGTCATGTCACACAGCATGTTTAGAGCGTTTTCAACGCTCCAAAAACGTCGCGTAACATGGATAAATATGAAATGGGTTTAACAGTAATTTCCTCAGAGTCTAAAACGCTGTGGGACAAAAATACTCGTGTGGCACCAAATAAATAAATATACACACTACGGGTAATAAAAGGATAAATAATTACATCAAAGAATAACTGATAATCTATACGCGAATGATAAAAATATCAAAGTATTTTATCTTTTAAAAGAATGTTGATTAACTGTATACACAAAAGTAACATATTCCATATAAAATGGAATTCCAATATTAAGTTAGAAATCTCAGAGCACGGAATTATATAGTTAAACTCTAAATGAAAACGGGAATTGGATTCCTTACATTCTTGGAATATGTTTCATTTCAATGAAGTTATACATCCCTTCTTATATAAATTGATGGTTTAAAATGAAATGTTGATTTACCTTCTTTGCAGCTTCCATTCAACTTCTGATCAAACAAAAATATTATCTCTCAAAAGCCAAAATTTAAATTTAAATTAAATATAATAACTAGTGTACTTTCCCGTTAAAAATATCGGGTCATCATCAATACCAATTTAGTACCCGTTATTAGGTAACATTTAATGAATTAAATTAAAATTAAATTTTATGTAGAGTTCAATATATTTTATAGATAAAATACATTTAAAAATTGAATAAAAACAGGGGAATTCAAATATCAAGTCAAAATATTCCCGTGCGTATCATAGTTACATTCTTCATGTTTATTACCCGTCGTGTAGAAGCGGACACCAAATAAATAAATAAATAAACACACTACGGAAATTATTAGGATAGATAATAAGTGTAAATATTATTGTATTGTCATGATACCTCAACATATGATTTTTTTTCCTTTTAGTATGTATTTCTTTATAAAAGTGTGACACACGGACAGACAGACGGACGTGGCTCTTATTATAATAGACTATAGATTATTATCAATCATTTCTTGAGCTATATTCATAATCTTCACAGATACAACTTATATATATATAATAAAATGCATTCATTATTCGCTCATTTAAAAGTGCATAAAAAATTTTTTGGATAATATTGTTTTATAAATCTTATACATCAGTTTATCATGAAAATTATAATTTATTTTAAAGTAATTTACGTTCCAAATGTATATGGAAAATATAATTAACAATGTGTTTTATCATATAGTTCATATACGGTTAAGTTATGAAGCTTCATGACAAGTGATTTGTTAGGTCATAATGACATACTAAATCATGTCATAGAGATGACAGAACAAGAGTCTCGTATATCAACTTTATAACTTAGCTAAGCAGAAAACACTTTAAAATTCCTAGGTGTCTCTCAAAGCATTCCTGTTCATAGAATCTTCAAATTAAAAATGTGAAATAAGTCACTGCAAGTATTAAAATTGATATATTATATGCAATATCTATTTTCTATATACTATAATAACAGCCACGTCCGTCCGTTCGTCCGTGTGTCACACTTCTATTACGTAACTCAAATTATAATGAAAAATTATTATTATTATTGTTTAGTTATCAGTTTTTCCACTGAGCCTTGTCAGTCAGTCTGTCAGTCAGTCACAAAATGGGATAACAAGACATTCTATCAACAGCGCCTCATAAAGTTGGTGGAAAATAAAGAAATCGAAGAAACACAAATTAAAAAGAAAAACTGATACTTTGCTGCAGTATCATTGACGGGTTACAAGCACTAATATTAATAATTAAGAAATCATAGTTTTCTCTTTAAGAGGACCTATTTAATATATTAATTGAATTATCAAAGTATGAGCAACAGGTACTGTACTAGTTCAGGAAAATGTCTCTAATTAAGACATAATATTACGATTAGTTCTTCCAATTGAATCTTTAGAGCTCTTTTACTTCAAGATAATCACAGAGAGAGGATAATAACTGTAAGTTAAATAACTCTTGGTGTTATCAGTCGTAACGTTAAAAGGTGAGTAGTTACTCCTAAACGGTACTTGATTTATAACATAACTATCTACAATTCAACTGCTTAATTAGGGTGTAAGAAAAATAATGAATTCATTTTATCATAAAAATACACACTTGCATATAAAATGGGATTCTGGTATTGACAATTTGGAAGTTATATAATATTGATAAAATATTTAATAAGTAATGAAATGAAAAATTTAATAATTGGATGAAATATAGATGAGATTTATTTTTTCTAATACTATTACATTTTATTCATGATATGATCTTTGAATTACTTTTATATTCTATAATTTCAGTACAAACCTATTGCAGCGTAATTAGCGATAGTTAAAGAAATAGATTTTAAAAATCTACCAATTTAGTATTTTATATTTTGAATGGTAGTTGTTGTTTAATGTTGAAATGTTGAAGTATTAATTAATTCATTCCTTCATTGAATGATTTCATAACAGAGTGCAATGAATTATTGAATAATTGTTATATGAAAATGCGTATTATTACGTAATTATATAAGATCTCGTTTTAACACAATATCGTTTTGTAAAATACTATTAATAGGCTTGTATTAAATTTCATCATAGTGTGTAATTTAAATGATTTTCTTTGCGAAACAAGTCATCTTATTCAATTGTTTAATCAATAATTTTGAATTAGATAGGAGAATAATATTATTGCAGTTTATTTCATATATATAATCAAATGTTTTTTTTAAATTGTGAATTTCTTACGGAATTGCTTAACCAAAACAAGTCATACAAAATAATAAATAATGTTGATAAAATTGAAGATTAAACCCATTTCAAACAATTTAAAGAATATATACATATGTCAATATTGTCATTATATTGCCAATATTGCTATAATATTGCCAATATTGTTATAATATTGCCAATATTGTTACAATATTGCCAATATTGCTACAATATTGCCAATATTGTTACAATATTGCCAATATTGTTATAATATTGCCAATATTGTTATAATATTGCCAATATTGCTAAAATTTCAGCAACAAACTAAAATGGCAGTTTTAGCAATACAGCACGAAAGGTACTGTATTAGTATATATAATATTGCTAAAATAATTTATTCATTTCACTAGTTGTCTCTTATTCTCTTCAAATCGTGTCAATCTTCTGAACCCTATTTAGAACTGATAGCATAAATTTGAAGAATATTTAGTATTCAAATCTTCTGGAAATGAAATGATTTGACGATATATTGAAACATATGAAGCTTTTTGAATAACCTGGAATGAGTTATTAGTTCTAACATTCAAGTTTAAGTTTATTAAGTTAAAAACAATCTTAGTATTTGATCTCTATATATTAAATCAAATATCAACATTCATGAGATTAATGAGAGATTTGAATTGTGTATAAAATATATAATTAAAATGAGTTTAAATCATCTTTTAGGAATGTAATTTAATGATTAAATATCTTCTCAACCTACCTCATTTATTTATTATTAATCGTCTATTTGAAATTTTTTAGCATTGTATTTACATTATATAATGAAGAATATGAAAATTTCAATTATGAATATCTTGTAAATATAAGAGGTCATCAAGCTGTTTTGTTTATTGTAATTTCTTCAATATTACATCTTACTAAACGTTACGCTTTAATAAAAAAATTCTTTTGTCCTATAAATCGATGAAAACTTCCAACTCGCTAGAGAATATCGATAAAAATTAGGCTGATGATACGGAACAAATTCTAATTCTATCGGACAGTTTTCGAAGAACAGAATTTAGGAAGTTTTTCGTCACATGTGAACTACTTTTCAGTTATTGTTGCCAAGTAAATAATGATTCATACTCTATTATAATGAATTCAAATTATGATTTTAATAACCTTATATAATGCATTTATGATATTAAAAATATTGAACGTTAGCTTGCTAATTAATTTTGAGGAAAAATTTAAGAATGAATGAAGCGTAAAAATTATATTACGGACTGGAACAAATAAAAAGTTCAAAATCAGAAATAAGTTTTTGATTTGATTTTCTAACTTCAAAAGATTATAATAAGATCTTTTTATTATAAATTATATCAAAGTGTTAATTTGGATTACAAAGAGTCTGTATTACATAAGATTATTGATGCTGAATATTTCATTAAATAGGGTATTAAAAAATTGAATTGAATTTTAAACAGTTCAAAAAATGTAACGCTAATTACACAAAATTTCAATTTTGTCAAAGAATTTTAGAAATCATCTCTGAAATCGAAAAAAAAAATTGTGTTTGTATGATACCAAATTCAAATAGTATTTAATAAATTAATTAGTAGTTAATTAGTAATTAAATTATTTAGTAGTTAATTAGCAATTAATTAATTAGTAATTAATTAATATGACCTATATTTAAATAACTTACATTATATGGACTAAATTAGTTTAGTTAATTTCAGTTATAATTTAATTAAACATTTCCGTTAATATTAACGCCGTTTGAAAGGATTCTGAAATTATCTTCCTTCTTATAATGTATTTATATAATAACCAACACATATCACAAACTAATCGAGTTAATTATATCATATAACTAAGCTCACTAAAGTAATTGGTTCGTTTGAGCTCCCTTTCATCTTTCATTTTTGAGTAACCGCTTCATAGGCTGCAATTAGATATTTTTAGTGAAAATGATTCACCAATAGATTGAACTATGCTTTCATATCATTTATTTGATGTTAGAATCTAATGCTTTAGTAAGTAAACGAAGTCTGATTTAAATGCAATTATCAATTGCTTCTATGTGAACTCTTTCAGATACGAATTATGAAGGGAAATGATATATAAATTTTGTGTGGAATCATGTGATAAAATTTTGTTCATCTGTTTCTTTCGATAACAACTCAAACTCACACGGGAAAAGTAGAAAGATTATGTCATATATTTCTAATAAATACTACAATATGAAAATTGTATGAACAGAAAATTATTTTCATTTAAAAAAATTATAAACAAATTAGTTAAATATTAATACACTATCAATCTTACATCCAGTATTAATAAATCTTCCAAAGCTTCGATAAATAGCAGCTTTATTAAGAGAAAAACAAATTTTCAAATTGCTTCAATCATCATTTGTCTGTAAACCCCATGTAATTTGATAGAATATATTTGTTTCTATATGCCCTTAATTATTTTTCAGTATCAATTAAATACAAATCCGTTTAAGATCAAATAGCTTCAAAATTTTAATTCGAGTGACAGATCAAGTAGTCGAGTGGAGGTTGAATAAATGTGAAAAATTATCATAGATACCTTGATTTTTTCAGGTATTTATTAACTGTTTAAACGAAGGTTGAACATGCAATGGTTGTCAAACATGCAATGGTTGTCAAACATGCAATGGTTGTGAAACATGCAATGGTTGTCAAACATGCAATGGTTGTCAAACATGCAATGTTTGTCAAACATGCAATGGTTGTCAAGCATGCAAATATTCAAATTGTAAATCAAAAAATCAAAGCAGGCTCCTATTTTTCCGGATTTATTTATCCAATTCGGAATTTTGTTATTCGGCTACCAATTATTTTGGTAAAAGAAAGCGTTTCGCTTTTAGAACAATCAACAAACCACGAAACAACAGACAACTATTCAAACGGATAATTTCCGAATAATCCGTCACCGGTGATTGGATAGAGTATGGCGATTAAATAAAGCGACAGAGTTGCAGCATCGTAGTTACCAAATTTGTTTAACTAAATTTCTGAAATAGTAACTCACTAACTATGTAAGCAAGGACCACGTGGAATTATAATATGATAAATTCTATTTCTCCCGGAGCATCAGACAGAAACTGTTAGAATGAAGGCATTGAAATCCAATAGAACAAATATGAACTATGAAATAAATTTACACATTATTTCTATTGGAAAAATAACCATTGAAGAAATGATATTTGCAACAAATTCCAGATCCAAAGTTTAGGATATTTTCTTAAACTATCAAATATTATATGAATATTATCTGATATAAGCTATACTGTTCCCTAGAGACTACTAAGCTGAATTGTCCGAAAAAAAATCCTAACTGATGATAGTATTCTTCCTTAAATCATTTTAGACGACTTTAGTATTTTTATCGAGAACATTTATTCTGTACTGCTAAAAATTATGAAGTGACATTCTATTAGTACTGCATTCTATGAACAGCAATTTATATGTGATAAAATAATTGGTAAATTATTTAAATAGAAAAGTTCACATTTCATGAATAATAAATTACATTTCTGAACTTTATAATTTAAAAGTAAGTGAAATATCTTTAGTAATTTCCGTAGATTTAATTTTTTTGCATAATTTAAGAAAAAACTATGTAAAAGTTCATTTTAAGACAAAATATTCCCATTAAAAGTTTAGTTCAAAATTAATTTATTTTTCAGTATATAGTTAAATACAGTTATTTGCATTTTTTTCATTAACTGAAAATATGCGGGGTGGTTAATTTTTCTTGAGCAAATATTTCCGTGGTCATTTATTTGATTTCGAATTTCATTAATTTAATTATTTGAGTGGAAATTTGAACAGAATTTCTGTGTTTTGAATATCTGCCAATTACAAAATATTGTTTTTTCATTAAAATTTTAAGCTTCTCTAATCTATCAATCAATGCTGTGCCAATTGTGTGTTCTAGAATCCTAAAAATTTACATCAAATTCAATTATTCCGATAAAAAATGTGAAGTTTCTAAATTTCTGATATTTTTAAAATCTCCTTAGATTCACTTTTTTTAGATATTTAGTAAATATTAATTAAATCACCAAGTTTTATTTAAGAACTTTAGTCTTATTCACAATGACTGATGTTAGTATATATTATAAATCTCTTTAACATTTTAATTAAATTTAAAAAGAACAGAAGAGATACAAGAAATTTAACTTAAAATTATTAAATAGTATTGAACATTTCTGTCACTTAGTTCAAATTCAATGATAATATATATAGTAAATAATCAAGACAAAACATTTTTCCAGCATAATCTCACAATTACAGTTTTATTTTATTGTGTTACAGCGACTGCAAACAATAATAATCCGTGATTCTATCATATAAATAAAAATACTCAATGAAAATAAATACAATCATCTCTTCCTTTGCAACCGATTGCATTCAATGCAAATAACAGCAAAAGTTACATGGTTTGTGTTCCTCGTAATATTGAGATACGGTCGACTGAACTCCAATTTTGAAGAGAGAAAGTACCCAGACTACAAGAACCATTTATACAAGAATATGTTTGCAGAGGAATTAATTTGTTTAATAGATATTAAGAATAGCGAGGTGCACAGATCGATCAACAACTTAGAAAAATATCTTCCATGTGTGTCAAACCTTCCACTCTTCAGCTAAATTTGATTTAAAATATATTAACTGGAGTGTACATTTAATTCTGGATATCTGGCCAATAAATAACAGTTTTAAGACATTTATCGGTGGTGGTGTAGTCTGTGTCGCAAATTAATAGTAATTAAAATTAGGTTAGTGGTTCGGTTGGAGGGATCTGTATCTTTGTTTGTTAACTTCGTGAGAACTCTTAAAACTTTCATACCACGGTTCAAATAAGCCGAGTTTATCCTTCATAATTCTTCAATCTACAGAGCAGCAAGAGCTCATCTTGGAGAGGTTATCGCTAATAAATTAGAGTATATTCTCCTCTTCCATTGCAGAAGATAAATCATCCACTCACATTTATCTTCTATTCGCAGTCTGTGCTGAACTCACAGGAAATATTTAGGGCGAAATATCACGCGAGATAAGGACTACGGGAAATAACTTAATGTGCAGTAGCTACTATAAAGGGACATTATTGTGTATATCTCGTATGGTCTATTTCACCGGTTTGATCATTTATTTGACTTTAAGATAGTAATAATTGTATTGAATTAAACTTATTTCTGATCGAAAATGCATTATTTTTCATAAGGAAATTTGATATGTTGGAGTATAGTGAATTTCTTTCAGTTATCATAAATGCTTGCAATAAATAAGTATTACATTTCAAAAATGGAAAAACACACACTTAAAGTGTTGGAAACAGAGATAGATTAATTGATTTCAAATGATTTTAGCTATAATAATGTATCGCTAATTTTCATTATTCTAAATTTGGTACCTTAAATACAATCTCTAACCAATAATAATATGGAAATGTAATAGTCAAAATAACCTCTATCAAATATAGAAGCTTTCATATTGATAATAATCTTACTTATGTCTATTTATGTCTGAATGATAGATGAAATACATAGCTATCTACCTAAATATACATGTTGGTATCTTTATACTGCTCCCTGATTCATCTATAAATAAATAAAATCCTCTAAAGCTTTCTGATGTAGAATTGCTGGTTTGAAGACATTGCAACTAATCTTATTGAATCTTAGAAGTGTTTTAACTTAGACGATGTATTTAATGTTTGCATTGGCTTGTTATTGAGATTTTTATGTTTAAAGTTTGCAAGAGTCAACTTATGATGAATGGCTGACTGACTATATTTCTATTCACACAGATAATCAAAAACATAATACGCATATTGGATATGGTCAGTATGGTTTAAGTTTAAAAAAATAGCACAAATGAATACTCAGTAGCGCGAAAATAAAAAATTCAGAGAAATATTTTGTTAAATTAAGGTAGTGATTGATTGGTTTAATGAACCACAATCTGATAAATTGTTTTTTATAAAAAAGGAAATATAACTTTCAGATGTACATAATATGAATCCATATTATAAGCTGCAAGCATATATTGCTCAACAATTGAATTTCTTCAATACTTTTTACAGTTTCTAATTTGTTATTATCATTTATTATATTGTATATAATTTAGAAAAAATATTATTTTAGATAATATTACTTATCTCCTTTTCATAAAATATATATATATTAGCTAAATGTCTTCCATCCAAATGTCCTTTCAGTCAAATGTCCTTTCGCAAAATATCCATCAATATATGTATGCATAAATATGTCTACAAAATATGTCCTATATCTTTGAACTACAACAATATGAAGCTACATTTATATTACACCTGACACTAATTGAAATACATTTCGGCAACTGCATTAAAAAAAGACAAGCGAAAACCTCAATCATTCCCCGCGAGTGTTTTTCTCCTTTGTGTCTGTCTGTGTGTAATTCGCCTCATCAACTAACGAACAATCAGACAAATTGGTCTGTGAGAGATGGCAAGTCTTTGTGAGCAAACACCCCTCAGCACGTATGTTGTAGCACTAGCAATTCAAACTTTAACTCGTCTACCTTTTCATGTCTAATTTTCATGCTAGATCTTTATTAAGTTAATGTTTCTTGGTATCTTCTCACTAGCAATTTAACTCAACTAACTTCTAACATTGTAGTTGACTCCAAATTTGAGAAGACTGTAGATATAGAAAACTATATTTTTCTAGTTAAAACTTGTGTATATTGTTAAATAAATTTACACAAACATTATATTTTAGACTAGTGCTTTAATAAATTAAATTAATCGTATAGAGTATATTCCAAAGAGAGAAATGTGATGGTATTCTAGCAATGTTTTGTACCAAATGTTTCTTGAATGAGAACTAATAAGATAATAAACTAATCCTCTTGAAGCCTCAAAAGACTCTTTGGAACACCTCCTAACTTTGGTCACACGGTTTAGTAAGCTGCAAACTATTCACATTTTAACATTCACTTAATAAAGTGTATTAGAAAATTAATATATAAAAAACGTCAGCAGCGTCGTGATAGAGTATTTGAGAGCTGGATTGGATGACTGTAGAGGGAATCGAATTCTTCATGTATGAATATCTATTTACAGTCCATTCATATATTGAGGTAAATATTCATTTATCCTTTTTATCAGATGAATCAGCTATATTGAGTTTTTTTTCATTGAATTCAATGTAGCTATAGCTGATAATTTCACTTCACTTCCTCTGATAAACAAAGTCCAGTTGATAAGATTAGAATCATAGAAATATCGTTCTGTTCAATGCCTCCCAAAAACATCAATGTTATCGTGACGATTTTATTTCTATGTTGAAACTGTTTAGCCATCAGCGAAAATGTTTCATATCAGTGATACGTATCGGCTTGTCATTAACAAAAGAAGAATACAGAGTATGAAACTTTCCAGTTCATCTACTGATATGGTCAATGAAGTCAAATCTAATTGAAAGATGGTTAATTACAGTACAGTGTCCACGAACCGTTGACAAATAGAACGACAGACATTTGGTCTAATGGATATTTGGCAAAAAGACTTTTATTAAGTGACAGTTAATTAAAGAAAGACTGTTATTTGAAATTGTATTTGTTTCGATTAAATTCATGATTGTAAATACATTTAAATTATTGAGTATATGATGCTAGCAGTTCGTAAAATTTTTTCTTTATTCGTAGACTAAATAATCAATTAAATTAAACAAATAAATGACGGTGGCGGCAGTTCGTAACATGGCTTTTTATTAATTAAAATTCTCACGGCTAAATGTCCGTCTGCCAAAAAAACACACATGGTCAAACTCTACTTTAAAGGTTAAAGAAAAGGAAAGAAGAAAAAATATTTCTCGTTTCAATTTTTTTCGAAGTGGAGAAATTGTATTGAGTTCCTAGAATCATATTAAAAAATACGAAATAATAACGAAACTAAAATCTTAAATTTAATTACCTACGTGATGCAGCTGTAATTAAATTCAAATATCTTGGAAATCTAATATAACTGAAACTATTTCAAACTAGTTATCATATTTTTTCATATAAATACATATGCAATATACTTTTAAAGTATGTAGATACATATTTTGGATAATATTTAAACCACCTGATCGACATATCTTTGGTTTGAAACAACTGATCTACTTTGGCAGAAAATACAAATTAGATATTGATATACATATATAATATCTTGAGCGGACAGAATGCCTACGGACAAAATACCTGAGGACAAAATACCTAACGGACAAAATTATTAACGGACAATATATCTAACACACACAATACCTAACGGACAAACAAAGAGCTTTGTCTCAGTGAGAATTAATTAAATAAATCACTATCACATTGAATATGAACAATTGTAACTCAGCGTGCTTAGTGTAAACATTGTCTTATTTCATTGTGTTTGCGATTTATTTCTAAAGTGTTTGTTCTATTTAAAATTTATTTTATGTTTACTTCAAATCAACTCCCCTATTTTGACTTTTTAAGTATCGATTATTTTATGAATAGTTATTATCAACTACTTAAATTTTAATTTCTAAATATTGTATATCTTATTATATTGCTATAATTATCACCTATCTATTAATGTTTATAGCTGATTTTGTCCGTAAAGGCATTTTATCCGTTAAGCATTTTATCCGTTATGCATTTTGTCCTTTAGGCATTTTATCCGTTAGGCATTTTATCCGTTAGGCATTCTGTCCGTTAGGCATTTTATTCGTTAGGCATTTTGTCCGTTAGGCATTTTGTCAGTTAGGCATTTTATCCGTTAAGCATTTTATCCGTTAGACATTTTGCCCGTTAGGCATTCTTCCCGTTAGGCATTTTCCCCGTTAGGCATTTTATCCGTTAGGCATTTTGTCCAACAGGCATTTTGTTAGTTAGGCATTTTGTCCGTTAAGCATTTTGTCCGTTAGACATTTTGTCCTTTAGGCATTTTATCCCTTAGACAATTTGTCCGTTAGGCATTTTATCCGTTAGACAATTTGTCCGTTAGGCATTTTGTTCGTAGGTATTTCATCCGTTAGTCTTTTTGTCTGATAACCACTTTGTTCATTATTGCCTTTTGTCCTATAGGTATTTTTTCCGTAGACATTTTTTCTGGTTGGTATTTTGTCCGCAGACACATTGTCCGTTAAGCATTTTGTCGGTTGCAGTTTTATCCGTAGGCATTCTATCCTTGTACCCTATTAAATACAATATATATAACTTCTCTACAAGCATTCCATTCAATTGAGCTGTTATACTACATGTTATCCGCATGCAATCAGTGAGATCAAAGCGTCTCTGATGCTCTGTACACGTTTCTGATTCTGTTACCATTATTGAATGAAAACCAGTTATCATTGATTTAGTAAAAGGTGTACCCGTATACTGTATTGTTAATTGTTACCCTTAATTCAATTGTATAAAGTCTTTTGATGAAAAAGTCAATGTGGTGATGCTAATTTCACCAAACATTGCTTATTTCTGTTTCTATTATTTATACGAAATTATGCTACATAAATATATAAATACACTATCAGATTAAATGATATGATTTAATAAGTAGCATGTTGATAATAATAAAAATACAGTGTAGGGTAAAGTTTAGTTTAAATTACCAGATGTGAATCAGATGATTGCAGGACAAAAATCTCCCGTGAAAAAAAAACCGTGCAAAATACCCCCAGACAAAAAAAAACCTTCAATAAACTCCCGGACAAAAAAACACGTAACAAACCCCGGTCGACATAAATAGCCTAATTCATTTTTATTAATATATATAACATTATTCAATGCTAACTAATAAATTTCACTTTTGCCGAAAATATGACAAAAATTTAGCAAAATGAGGTACCTATACCTATTTCTTAGTAAGAAAAATAGAGTACATTTTGTCACTATAAAACCTGGCCGGGAGGGACAAGCCTCACCTCCTCCAACCGAACCGCAACCTAACCTTTGGTGCGCTATATCTCTTTATATTTATAACATATAGTATTTTTAAATTTTACGCGAAAATGTTTTAGGCGAAAGTGTATTTTGTTCGCATTGAATAATGTTCAATATATTATTAAAAATGAAGTAGGCTATTACATCGACTGGGGGTTTTTGCACCTGAGGTCATTTACTTGGGGGTGGGGGTATTTATCTTGGGAGTATTTGACCGGGGAGTCTATTTCACGGTGGTTTTGTGTCCAGTGGATATTTTGCAGTATGGAACTGCGATTTTTTTTAAAGCTTTTTTTTTCTTTTTTTGGTGGGGGTATTTATCCTGTCACAAAATTGGATAAACCGGATGAAAATTTTACCTATTGAACTTTTCTTTCAGTATTTAATTAGCTTCACGTGATTTGCTTTTTTCCTTGGGAATTTGAAGAATGTTTTGATTAAATTATATCAAGTTCAATTGAGATTTTTTCCGTTCTTTCGAACGATGGCTGGAACAATTTCAGTGAAGCAGCTTCTGATCCAGTCAATAACAAATAAATACTATTTATGAGGTAAAAATTATGTACATGCTATAATTGGGTATAAATTTAGAAAATGAAAATATTAATCATATTTACTATAGAATGCGAAAAATAGTTTGGATAGAAACTGTGAATAGATACGAAGTTACACAGTATGAATCCTACTTATTTCTAGATAGTCTCAAGTATAACTACAAGATTCTGATAGTATGTACTTTATACAATGGAACAGTATTCAGATTGTAATTATTTCATGTTGTTAATGAATAATATGACCTTGCAGTTTAATTAACAAAAAATCAACTTGACGCATTATTTTCAATTCCCACTAATCAGGTAAAAGCATTTTTAATTCATTAAACCAACCTAAGATAGATCTGTCTAATTAATGATTTCATTACATAACTTAATCATCTCTCAGTAAAACATGCACGTTTTTGAAGGGACTCGTGTATCAGTTACAGGATCGAATCTTTTTCATTTTATTATTGAAAAGTTAAGCAATATTGAGAGTGACAAAATGGTCTATTTTACCCCAGAGCTCCAAGCGCCATTTTATCTATGAAGATGAAACTGATAGCCTCGGATATGAGGATATTTGTTATATTTTATTTATTAGTTTTATGTGGATAGGCAAATAATAATCTATTATATTATACCATTTTTATGTGAATATGCAAAAAATGAACAGGAAATGGTAGCCTTGCCGATTAATTACTTGATATCCTGGCTATAATTATTTCAAATACCTATCTAGCTATATTTATGTCTGTGTGTTGTATAGTTATATGAAATGGTAGGTTTTTATATTATATGATATATTTTTTTCCTCTAGCTATAGAGAATTATTATTGATCTTAGTGAATAATTTCAAAGGAAAATATAGTATCTAACGTTAGAAAAGTACGGGAAGTGTAGGTAGATCGTAAGTAGCATTGCTTCTCAGGGCAACGTTTATTGTACCAATATTGGGGCAATGTAGTAATAATATTGGGGCAATGTAGTAATAATATTGGGGCAAAGTTGTTACAATATTAGGTTAATGTTGTAACATTATTGGGGTAAAGTTGTAACATTATTGGTTTAATGTTGTAACATTATTGGGGCAATGTTGTAACATTATTGGGGTAATGTTGTAACAATATTGGGGCAATGTTGTAACATTAGTGGAACTATCATAAGAACAGTGTTTATTGGGGTAACATTACCCCAATAATGTCACAACATTACCCCAATAATGTTACAACATTGCATCGAGAAACACTGCCTGAGTTACTTCCTTTACAAGATAATATAACTGATTCGACTAATGAATTAATTTGAAAACATAGACAGTCTCTTTACGCTATTTGCCACTCGTATATGATTATTTTAAGAGCAGATGATGGATTTTCCGAATATGTATATTGTTTTTTAAATTTAGAGTTTATATGAAGTAGAGGGAGCATCATGAGAACATAGAGGGGCCATCAAAACTAATAATGCTAGGCTGTACAGGCAGACTCCGCTTTAAATCAAAATCGTACCTCACATTAACTTAGAAATTGAACTTAAAGCGGAGGAGACCCGGCTTTAAGTTTAGCATAGTTACTCCAATCCTTTCGTTTTCTATTCACAGAAAACAGAGAACGTTTACATGGTACACTTATACTATATACTGTATTTTATATAGTTCCTTCAATGTAAATAATACTGTTTAAAAATAATTTTCCGGTACAACTGATGTAAGTAAGCTCGGGGTCAACTCCGTTTTAAGTCCTCCTTTTATAAAAGTGGGGTCTACTTAAAGCGGTAGTAGGACAGAATGCCTACAGACAAAATGCCTAACGGAAAGAATGCCTACGGACAAAATGCCTAACGGACAGAATACCTAACGGAAAAAATGCCTAACGGAAATAATGACGTAAAAAGATGTTACATAGTGAATATAAGAATTAACTCCATATTTAAATAAAAGGGCAGAATAGAAAACATTTAAGTGATATCTGTAATGGATTGATTATTGGTAAATAAAGAACAGAATAAATTATATTGTAATATAACTTATCATAATTGAACATCAAATAATATTTTTTTAAATTTATGTGAAACCTAAGAAAAAAATGTATACTACGTCCCAGTTACATCTTATAAAGAATAGTGTATTTTTTCCATAAGAACTTTTAATACTATAAAGGTAGTTGAATAAAACAAATATCGGCGGTATTTTTTATAACCAGAGTAGTTATATAACTAACTTATATACTAACTTATGTAAGCATTGTAATTACTTAAATTGCTTTAGAATTTCAAAAGCAAATATAAACATCACTATAGATTGGACATGATTATAGCTATCTAAAAGAATAAACAATATTTAAAAAAATGAAAATAGAATAAGATGATTATAGATATCTTTAAAAAAATGATAATAGAAGAAGATGATTATAGATATCCAATAAAATTTGCAATGTGTAGGAAGATTAATTTTTTAGAGCGATTTGATAAATAGAGCAAACACTCAAGTGATAAATCACAAACACAGTGAAATGAAATAAGAGAGTGTTTACACTAATCACGCTGAGTTACAAATGTTCATATTTAATGTGAAAGTGCTTTAATGAACTATCTCTGACACAAAACTCTTTGTTTCCACTTGGTCTAACTTATTTTAAATCTTTGTCCACAACTTCATTATTTGAAATAGGTATAAATGCATTTTAGGCATTTTGTCCGTTAGGCACTTTTTCCGTTAGGCATTTTGTCTGTTAGGCATTTTGTCCGTTAAGCATTTTGTCTATTAGGTTTTTTTTTCCGTTAGGCATTTTTTCCATTAGGTATTTTGTCCGTAGGCATTATGTTCGCGCACGACTTTAAGCAGGATCTGCCTGTATATACATATATATTAATAATGCGTAATTGAGATATAATCCTATACCCAATATATTAATTAAGTTCCAAAAGAATGAGCTTCAGCTACTCCAACTATGTATGATAACAAAAACAATCTTTTTTACACAGAAGATAGGAATAAATGTTCATTACTTAATCCTGACATCTTCATACGAGTCAAACTTTAGTTTCTTTATTATGTAGGCTAGTGTTACAGATGGCTGTCATGTATCACTTTGATGATAAAGTCTACGGTTTCTTCCTCCCAGAGACACAGACTCACTGACTGACTGCTATTAACAAACTTGGAGATTTACCGGGATAAAAAAGAACAATAGTGTCTGTTACCAAATTACATAACTTTATTATTAGCGAGTAAATCATACGCTTTATTAATAAGGTATATAATATTTAGACACAAAATGGAATAAATTGTTCAGTTTGTTTGTGTTGTATAGTTTATTTGATTGAATTATAAAAATGCTAGCTAGAAAAAGGAAATTACGTACTTGATTAGGCAACTTAATCAGGCTCTAATTGAAAATTGGTATACTGAATCATTTTAATTCTAAAAATTGTTTATTTCTAAAAAACTTTATTTTTACAAAACAGTTGTTTAATTTCTATCATCAATAAAAATCTGTCGTTAGAAATGCATTTAAATTTAACGATGTGATTACTCACAAACAGTTTCTTTTATTCATTACAATTTTCGTCTGCAGTGTTGTCATTAACTAACTTCTTATTTATACCCGGGTAGAAAGTTAGGGTGGGACTAAGGAAGATTAAGAGAGAGATAATCATTCAATCTACTTAAATCATATCGTAATTTTTGGTAGAAAATATTACGAAAATACATTAACACAAAAAAGACTCTTCTGGAACTGGAACTTGTGGTGATTTGCCTAAATATGGACTTTTAGCGTCACTGTCCCACCTCTGGAACCCCTCCACATGATACCTCCCATCCTCCACATGATACCTCCCATCCTCCACATGATACCTCCCATCCTCCACATGATACCTCCCATCCTCCACATGAAACCTCCCATCCTCCACATGATACCTCCCATCCTCCACATGATACCTCCCATCCTCCACATGATACCTCCCATCCTCCACATGATACCTCCCATCCTCCACATGATACCTCCCATCCTCCACAAGATACCTCCCATCCTTCACCCAAACCTCCCCCCACCAACCAACACCTCTCTCACATGCCATGCATGTGAGATCCCTCTCCCAAAAACGCATCCTTCCTATCGGTGACCAAGCACCCCCATCAGAGTCACGGTATCCTCATCGCGATATCCCCTCGAGTGCTGAGCAATGTTGGACTACTATCTTCTCTATGAACACATGGCAGTGTCTGCATGACACAAGAGGAGTGCCAGTAGAACAGTCATCAGAAGGGCTCCCTCCAAATATATGTTTTAGGATGCCATTACTCCCTCCACCCCACATGTCCCTCCTCTCCTCCAACAGAGAACAGTCCAATGAAAAGTGCTCCAAATTCTCCTCCTCCACTTCTTACCCTCCCCTTTCCCTCCGCAAAATTCACCTCTCCATCCCAGCCTCCTGCAACTCATTAAGATAAACCATCTAAATAAATCATTAATTATAACACATCATTTACAAGTAGAAAATACTTTTTGGTCGGTTTCCATACAAAGTTTTTCCATTGAAGTAAAATAAATAGCATCTGCGTCTGCCTCTCATTGTGTAAAAAAGTAATGGTTGAAAGTTTTACTATTAGCCACGGCATTTTATGGAGAGAAAAAACAACATGGCGGTAATTGCAAATGAAATAAAGGTTGTTAGTTTTAGTGGAATAAACAATTTACATTTTTCTTCTGTAGTTTTGGATGCCAGGATTATTATTTTTGGGTCTTTGTGACCATGTTGGCTTCTTAAAGTTTAATATTTAACGATAATTCGATCCATTTTCTTGGATAGTTTCGAAGTATAATAATAAGAACAATAATCTAATAAAACAGATCGAAATATCGTTATTCATTTAACTTTAAGAAGTCAGCAGACTCACGTATACCCCAAAAAATAATATACAATAATAATTAAATTATTAGTACCTTTATTGCATGTGTTAAGATTACAGTATTTGAAATTATTTATGTACATAGACATTGCCACATTGTCGATGATTTCCTGTAATTACTCACAATATAATACAGGATGAAAAGAGTAAATGGCATTTGAATTTTATTTTGAATCATTTATATTGAAATATAAAAAACTTGTATGCTTTCATGTATAGTAATATTTTATATTCTCAAATAATTAATATCAGATATTATAGTCTATCATAGGCTATCATATTTATCTCACGTACATAATCATTATAACAAAAAAGTAGTCGATTAGCAATCTTACATTAGCACATATTAATATTTAATTTCATAATTTCATAATTACCAAATAATACATTTAGTTGGAGAGGGTTTAATTTAACAAAAGTAGTGAGTTTAAAGAGGTAGATATAGATCGTATAACGTAGACCTGTAATATCTATTTTAATACAGTACGCAGTTACAAAAAACTTTTACCAGATATTTAATTGACTAAATTTATGGTATTAACTTTTGGTTGGCTAAAGCATATATGAAGTACACACGGTTGACTTGCCTTACGATTTATATGACGAATTAAAAAGGTTAACTGTTTATTGACTAATAGTAAAGATAACGGATTATTAAACCTAAATAAAATCGCAATGCTAACAAGATTTCAGAGGATAGATACGGAGACAAAATGAAAGAGGAGTTAACTGAATAATTGGCAAAGAGTGTTACCATAATGAGTGCCATAAAGCTACTGATTCGGACGGGTTTTTTTTAAAAGATGTTTAGAAGAATTTATAGATCTCTAGTTGACAAAAAGCTATCACCACATGCATTGCTATACAATATGACCTGTTCATATATTACAATATACTATCATACATAAATTACGTATAAATTATCAGTAAATTCCTAGTTCGCGTTCCTATTTTCAATTTACAACGTGAACTAGGAACCGATCCAAATACCCCCTTCCTAGTTAACGTCCCTAATTCATTTAGGGACGTTAACTAGGAAGGGGTATTTTTTAAATTAGTTTTTCTAAAACTTTATTGTCTTTCGTCTTATTAACAAATATTGCACTAAAAAATATTAATTGTCAGAAAATCTAGTATATTAACTACAAATACAAATAATGCCAAAAAAGAATATTTGAAATTAAAGTATCTTAACTACATAAATAATACGTACAAGGCAAAAACACTCAGAATATTACTACAGATAATTTTATTATTTGTTAATATACAAATCAACTAAAAATAATTACCCATGAAAGAGTGGAAAATAATAGGACGCTTACCCCCTTCCAATAGTTCACGTCCCTAAATGAAATAGGGACGTGAACTAGGAAGAGGGTATTTGGAGCGGTTCCTAGTTCCCGTCCCTAAATGAAATAGGGACGGGAACTAGGAATTTACCCAATATTCATATACTTTATCTAACAAATTCTAATTTGTTGAAACAGTTCGTCAAGAGCATTTCATTCACTACAGTTTGAGTGGTTACATTCTGAACCAACAATTAAAACTTATTTGACTGATTCACTTTACTAGTCAATAGTTTCAATATAATTAATTTCTAATCGACTATTATTCATTGTTCTTCTAAAGAAGAGACAAAATCTGCCATCTTGTTTGATTAAAAATCTTTTAATGATTCAAAATCTAATTCTATAATACTATAATGCAATATCGCTTCCATTGGATGAAGGTTTTTGTGTGTCTGTTTTGTAAATTAAAATTCAGTTCATTTAATTTTTATACACATTAATACCTTCACATTTTCCTAAACAATTAATACACTTATTTTAAATATTCATTTTACCAGAATATTCATTTTATATTATTCATTCAGCAATCAGTCCTAACATTATACAAGAATTAACAATTTATTAGGATAAATTTCCATACATTATCATACATTACGTAACCATGCTATTATTTATTATTCAACTATGTTGAAAAGAAACAAATTATGAATTTGTTGACAAATTTTCTGCGAGACTATAATAAAAAATGTGATATAAATTAATGGCCGTACTTGTAAGCCCGTAAGACTTCATAATTTAAATACCTTGTCATTTTCAATAGCTTTTACATGTCATCTTCTTGCGCAATAATTCAGTTATTATTAAATATATAAATGATCTAAGATAAATTTACATATTCCCTTAATTTAAATTTATAAGAACTGATTAATTTGTTCGTCTTCTATCAGTCTATGCAATTCGTCTTAAATTTTCTTAGTGGAGTTTATTAATTCATACCAAAATGAATATAATTGGAGCATCAATCAATGAAAAGCGAAATAAAAGTGATACTTGAGCACAAAAATATTATTGACCTATAGATCAATAATAACACTAAAAATTCACACGAAAAAAAAGATTGGGAATGATGACACTGACATACATACTGTATAAATAAGTAATGGATTAGTTTAAATGTTTTTTATCATTCCTTATATTTATAGAAAAGTTTGGATTAATTGAAACGTCTGATATTCAACTGGGATAGCGTGTCAAATATTAATTAAATATCCAATATGGATCTATTGATCTCATTTCAGTGAGGTAACAAAAATTATCCTTAAAAAAAACGGTTGACTCAAACCTTTTCTAAGTGTCATAAGTTCATAACTTGACTTTTCTATGAGTGAAAATAATTACGATTGAATCATTTATTAAAAAATAAACATGTCTTTCACTTTTTCAATCTGAGAGTGTCATCTCTTTTTAGAATCTTCAAATTCACAGAACATTTCAGAAAGCGACTGATAGATTTTATCTCTGTGCAATATCCGTGGAGTTTTTCTGTATCGAAATACTCCTGCAGAATTCTAATGGGTACCATGAAGCTATTCCAGAACCATTCGATCTATTTTCTTCTTTACAAGTAAAGTTAGCTGTCAATTAATGATTCAGACATACTAATTTCAACTTGTTATAATTGGGTAAATGTTGCAATTAAGTAATATAAAGTTATTTAAATCTAGAAAAGTTACAAACTTGTATGCATTTAAAATATGAACATCGATCATCATGATAAACAAAACTTTAGAATTAATCAATTTATTTATTCCAGCAGTATTCTTTAAAAATAGTTTTAAATTTAAAATCTGACATGCGGTATTTGAAGCACAATAGGTACAACTTGACAGGTTTACTCTTCTAGTGTGACAGTAACAGGCAGATTCTGCTACAATCACGCACGTATTTTATTATGGTGCTCTGTGAAAAAAGGGGGAACATGTAACATATTGTCCCTATAGTGCTTTGCATTATTTAGGATTATATGGCAGAAACCTAGAGCTGCTTAATCTTTAGAAAAAGGATTTAAATTCGAGTTGGAAGACTTGACAGTATACCTGGTTAAAAAATACTCTCAGGTTAATCATTCGTTAGTAATTAACGATTATATTCTAACTCTTCGTAATTAGATAATTTAATGTCTCTTTATATACACAGGTAAAGCTCGTACAACGCACAGTACGTGTACCGGGAAAGTGTCCGCTTTGTCGATCAGCGTTCGTTGTAACGTTACATTTTTATTTTAGTTTGGGATTTAAACTTTGTAAGTTTTTTTTAACAGCATTTCAAAGAAACGCTACTAAAGGTAAACAATCTCAGATTATTATTAAAATATAATCTTAATGAAAATCTCATAATATTTATATAACTTACTTATATAAATGTACAAAATAGTAAAGTAGGTATAACTGTCGCTTAAAGTACTATAAACTATGATAAAAAGGGTGTTATTTTTTAACTTAACATATGTAGATATCTATGTACCTACATGCAAACTAATAGTTATGATGATCTCATAAATTAGATATATTACCACATTAATAAAAACATTTGACCTCCATTAAAAGTTCAAACTCCCTATCCCCACATTGTTTCTTTTTCGAAAACTCCCTAAGAATTCCAATGAGAATGTGACCGAGAAAAGTCTCCAAGATGTCACTCTTTTGTTTCTATCCGGTAAGTTTCAATCGCTGCTAATTGCAGAACTTTGTTGACTTCATAGCGTCTTTATAAAGCTTTCAACAGTTCAATAAGTCCAATAACATTAGATTTTTTGCATCAGAAACTTATCTGATGGACTGACTGGCCTTTGACATAAAATCTTTCAAAAGTCATATAGAAATATCAGAAAATGGTCCTAGCATTATAAGATCAGTTAAATGAATAATTTCATAAGAAAGGTCATGAGAGGAAAATATAACACCTAAAGGAGAAATCTTTCGATTCCATTTCACTTTATTTTAATTGATTTAAGTCAGATTTTATTTACACAAAATTTAACATTTTATTTTCAAAAGCATCCTATAGAATTGCAAGGAAATTTAAAATTTCAGTATAAGCGATTCCCATTGAAAGATTTGTGATGTTTTCTATATTGAAGATAACTTGTAAATTTGTAAGTTGTAATTGTAATGCAAGTATAACATCTCATGAATGGGATTAAATAACTTAAAATTAGTTAGATAAAAGTTCGGATCTGCTAAAGAAGACCCATCCCACTTGGAAAAGGATGGGTCACCATTAAAGGCCGTACACACGTGGGGTTTTTTAAGTCTTTCCACTTGACTTTTTGCTAAGCTCCTCCTACTTTTTCCACGAGAATATAAGAAAGAACGATATGATTATTGTTTATTTCAGCTGGTATCCATGATACCTGCAGAAAATTTGAGACATTAAAGAGAACTGATGCACTTTCGAGCTTAAATATAGTTTGGATGCACTAAAGTGTCTCGCTTTAGAGACAAAGCAATAGCCATAATTTCTTTTCTCAGGTTTTCGTTCCAAACAAAATAATAATAATTTTCAGAATTATTGTTAGTATATTTAGTTCTACGAAGAAATATACATATATAGCAATTTAGATATATTTTATAAAGATGATTAAACGAAATTTTTGACTGGGTCAATATATAATGTCCTGATTACTCATAGATTGATAAATCTTTTGATAAGATATTTTTTAAAGGAGATAAAATCAGTATATATAAATGAATCAAAATTCATTATAAGTCAATAAATTACCCATTTAGTTCCAATATATTCCTGTTTTTTATTTGCTGTTGTTGCTCTTTTTCGAACTCTTCTGGAAAGTTTTGTGGCACTCGAACACAAACACCGTTGTTTGTGGCACTCAAAACAAACTTCCTACAATCGGAGAGGTTCTTGGATCAGCGCAGACGCCATCAGGAGTAAAACTTTGAAGAATCTTATAGAAAAACTTTGGACAGGACTCTGCACAACTTCAGTTGCAACTTTTACACCTTTTCATGTCACGAGGAACATGATCAAAATGATCAGGTTAGCCGAGTGGAGTTTAGCGGCTACTAAATCTTATTGTAAATGATCTTTAAGTAAATTAATAGTCATTTCCATGTAATTGATGGCCTGTAAATTCCACTTTAGTAAATTTCGCTCCGGTAAATTCCACTACGGTATATTCCACCTCTTAAAATTCCACTCCGGTATATTCCACACCGGTAAATTACACTCCGGTATAATCAACTACGGTCTATTCCACCTCTTAAAATTCCACTCCGGTATATTCCACACCGGTAAATTCCACTCCGGTATATTCCACACCGGTAAATTCCACTCCGGTATATTCCACACCGGTAAATTCCACTCCGGTATATTCCACACCGGTAAATTCCACTCCGGTATATTCCACACCGGTAAATTCCACTCCGGTATATTCCACACCGGTAAATTCCACTCCGGTATATTCCACACCGGTATATTCCACTCCGGTATATTCCACACCGGTAAATTCCACTCCGGTATATTCCACACCGGTAAATTCCACTCCGGTATATTCCACACCGGTATATTCCACTCCGGTATATTCCACTCCGGTATATTCCACACAGGTAAATTCCATACTCTAATTACCTATGGTTCAGTTTGCGGTTCGGGGAGCTTACAAAACTTTCTTGCTAACGAAATTATAAATATTACTCCTCGCAAGATCAAAGTATTCACGCTTTTAAATAATATTAATATACAGTGTATATTTTCCTATATTTCTTTTCAGTAAAAATACCTTCAATCTGTTCCAGGTATATTGAAAAATTTGAATTTAACTGCCATGTAGAACTTTTCAGGGTTGTAAATGACTGAAAATATTTTGAGATCATCCGATAGAAATAACTAACTAAGGTAAATTACGAAATATTACTAAAATAAATAAAATAAAAATATATTTATAACTAAAATAAATAAAATAATAATATATTTATAACTAAAATTTATGAAAATTAAATAACAATTGTAACAACAATTGTAACAGCTGACCGATAATTCGTAATTTACCCTATTGAAGTTAATAATGTATCGAGTCAAAAAGTATCGAGTCGATATTTGGACTAACTTGACTTTAAATACTTAATGTGGAAGAACAAATAGAACTATTGAAATATTAAATCTATAATAAGAAATATGAGAAACACTATTCGATTCATTGGCCCCTAAATTACAGCAAAGATTATAGATGAAAGAGAATTGAAATTTTACAGATCATTGAATTTTTCAAAAGAAGTAAAAAATTTCAATTGTCAAATAATTCTCTTTTTTTAAATAAAAAAAAAACATTGGTATTCGACTTACGATTAAAATCTTTCATTTCAGTCAATAAAAGTATATGCTGAAGTAAAAAAAAAAAACTCTCCAAAGATATTTTGAAGCTTAAACTAAATAAAGTAAAAGACCGGTATAGCATTTTCAAGCTAATTAATTATTTTCGCTGTCTATTTCATTTGTTTCCTCATCTTCAATATTTCTTAGCAGTGAGGAATATACTCAGCTAATGAGATTAGTGATGTAAAATCTAGATAAGAGGATTAATGAAATGAAAACGAAGGCTTGTGCCTTGAAATATTATTCCATGACATTATATCTGTACATGGCATTATACATCTATTTTCCAAACATATCAATAGAACGTTCCCTTTGAATTAAAGATATTGCAGAGGTGGTAGGAGGGGAAGCCTATGACAGGACTAAAGTATGCAGAATTTGTGCCAAAAATCCGGTATGATATCACAAACATTTCTTAAAAACACTCAGGAAATAAATTAAATGGAAAAACACTAAAGTACGGAAATAAAGACCTCCTAAACATCAAGAAATAAAACGGGCACTCGTAGACCGCATACCTGACCTTTTCATGACCTTGAACTTTGACCCGAGCGCTCCAAACATCTAACCAAATGTTTCCTCGATAAATAACCTGGATGACAACTTTCCGACAATTTGGTTGAATACTTTTTGAGATATGCTGATACAACATTACTATTAATTTATGATAATAAGATTACAAATAAAAATTCCGATCAAAACATAGCCTTCTGCAATCTTGTGAAGGTATATACTACACATTTCAAAAATAAAGAATTCAAAACTAACAATAAAATTGGAAAACTTATCTAAAGTAATAAACATTTGGTAGATTTCTTTTTCAATTCCGTGATTAACCATGTTTCATTGCTTTAATTCGTTTCATTTAGTTTTTCGACTGACTATTACGCTTTCAAAGTATTTGTTGGTGACTCTTAGACTGTTTTATCGGACTATTCGTAGAGCAGAGTTAATCTACGTTGTAATCAATCTAGCTCCGTTGGATCAAGTCAGGGGTCTCGAGTACCTTCCGTTGATTCCACAGCGGATTGCAAGTGACAATAAACTTCACTGAGGTAGAAAATACCTCCTCGAAAAGGGTATTCTTTGCCGGAAGTAAATGGAAGGTGTTCAGGGCTGGCTGGGCTGACTGCTATAAATTTGTTCACTACATTTAGAAATATATTTAGAAATGTTTAGAATAATATTTAAAGAACTGTGGTTGAACGGAGACACTTTCCCTAGTCTCCGTTCGTATTTTAAGGGAGCATTTTTGAATATTGAATTTTGAATATTAGTGATCTGCAGATATGTGTAAAATGTAATTCTGAATTTATTTCTGCAGATAGAAAATGATTATTGGAATATATAATTTAACTATTCGTTAAAATATCAAACAAACTCATAGTGGTTAAACTAGAATAATCCAAATTACTCACAACAGTTATATCATCAAACTGTTATAACTGTAGCCAATTTTTCTCGATAGCTCAAACTTTTCAATTCAATTTGACTTGCTATTTTTTGGCAGACTTCTGAGTTCTATTTTATCCAATAGGGAGAAGTATCGTGCAGAATTTGAATTGGTTTTCGGTGTACTTTAAGATGCATGTTGTGCAGGCAGGAACTATTCTATGCGATACTATCCAATTTATGAAATATTTTAGTAAATACATCATTGCTCTATTTAAAAGAGGAGTCTTAATCCATACATGATATAAATATCTACTTCCAAACACTTAAGTTCAAGTCCTACTGTATTCTATATTTATTTTAGTAGAGTACAATGTTGAAGTTTTCTATTCGGAAGAAACACCAAAAATATGAATAATCAAAACTAAAATTGTATATTTTCATTTTCAAAAGTATAGGTAACGCAGCAGTTTAATTATTTCTGCATTTCACCTGTGCAGTAAATTATATTTTGGACAACTTCAACTTGTTAATAAATTGTAACTTCACCTTAGACAACTTTTTATATAGTAATCTCTAAAACTGTACCTACAGAAATTTGAAGTCCCGTCCCAATAGATTTCAGGCAATTTAGTCTAATACTTTTTGAGTTGTTCGAATAACAACATTACAAATAAGCAAATGGCGCATGAAACATGTAATTAGGTTAAGTTAGAATTTAGGTAGATGAAACTTTAATAATGAAAGGTTTAGGTAGCTCAATAAAGTTAGGTATATCCATATTAAAGTTGCAGTGAATAGCTGATAGTAATTTTAAGATAGTAGTCTTTAAGTCGCTTCAAGGAAAATTTTAGACAAAGGGTGAGACTACTTTCCACACAGAATACTTTAGACAAAGGGTGAGACTACTTTCCACAGAGAATACTTTAGACAAAGGGTGAGACTACTTTCCACAGAGAATACTTTAGACAAAGGGTGAGAATACTTTCCACAGAGAATACTTTAGACAAAGGGTGAGAATACTTTCCACAGAGAATACTTTAGACAAAGGGTGAGACAACTTTCCACACAGAATACTTTAGACAAAGGGTGAGAATACTTTCCACAGAGAATACTTTAGACAAAGGGTGAGACTACTTTCCACACAGAATACTTTAGACAAAGGGTGAGAATACTTTCTCCACAGAGAATACTTTAGACAAAGGGTGAGAATACTTTCCACACAGAATACTTTAGACAAAGAGTGAGAATACTTTCCACACAGAATACTTTAGACAAAGGGTGAGAATACTTTCCACACAGAATACTTTAGACAAAGGATGAGAAAGAATACTTTTAAGTTCTATTTCCATAGGGGCGTACTCAGTAATTATATTTCCACCTCTAAAATTCAGTTTTTTATAATTAAAAAGTTTTTGCCAAACTTACCATTTAAGCCTCACCATATATATACTAATTTACTAATTTACTGTTCCGATGTTAGTTTTCAGAGTATCCAGACAATCCGCTGGACTACTGCATGGTGCCTCAGTTTACTAAAGTCAACCTTCAACCATTAAATAAAGTGATTGTAGAAAATTTCTTCATTTTATCTGTATTACCATCCAAAAATACTAGCCAATATTTTTAAGTAGAATCATATAACATTTTCATAAATGAATTACCGTTATGCCATCCTACATTTCAATCTATGTTCTCTAATGAAGTAATTTGAATAATTGAAAGAAATCAATCATCATTCACATAGTAATTGGCTAATTCTTTTTTATTATTCAACTACAGTGGAAAGCTGCAGTCTGTATAATTATATGCTAAATCAATTTGATCATATACCGTATGCACAGGCCTCATCATCTACAGTTTCTTCAGGCCTTATCATCTACAGTTTCTACAGGCCTTATCATCTACAGTTTCTACAGGCCTTATCATCTACAGTTTCTACAGGCCTTATCATCTACAGTTTCTTCAGGCCTTATCATCTACAGTTTCTTCAGGCCTTATCATCTACAGTTTCTACAGGCCTCATCATCTACAGTTTCTTCAACCTCTCTATCTACAGGCCACATCATGTATAATTTCTAGATGCCTCCCCATCTACAGTTTCTACAAGCCTCATCATCTACAGTTTCTACAGGCCTCATCATCTACAGTTTCTACAGGCCTCATCATCTACAGTTTCTACAGGCCTCATCATCTGCAGTTTCTACAAGCCTCATCATCTACAGTTTCTTCAACCTCTCTATCTACAGGCCACATCATGTATAATTTCTAGATGCCTCCCCATCTACAGTTTCTACAAGCCTCATCATCTACAGTTTCTACAGGCCTCATCATCTACAGTTTCTACAGGCCTCATCATCTACAGTTTCTACAGGCCTCATCATCTGCAGTTTCTACAAGCCTCATCATCTACAGTTTCTACAGGCCTCATCATCTACAGTTTCTACAGGCCTCATCATCTACAGTTTCTACAGACCTCATCATCTACAGTTTCTACAGGCCTCATCATCTACAGTTTCTACAGGCCTCATCATCTACAGTTTCTACAGGCCTCATCATCTACAGTTTCTACAGGCCTCATCATCTACAGTTTCTACAGGCCTCATCATCTACAGTTTCTACAGGCCTCATCATCTACAGTTTCTACAGGCCTCATCATCTACAGTTTCTAAAGGCCTCATCATCTACAGTTTCTACAGGTCTCATGACCTACAGTTTCTACAGGCCTCATCATCTACAGTTTCTACATGCCTCATCATCTACAGTTTCTTCAGGCCTTATCATCTACAGTTTCTACAAGCCTCATCATCTACAGTTTCTACAGGCCTCATCATCTACAGTTTCTAAAGGCCTCATCATCTACAGTTTCTACAGGTCTCATGACCTACAGTTTCTACAGGCCTCATCATCTACAGTTTCTACATGCCTCATCATCTACAGTTTCTTCAGGCCTTATCATCTACAGTTTCTACAAGCCTCATCATCTACAGTTTCTACAGGCCTCATCATCTACAGTTTCTACAGGCCTCATCATCTACAGTTTCTACAAGCCTCATCATCTACAGTTTCTACAGGCCTCATCATCTACAGTTTCTAAAGGCCTCATCATCTACAGTTTCTACAGGTCTCATGACCTACAGTTTCTACAGGCCTCATCATCTACAGTTTCTACAGGCCTCATCATCTACAGTTTCTACAGGCCTCATCATCTACAGTTTCTACAGGCCTCATCATCTACAGTTTCTACAGGCCTCATCATCTACAGTTTCTACAGGCCTCATCATCTACAGTTTCTAAAGGCCTCATCATCTACAGTTTCTACAGGTCTCATGACCTACAGTTTCTACAGGCCTCATCATCTACAGTTTCTACATGCCTCATCATCTACAGTTTCTTCAGGCCTTATCATCTACAGTTTCTACAGGCCTCATCATCTACAGTTTCTACATGCCTCCCCATCTACAGTTTCTACAAGCCTCATCATGTACAGTTTCTACAGGCCTCATCATCTACAGTTTCTACAGGCCTCATCATCTACAGTTTCTACAGGTCTCATCATCTACAGTTTTTACAGGCCTCATCATCTACAGTTTCTACAGGCCTCATCATCTACAGTTTCTACAGGCCTTATCATCTACAGTTTCTACAAGCCTCATCATCTACAGTTTCTACAGGCCTCATCATCAGTTTCCATAATATCTAATATCTACTGTATTTCTACATTTATTTTGTCATGTCTCATCACTGATCATTTTTTTCCAAATGCATTGTTATCGCTTGATATTTTACTTTGAAAATAATTCTTTGTGATGATGATAAATCATCATATTCAGTGTGATACGATAACAATAATCAAAGTTGCCTGGGATTGTTGCATCTACACAACTGCCTAATATAGAAACAGAACAAAGAATATGTTGCTAGCAGATACCCTATTTGTCAGGCAATTCAATTTTCTAGGCAAACATTAGTACTCTTTCCAATTTCCTCAAATTGACTCTGTTGACTATTTGTGGGGAGGTCTGTCCGATTAGTGTTCCAGGCATTCCAGCAGCGACACACTGAAAACATTAGCACTATTTCTTTTGTTCTTTTAAAGTAACTTATTATTATACGCAATAAAAAGGAGCAGTTATTGAAAAGTCTCTACTGATTAAAACCAATGATTTGCAGGATTGGTACTGTTCAATATGCTGTAAAAAAAGTTGTCATCATATCTAGGGTAGGTTCTGAATTTTAAATCTGTTCCACTTCTTCGGTCATATAAAAAAAACTATATAATAATTATAATTTAAGTAAACATTAAATTATAATTATTATAATAACGTTTTTTCTTATATAACCGAAGTTATGGAACAGACCGATTATTCGGAACTTCCCTATATCTAAAACCAAAGATATTCCCCGATTTTTTTTTCAATACCTAAAAATTTAATTCTTTCATTTGTGTGAGGAATATTACAAATTATTATCATCGGACTACATTAAAAGGAATATTATCTATAGCAGTACCGTTTTTTACTCTTCGAACTTGGCATAGTATATTTTTGTTGAATGACATAGCAAGAGTAATACCTAACTGATGTTACCTGCTTATTGGCTCTTTCCAGTGACAATTGAATACTGAATGACTCTCCAATATTGAACTCTTGTTCTTTTATGCCTTTGCCGATATTGGAACAAGTTCGTAAATTCCTTTCTTTGCTTGCGTTTCAGTTTCATTCCCTATAGTATCTATTCCTTCCCTATAGTATCTATTCATTCCCTATAGTATCTATTCCTTCCCTATAGTATCTATTCCTTCCCTATAGTATCTATTCCTTCCCAATAGTATCTATTCCTTCCCTATAGTATCTATTCCTTCCCTATAGTATCTATTCCTTCCCTATAGTATCTATTCCTTCCCTATAGTATCTATTCCTTCCCTATAGTATCTATTCCTTCCCTATAGTATCTATTCCTTCCCTATAGTATCTATTCCTTCCCTATAGTATCTATTCCTTCCCTATAGTATCTATTCCTTCCCTATAGTATCTATTCCTTCCCTATAGTATCTATTCCTTCCCTATAGTATTTATTCTTTCCCTATAGTATCTATTCCTTTCCTATAGTATCTATTCCTTCCCTATAGTATCTATTCCTTCCCTATAGTATCTATTCCTTCCCTATAGTATCTATTCCTTCCCTATAGTATCTATTCCTTCCCTATAGTATCTATTCCTTCCCTATAGTATCTATTCCTTTCTATAGTATCTATTCCTTCCCTATAGTATCTATTCCTTCCCTATAGTATCTATTCCTTCCCTATAGTATCTATTCCTTCCCTATAGTATCTATTCCTTCCCTATAGTATCTATTCCTTCCCTATAGTATCTATTCCTTCCCTATAGTATCTATTCCTTCCCTATAGTATCTATTCCTTCCCTATAGTATCTATTCCTTCCCTATAGTATCTATTCCTTCCCTATAGTATCTATTCCTTCCCTATAGTATCTATTCCTTCCCTATAGTATCTATTCCTTCCCTATAGTATCTATTCCTTCCCTATAGTATCTATTCCTTCCCTATAGTATCTATTCCTTCCCTATAGTATCTATTCCTTCCCTATAGTATCTATTCCTTCCCTATAGTATCTATTCCTTCCCTATAGTATCTATTCCTTCCCTATAGTATCTATTCCTTCCCTATAGTATCTATTCCTTCCTATAGTATCTATTCCTTCCTATAGTATTCTATATCTATTCCTTCCCTATAGTATCTATTCCTTCCCTATAGTATCTATTCCTTCCTATAGTATCTATTCCTTCCTATAGTATCTATTCCTTCCCTATAGTATCTATTCCTTCCCTATAGTATCTATTCCTTCCCTATAGTATCTATTCCTTCCCTATAGTATCTATTCCTTCCCTATAGTATCTATTCCTTCCCTATAGTATCTATTCCTTCCCTATAGTATCTATTCCTTCCCTATAGTATCTATTCCTTCCCTATAGTATCTATTCCTTCCCTATAGTATCTATTCCTTCCCTATAGTATCTATTCCCTATAGTATCTATTCCTTCCCTATAGTATCTATTCCTTCCCTATAGTATCTATTCCTTCCCTATAGTATCTATTCCTTCCCTATAGTATCTATTCCTTCCCTATAGTATCTATTCCTTCCCTATAGTATCTATTCCTTCCTATAGTATCTATTCCTTCCCTATAGTATCTATTCCTTCCC